>JAJAGP010000163.1:591174-672910 GCA_025084515.1 Ancistrus triradiatus
TATGTGAATCATTGCTGTCAGTATTTAGTGGGTCTAACTTTACCTTCCTTAACCATATTTGGTAAAACAGTTTGTGTGCTTAGGGTTGCTGTCTTGCTGCATGACCCACATTTTTTTTATATTAAGTTCTTAGACAGATGTCCTGACATTTTCCTTTAGAATTTGCTCATATAATCCATTATTTCAGCAGTGATGACTAGTCGTCATTGCCCAGATGCTTAAAAAAATTCCAAAACCATGATACTTCTACCACCATGTTTCAGAGGTGGGATAACGCTTACGTTGGAATGTAGCGTGTTTCTTTGTCTAGACAAAAACACTTCTCATGTATATAAAATACAATTCACACCTCGTTTGTCATCCCATTGACTCAAAATACCTGATACTAATTCACGATAAGGCCATTCAACATTCCATGATTCAGTCTTGCCCACACTGCTTAAACTGACCTACCCACAGCAACTGCAACCTACTGTAAGCCCTTTAACCCAAATGTATGGGTTAAACATGTATACATACGTGTATGTGTTAGTAAATGAATTGGCAGATTTTGAGCTAATGAGTGGTTCAGATAGTGATTTATCAGGAATTTGGATAATTGCAATAATGGATATTTGTTTATGAGAAGTTCGGATAGTGGAATTTAGAATAGTAGGAGCTTGGATAGGGTTCAACCATATATAAAAAACACATACAGAGGAGCAAAAGTCGTATTTCTACAAATAAGAACAGGTGAAAGACACTACACTATACACCACTAACTGTCTGACTGCATCAGAGTGAATCAACACTGCATCAGCAGTGAGTGAAAAGATCTTGGACAGGATGGAGAATAATAGCAGTTCTTCCCTGGTCACAGCTTGTATATCTTCATTGTGTTATCCCAGAGTTTGCAAACCTTGCTGTGCTTGACTGCTTGACCTCTCCCTTTCACTTTCCCTCGCTTCCTCAGTGCTTGCGCTTCTGGCTTTCCTCACTAAACCTCTCTGGCTGCTGTGATGTCTCTATGGTCTTGTTATAAAATCAGAGCCATTCATCTCTAATAATCACCTAGTTGAACATTCTTGTCTCACAAGACTGGCCTGCAATTTCCATATTCATGTCCAAGCCAACCACGAAAGAGCAACACACAGCATGGTCCCAGGTGATGAATAACAGAAACAAAATGACCTTTACATGATTCCTTTGCAAATTAATGTATTAGAAATAATATGAACTTTTATAGACTTTACACCTTTTTCCTTTGTTGGGCAAAAGAAAATAACATATTAAACTTTTCCAATTAATGCTTATCTTCAATTTGTGCCCCTATATTATCCTTTCATAAAAGCATGCTTACCTAGTGTGCCCAGGAGACCAACGTCACATTACTGCAGCAAGCAGCTTATCAAAGAGATGAAGCAATGCCGAGTAGAAGTTTGGAACCATTGCCATAAAGCCTTAACCATATAATCTCTATGCATTCTGCCTGATTATAGCACACACACACACACACACACACACACACACACACACCCACACACACACAGTCATCTCAATAGTTCTAATCAATCTGGATTTTCTACACTGTGATTTGTGGGATTAATTAATTTAGAGGTGGATCTGGATTCTTGTGGCTCGCTACACATCTGAATTAAATAAATATTCACAGATGAGACTGAAGAAGCTGGGGATTCTTATACAGTTCATTCCTCATAATTAAACTCTTGTGTCTTGCTATGAACGAACAGATGACACAATAATTGGACTTAAATTAAAAACATTCTCTATTACGGCTGGGTAATGTGTCAAGCAAAATGTCAGCTTCCGCTAAAGATTTACTCAACACTCTACGGATTTACATCAATAAATCTTCAGTACACCCAACATGCTTTACTAAATGTTGAGAATCATTTATGCAGATACATGTTAAAATACAGATATGGAAATACTGGCACATTTTGGACATGGTTTGGAATTTGCATCAAGAATCTTTGGCAATAAATTCTGTATATGAATATGTGTTTAGCAAACCTTTTATTTTTAACATCTTTTACATATCGTGCTTTCAAAAGTAGACATTGCTTTAGCCACGACCTTTTTCTAAATAATATAAGATGATTCAGATGTAGGAGTGTCCCAGTCTTTTGTTTTTGTATATTGGCCATTGTGGATACTGTGGACACGTCCTGACAAACATCTGTGACAGCATAAAAAGCAAGACATTATTGGATTGAAAAGTCCCATCAACACAGAACTCAGCTCAGAGTTTCAGCTCCTGGAATTGAGTCACATGGGTACATCTCTACCTTTCCAAAGATCATAGTGCAGGGGTGTCCAAACTATTTCCAAAGGGTCCAGATTGCACCATATCAAAATACCTAACGGTCGGCCTCATAAATATTATTCATAAATTATTCAAAACGCTTTATTCAAAATATGAAAAATGCTAACATATAGAAAAATAAATTTGTAACTGCTGAATTTCATTTTAGTGCAGCTACTGCAACAGAATATCAAAAGAGAATAAAATACCACAACTTACTACAGATTTAGGCTGAACATTTCCTTACAAGATTTGAAAAAATAACATTATAGGAACATGAAATGCAAGGTATATTATGCTCCGTATGTTCAGGTTCTGTCTGTTACAGAACAATCAGTGTCTGCTGTCAATACAGTGTAATACTGCTAAACTGTTTTGGAGAGTCAAGTGTCATGTAAGGTTAGATTAATGAGAGGATTAATTCCTTAATTCCTGACATTAAATTCTAACACTAACTCTAACATGCACTTATTTACCTTGTTCTTACAGTTAATTATTACTGTAAATCTTCTGTGTACACACATACTGAAAATCATATATTTCTATAATGCTACAGTGAAACTGGCTCTAATGAAGTTCACCCCAGGAAAGGAAGACGATGTGCTACCTCTGCTGTTTATGACAAGCATATTCGAGTCATTTGTCTAAGTAAATGACCTTTTCCACGACATGACAGACCCTGTCTTTTGAACTTGTTGCTGATAATAATCCGGATGGAACTTGTCGTCTTTGTTCTGGAGCACACAGTGTTCTTTACTAAAAATCTGGAATACAGAGTTTTCTGACCACAATACACATTTCCTCTTTGTGACGGTCCAGCCCAGATGCCTCTGAGCCCAGAGAAGTCGACTCTGCTTCTCAACATGGTTCACATAAGGCTTCTTTTTTGCAGAATCACGTTTTAAGTGGCATTTGTGAATGTAACTTGTAAAATGTAAAAATGTAAAATGTAACATGTATTGTAGTGCCTGACAAATGTTTGATAATGTAATCCCTTGCCCATGTAGTTCTATCAGCTATTGATGAATGATGGTTCTTTATGCAGTGCCGTCTGAGGGACAGGAGATCACGACTCTTCAGTTTAGGCTTGTGCCCTTGCCCTTTATGAACTGAAATTCCTCTAGATTCCTTTAATTGTTTAATTCTATTATTCATTGTAGAGGGGGAAATATGTAAATCCCTTCCAGTCTTTCTTTGAGGAACATTGTGTTACGGTTCGCCATATTTAAAGGCAATGACGAACCGTATAAATTGAAAAGTAAGGGTTGGGACCCAAATGCAGTTAGCTCCAGATGGTATTAGTGAACTGAAATAAACAAAAGAAATAAAACAATAATTAATAAAATACACAAATATAAATAACAAACAAAAACTGAGCTTCTGCCTGCCAGAGAGAGATCAGCGAATCTCTTTCTAACAAACACAAGCTCAGGGCTGCGCTGGTGAGATACAGAGAGAGAAGGGCGGGGGAGAATCCGTGCTCCGCTCGTGCTCCGTTCGTGCATGGCGCTAAGCAATCCTGCGTGCCAAGAGCAGGCGCAGAACGGCACGTGGCTTTGGGCGGCGAGAGGAGGAAGGAGCCAGGAGCTGTGGCTGATGAAAAACAAAGCAAAAAACTCGCCCTACACTGAAAACTACTTCCCTAAAATAATTACCTCATGCCTGCTGGCGCTACGTGAACTGAGCCCCTTGGCGGGCCCAGTCGGTCCTCTCTCCCTAACAAAAATAATAAAACAAAAGAACGAAGGTGCGGAAGGCTTGATGACGAGCAGAGAGACGGGTGAGGTCTCCGAATACAAGCGGCGAACAGCAATTGCAATCCGAGTTTGCCACAGCGATCGAGGGACGCGTGCCGCATGCAAGGTTGAATGGTGCAACACCCGCTACGACTGGCAAGGCTCTTAAATAGCCAGAGTAGCAGGTGTTGTGTATTCCGCCGCAAGCAGGCAGCTTACCGACAGGCGTGCCCGGTTGCGGCGGCTGCCAGAGATCCTACTGAGGGAAACCAGTCCAATGCTGCCCTCTAGCATCGGTAAGTAGGACCTCTGACACATTGTTTTTAAAACATTTCAATAATTTTCTCATGCATTTGTTGACAAAACTGGAGATACTCTGGCCAGCTTTGCTCATAAAGACTTGTCCTTTACTGGATGCTGTTTTTGTACCAAATCATGATTACAATCACCTGTTTGAAATCACATAATTATTTAACTTTTTTAATTAATTACTAGCTCTAAATTGCCCCAATCACAACTTTTTTTGGAATGTGTTGCAGGCCTGAAATGCAGGAATGGATGTTTATTAACAAACGAAATGAAGTTGACCAGAAAAAACATGAAATATCTGTCTGCAATGAAAAGTCAAGGAAATGTAAGAAACACTGTGCATTTTCCATACTGTCCCAACTTTTTCTGATTTGAGGTTGTAAATAATTGCACTTAACAATTTAATGGTCTGTTCATTGATCACAACCTAATGACAATACAAGCCTAAAGTGACTGAACGGCCATCTTGCTTACTAGCCATGTTTGATTAGCGGCTAATGCTGATTAATGTTCAAATGATGCACTGGCAAAACTCACACAAAGGCCTACCGATATACAACAATAAAAAATGCAAAGCATGACAAAATGACATTAGCCAAAAAAAACCTAATTTCTTCTAGCATACATGCGAAAATACAGAATTAACGTCACAGCTAACAGATATCCTTAACAACATTATTCAGCGCAGCGCTGCTTTCTAAACAATGTTATTCAAGCAAAGTTAGAAGTTCAAGGTTTTTTGTTTGTTTTGTTAACCCCCCCCTTTACATCTAAAATGAATGCATTACTGATTTCTTTTATTCAAGCGTAGGTGAAAATTAGAGCAGACACGTAATTGCCTGGCAATCTTACACCAATTCACATTTTGCTTGCTGCAGAAATCTAGCAACTGTGGAAAATTACTGAAGTCCTACATAATTGCGATAATTTCAATCAATTGCAAATTATCTTAAATAATTGTGATTAGACGATTATGTCATAATTGTGACAGCCTTATTACACAGTAAAAAATTAAAACCCATAATACATGCACTTTGTTTTGTTCAATAAGACATTTTGCAATTTGAATGAATTACAATGTTTCTACTGAATTTCAGTAAGGTTTAGACTCAAAAGAAATGAATGTGTGTCGAAGCGGTGGCTCAAATATAATCGTATCTACAAAAGGGGTGACTGCTGATAAGTTGACACTGATAAGTTACAGTGTATCAGTGTAATGCAGCAGAGGCAGATGATGTTTGGAATGCCATATTATCTCTCCCTACACTCTCCACTTCCCTCCTGTCAGCATAAGCTTTCATTTTATTCAGTAGTAAATAGCACATGAAGATACACACTGTCCGACAGCTGTGGGCATTTTACTTTATTTATTCATGCGAATGCACTTACAGGAGCAGTAGCAGTAGGCGCTATCCTGAGTGAATAATGAACACGGGGATCATGAGTGTTAAAGAGGCAACACCCCACCCAAAATGCAGACAACAGGCAGAAGGGTCATTCAGGAAGTCCAATATTGTGCTGGCATCATTGAAAACAGGTGAGCTTTTAAAAGAAGTCATGGAAATAGGATTTCCACTATGGAAACATTCACTGTCCAAACCTTTTTTTTCGGTAACAAGGTACGTCCAAATAGCAGGGATCAACAGCAACATTATCACTGAAATCATTTTCCAAAAGATAAGATGTAGAGCAAATTATTGCCCAATATGCATCTTATGACACGTTACTTACATGTTGTGGACACATGGTCTACTAACTATCAGGGCCAAGTGTGGACAGGTCATTGAAGATTGTTTCCCAGGACTTCAACTGTTCCTCTTATCAGTAAATAACTGGTAAAAAACAGCACTGTCTCTGGACATTAAACTATGTTTTTATCCAGGCATATAAGATGTTATGTAGACCCATTCTTTAACAGCGTCAATTCAAACACTTTTTCTTGTATTGATTCCCTGCTTCTTATCTGTATCTTTCCACAATCACATCTGAGAAATAATGCATCCAAATGGCTCACTGTTCAAGTCAATTCTTTGAAGACTGCCAGAATCATAATAACCTTCAAAAGTAGAGTCTATTGATTAATATTAAGGCTGCCATTGAGCTCACCTTCTCATCCAGATAATCCAAGAACCCTTTAAATCTTTGGTTCCAATGTGTCTTTAGACATTGTTAAGCCTTTTAATTGGCTGGTTGAATTTTTGTCAAACGGACAAATGCTGGGATGAAAGTAGGCCGGTACGGTCTGGTACTACATATCGCTAAAAGATTCAGTGGCTGTACACAGTGCTCGGTAGAATGGACTGCAGCCGCCACATTCAACGCAAGTTACAGTCGGACTTCAGCAAGAAAACACATCTGCTTATCAGTTGCTAAGTATAAGCCTCTTATAATTGCTTCTGAACTATCTGTGCTGTTTTTGATCCGTACAAGTTAATGTTAGCACCGTGCTCCCGTGCTGTTATGGAGTTTTGGTGGGCAGATGTTTGTTGCAAAATCTCACTAATAAAATATGTAGTAGATGAAGCTGTGATGTTTCATGATATTCTGTTTTATTCCAACACTATGGAGTGAGATCACTGTCTTTTATAAATCGAACCAAACAGACATTACAAGCGCAGCAGTGTACTCCCTTAACAACAGAGCAGCTCAGACAGGGTGGGCATATCCCAAGATAATTAATCAAACAGGTCTATGGAAAGCAGCCCAAAAGAATCAAATTGCCTCAAAAAAGCTCACAGGCCACACAGTACAATTGTGAGTTTGTTTGTTTATTGTTTTTTGGTTTATTTAGCAGGTCTCAATCAGCATTAGTGGCCATTTCAGCAACACACAAGACAAGTCATATATATACAGTGGTGCTTGAAAGTTTGTGCACAAAGGAGATTTCTGAGGGGTTCAGAAAAGGAATTGTTGATGCTCATTAGGTTGGAAAAGGTTACAAAACCATCTCTAAAGAGTTTGGACTCCACCAATTCACAGTCAAACAGATTGTGTACAAATGGAGGAAATTCAAGACCATTGTTACCCTCCCCAACAAAGATCACTCCAAGAACAAAGCGTGTAATAGTTGGTGAAGTCACAAAGAAACCCAGGGTAACTTCTAAGCAACTGAAGGCCTCTCTCAGATGTTAATGTTCATGAGTCCACCATCATATAAACACAGAACTGTAATGGTGTGCATGGCAGGGATGCAAGGAGAAAGCTACTGCATTCCAAAAAGTACATTGCTGCTCAATTGAAAAAGATCATGTGGACAAGCCAGAAGGCTACTGGAAGGATGTTTTGTGGAAGTTGAGTCAAAAAAAGGTACTTTTTTGGTTTAAAGAATAAGCATTATGTTTTGGAGAAAGGAAAACACTCTGCATTCCAGCATAAGACCCTCTTATCCATCTGTGGAACATGGTCGGTGGTAGTATCATGGGTTTGGGCCTGTTTTGCTTCATCTGGGCCAGGACAAGCTTGCCATCATTGATGGAACAATGAATTCTGAATGATATCAGAGAATTCTAAAGGAAAATGTCAGGACATCCTGTCCATGAACTGAAATCTCAATAAGAAGGTGGGTCATGCCAGCAAAGACACACGAGCCCTAAGCACACAAGCCGTTCTACCAAAGAATGGTTAAAGAAGAATAAAGTTCATGTTTTGGAATGGCCAAGTCAAAGTCCTGACCTTAATCCAATGGAAATGTTGTGGAAGGACCTGAAGTGAGCAGCTAATGTGAGGAAACCCACCAACATCCCAGAGCTGAAGCTGTTCTGTACGGAGGAATGGGCTAAAATTCCTCCAAGCCCATGTGCAGGACTGATCAACAGCTACAGAAAACGTTTAGTTACAGTTATTGCTGCACAGGGGGGTCACACCAGATACTGAAAGCAAAGGTTCACATACTTTTGCTACTCAAAATATGTAATATTGGATCATTTTCCTCAATAAATAAATGACCAAGTATAATATTTTGTCTCATTTGTTTAACTGGGTTCTCTTTGTCTACTTTTAGGACTTGTGTGAAAATCTGACAATGTTTTAGGTCACATTTATGCAGAAATATAGAAAATATAGAAAATTCCCAGACTTTAATCAGTTTTGTTCCCTTCTATTTTCAAGTCAGAGTTTCAGTCTTTAAATAAATTGTCCCGAAGTCATCTAAAAAAAATTGTATAAAACAGTAACACCACAAACAGTATCTAAACATTTTCAAACACACTTATTAAGTTCTATGGTACACTGAAAAGTACCATGAAAAGGTTTCTCTATGTGTTTAAGACTTTTATATATATTTCTTAAATCCCCACATGTGAATTGTCTTGAAAATCGGTGGTACTGTATGGAACAACGAGCAGGACGTTTAGGACAAGAAGAACCAGAAACTAGTTCAGTCCATGCCAAATCGAATCTCAGCAGTTATTTGGCTCTTGGGGGTACATTTCAGTCACAGGAGACTTTTTGTCTGGTGAGCTTATTATGAATTAACTGGTTGAAATCAAAGTATTTTAATAGAGTTTACTGCTGACATTTTAAGGAAACACAATAATGAGCATTTAATTTTGACAGAGACCACAGAATTCTGTTATATCGTATTTAAATGACAGCAATATCTAAAACGACACTGATCATATAACACATATACACCACACTACCATGAACTGACTCCAAAATATAACATAGCAAATGTCTCTAACAAAAGCACCATACCCAGAGAGGTTAGGGTAGGGATGATGATTTGACTGCAGGTTCAGTTCAATAGGAGAAAGTCATCTATTTTTCAATAGGCTCTTGCAACTTTTCAATCCATGGGGTGATTAGACAGCTGCTCTCATGTCTCAGTCAATTAAGCAAACAATTCAGACCTGAGCCCATCTGAGGCTTAGCCACTGCAGAAATGGGCACCTGATTTCTTTATCAGAGCCTGGCCAGATGAATTGTTTTCCATCCCTGTTTAACTAGCCTTTCTAACTCATTACTACTGACTTCCTCAGCCTTATTCTTGGCTATGCCTAGGCAACAGGTGAACTCTCCCGTTATCAAATCGACTGGAAGTGTGAGAACTGTTAACATATATACTGAACACATGGGGGATACGTAATTGAATTTAGACCAGAATAGAAAAGCGTATACATCTTGGCATTTCCTGAGATTGCATTCATGGACTATATCTGAAAATAGACCAGTAGGTAGGAGAACCTCACAAAAACTCTGAACACAACAGGATCGTGTTGCATTCTATATATATATGAATGCTTTCCTACATTTTTGCAGAAATGAGCTTAACCCTTAAAATCTGGTCCCACTTTTGACTCTTGAAAGACACATGCCTTGAGCACATGGATATTAGACACATATGATAAGAAACAGCCGAAGTTATTCTTTCAAAATATAGCAGCGTCAGAAGAAAACAAAATCAGCACCGGACCCAATGCACTGTTTATTCTGATATCATATCTCAGTTTTTCATCAGTGCTTGTTTTGGTCCAGGACTTCGCTTCACGCCTCTGAGTATGATATTCTCTGTGGCAGTTTTAGCTGATAAGACTGCAACAGATCACAAAAACTAAACGATAATCAGATTTTTCTTTCAATTTCAATTCAAGTATTATAAACAGCTATGAATAAATATTCATGGCAAACTGAATTTTATTAGTAGCTGAATTTTTATTTTAAATTATTACTATTATTTTAAAAAACAAAACAAACATGCCATACATTTACTTTGACGTTTATTCACTGCAAACAGTATGAACCCAAGATTTTTTTCTGGTCAAATTCATTTCAGTTTTTAATAAACATCCATTCCTGCATTTCAGGCGTACAACACAATCCAAAATGTTGAGATGGGGGGCAATTTAGGGCTAGTTATGAGTACAATACTAAATAATGGTGTGGTTTCAAACAGGTGATTTCAAACAGATGATCATAATCATGACTTGGTACAAAAGCAGCATCCACAAAATTCTGAGTCTTTGAGGAGAAAAGATCCTCTGTCAATCAGTCTGTCAACAAATGCACGATAAAATTATGAAATGTCTAAAAACAAAATATACCCCAAAGAAAGATTGGAAGAGATATGCATATTTCTCCGTCTACAGTGAATAATATCATTAAACAATTCAAGGAAACTGAAGTTTAGCGCGAAAAGCATCTCCGATCCCTCAGACAGCATCAAGAACCGTCACTCATCAATAGCTGACAGATCCACATTGGCAAGGGATTAGTTTAGCAAAAGCACTTCAACACAGAATTACATTCACAAATGCCACTTAAAACATTACTGTGCAAAAAAAGTAGCCTTATGTTAACCATGTCCATGCCATTGATTTCTCTGTGCTTGGGGGCATCTGGGATAGACCATCACACAGTGCTAACATGTCTTTTAAGTGTTGGGAGAAGGAAAGACAACATTACAAAGTTGTAAAAGCTTTACCGTCCCAACTTTTTTGGGAAGGTACAAGCCTGAAATGCAGGAATGGATGTTTATTAAGAAATGAAATGAAGGCGAGCAGACAAAACATGAAAATATCTTGTGATCAAACTGTCTCCGATGAAATAAAAAGTCAAAGTAAATGTAAGAAACACTGTTTTTGTTTTACAGTTTGCATTTTCCATACAGTGCAAACTTTTTCTGATTTGGGATTGTAATATTAACAATATAAGAGATCTGGCTTGCTGGGTGTCAAAGAATTTTAGAACTTCATAGTACTAACCCATATAATAACCCACAATCGAAATTATTTATGTCTGGCTTTCAGACACTGTATTTTATCTGGTCTGTACACTTAATGTTAACAAACTAACTTGCACCCAATGAGTCAACAGCATCACTTTTACAAAATCTCCTCTTACCACTGTTACAGCTGGAACATTTAATAGTGATAGGACCAGCAGATACAGACAAGTCTACTCAGAATGACAGCAGCAGGACAGAGGTACAGGGGACAGCTCTGTCACTAGAACAAAAACAGCTTATATGAGCTGACAGTCTTGTGTCCCACTTAGCAAACACTCATAGCTACGAGTCGAGTCATAGCGTGAGTCTGATGTTAGCAACCTGGAGACACTGGCTGTTCACAAATTCAGAGCTAGGCAAAACAACAGTCACATTGAATCCATCATACTGCTTGGGAAATTCTAGAGAAAATTCTTCCAGGAACCCCTTGTCAGATTGTCTAGACAGGAGAATATATCTAGTGGAGTGTTCTGTCTGCACAAAAATCATCACACTCGTGAAAGTGTCGGTTCACACAATGACACAATAACACAGGTGAGTTAGCAGGAACAGGACTGTGAAGCTGATACACAGTAATTAGATGGGACAAATCTACTCATAGATGCAATCCATACCACGCAGAGATTTGGACAGAACAAGGCCAGTCAAGCTTGCATTCCATCTCATCAATCTAGATCCACCTACTTTTATATTGCAACTGTGAACTGGCCTACTTTCCAACTCTTTACCTATCAACTATATCTCCATTTCTCCATGTATTTCCCACTAATAGCGAGAATAAGAGTCTGCACACAATTTGTTCTCACATAACGTTTTATGTCATAAGATACATTAACAGGTATGTGTATGTGTGTGTGTGTGTGTGTGTGTGTGTGTGTGTGTTGGGGTGGTGGGGGGAGGTTGGTTATTCTGCATTAGCTTCAGGGTTTCTTGTATTCATTTAAATATAGCCCATTATAGAAGTTGCATAATCTACTTTACAACAGATATGCTTGCACAAAATGCTGCATTAGTTATAGGCAAGCAAGTCTTTTTCAACAATGGTCCAACATCATGTTTTGTTGATTTTGGAAAATTAACTTGATTATAATAAAGATTGACAGTTATATGTCTGAAATCACGAGACTATTATCATATGGAACATAAACCAAATAATAAAAATGTTTTCAAATGTTCTCTATAGAGTAGAGGTCGTGTTAATAAAACATGAAATTTGAAAAGGATTGTCCAAACGTTTGCATAAGACTGTGTAGAGAGAGCTCCCTACATTTAGCTACTTACAAAAAGTGACCCAACTCCAATATGTTACATCGTACGTGACACAAATGTGTAATTTCTGTGTAATTTCAGGATTTTCTGTTCCGATTTCGAACCACTTTCATATGAGGTACTGAAATCCAACACATATCCGATAGGCGTCAATGCAACTCTGTCTGAGAACGGAATTCATTCGACTTTTATGTCATTCCATATGACATTCGTCATAAATGCACAGAGAGAATGTTTATCACAAAAGTTAAATATCTAGGTTCAAAGGCCAGTGCTGATGTAGTGGTTAAGGTACTGGACCACTTACCAGAAGGTTAAGGATTCCCAGTACCATCAAGCTGCCACTACTGAGCCATGAGCAAGGCCCTTAATCCTTTAAATACTCGGATTGTACCTGGTTAGACTGAACATTTATACATTTATACATCGTTCTGGATAAAGGAATCTGCTAAATGCTGTAAATATAAATTGTGAATCATACATTATAGAGACACGCCGGCATTTTGGTAAAATCCCACCCTATACAGATACTCCTCACTGATGGTCCAACTTATGATATTTCAACTAAACCATGGGAATGCGATAATATGCATAAATATAAATTCAGCAGAAATGGTACTCTGAATTTTGACTTTTGATTTTTCCCTGGGCAAGCCATGTGCAGAACGATACTCTGCTGCACTCTCCCATGCTAAATGAGGAAGTCGGCAGTGCATGATGTAGGGAGTCATGTGACAAGAGTGATGAGTGCTGGGAAATGTTGCCCTCTAACCCTCTTGCCCTCTAACCTCAGACCACGGTACTGCGTGCTTCCTAAACAATATAAATATCCTATTATATATATAGGATATATATAATTATATACATATAATATATATAGATATATATATTATATATATATACACACACACACACACACACACACACACACACACACCCCACAACACACACACCCACACACATATCCTAAGCATGACAAATCTGATATTGCTGCTGTGGGGCCATATTCAGAGTTGATTATAATGGGAGTTAATACCAAAAATGAACACGTAAGTAGACACATATAAATCTCCTACCTTAAACATGAATATCCCCATCAGGAATGCAAAAATACCTGATACTGTCAGTGCCACAAAACATGAAGCTTGGACAAGAAGGGAAAAATGCTGTGGCTGCTACATGGAGACTTACAGCAGAAATGAAGACGTTTTATGGCTATGTAATTTCTAATGCCATATTTACATATTTCATACTTCCCTTAAAATGTATTCCTATCTGTGTGCATGTTTACATTACCCAGAACATGACATTGAGGGACAAATACTGTAGTTACACCAAATTATCAGATAAGTCTCTGAACTATCATTTAAGTGTCTTATTTGGGTGATCTCCATCATGTCTGAGCAGCACTAAGCTCCATAGATGTCTACTTACGTGTTCATTTTTGGTATTAACTCCCCATTATAATCAACTCTGAATATGGCCCACAGCAGCAATATCAGATTTGTCACTTCAGTCCCATGAGGATGGCAGACAGACTGCCTGCATGCATAGTAAAAGGCCAGTGTGTGTGCACATGTGCTCATGTTTATATTACAGTGGGGGAACCAAATGTCCCCACAAGGATAGAAAGCTCTGACATTTTTTACCTTGTAAGACATTTTGCTCCCACCAGGAAAACTGCAACTTTCCTCCATAAGGTTAGGGTTAGGTGTAGCATTAATTAGCTACAGTAATCATTATGTCAATGGGAAGTCCCCACCAGGATAGTGAGACAAGTGTGTGTGTGTGTGTGTGTGTGTGTGTGTGGGCATTCCATTGAACCTGCTGCTAGAGCGCTGTATGTGAAGAGGTCAGAAAAAGGGCAGGATGAGTAAAAATGCTATGAGCAGTGATGACCTTTACATCAACAATAAAACAATGGTCTCCTGCTTACCGAAAATCACAAATTAGTTAGTAATTATTTAAAATCAATCTGCACACATTGTGCGGAGCAGCCATTGTCCCAGCTTTTGCCTCACAGTGTGTGTGTGTGCAAATTTGACAACTTGACCTTTAGTGAGAGATTACTTTTGCCTGCTCATTAGCATGAGGACTAATCCACACGGAATTCTGCACAGGCCAACAAGTGGGTCTTTCCAAAAGGAAAAAAATAAAAATAAATAAAGAACACTGAAAAACTGTAAGGTTCTTGACATCATTCTACTGTATATTAAAAATTAGCAGTTCAATTTTACACTTAAGTACCCAAACCAAACATGGATGAGCACGTAGTACAGGAAGGATGCAGGACCACCGGCCATTACAGTCACTAGCCACAGCCAACTGGGACTTAATTAAGGTGCCATAAAACCTTCCCTGCCTGGGGCGCAAATGGAGAAGCAAGGGAAACATCTCCACCACCCCCCACCACCCCTCAAAACATAGAATCTCCCGACCACCCAGAGCCACTCTCAATTCAGAGCAGTCTCAACTAACATACACAGTACCCTTAACCTAATACACATGCAAATAAAAATAAAAACTGATCTTGCATTTGTTTTAGCTGTTGTAATATTCTAAAATACTTACTTTGTAAGGAAGAAATATGGAGTTTACACAGGCAATCAGACTGGCTGTGTCCTCTGCATCTGGCTGACCACAGATAATTATCTGAAAAAAAGAAAACAAGAATAAATAAATATAAACCATTTTTAAAAAATAAAGAAACCAGAAGAAATAAAAAACAAAGAAATAACTCACAAATTTCAAATACACCCCAGAAACAAATCCAGTACAGATGTGAAGCAAACTAGTAAGCATAAATAAATAAATCAATAAAATAAAATAAAATAAAGAAAATGGAAAGAAAGGAAGAAAAGAAGGGGGTTAAGTCTGGTGGTTGCAGTAATGAGGTGGACAGGTGTGCTAAGGATAGCATTGCCCCTGCCTAGACCTCTAGTTTGTTATTTCACTTCCTTAGATGACTTCTGTACAGGTCAGATCTGACACTCATGGCATAGTTTCACAACTTCTAACACTGTACTTTTAATACAGTAAACTTTGGAAAAGTACCTTCACATGGAAACGGATTTGCTGCATTCGCAGTTCAGTCCTGTCTGTTGCTAGTTTATCACTATATAACTATGTACGACACTGACAAGTATACAGTAATTAACTCACTGGAGATGCCAAATATATACACTTCCAGACAGAACATGTGGATTACAAGAGATGTTACCATTGCATTTCCTTTCGCAAAAAGTACCAAGGTAACACTATAATTATTTCTCTCTTTATTAGAATACAATGTGTACGTAGTATTAAAAACTGAAAATATCAGAAAAACAGCTTCTATAGGCTTCAGTGGCAAGTGTTTAGTGTGACCTCCCCTTACACTTTAGCAATAGCAGCATCTGGCAGCTTCATCGGAATACAAAGTTGACCCTCTACAGTCCAAAGAAGCTTGATCAGGAATGGTCTTTTTGAAAAGGTAGCAGCCAGGAAACAACTCTTTTGAAAGGGGATGAAAAGGGTAAAAAACCTAAGATATGTTAAAGCTCACAAAGACTAGAATGAAGATCAGTGGAAAAGAGTATTATGTAGAGACGAATCCAAGTTTGAAATGTTTTTGATCCAATCATCGTCAAGATCTTATATAAGGTCATTAAACCATTGCTAAAACAATAACTCTAATGGTGGCCTAAGACTTTTGCACAGTACTGCAGGTCACGAGTGCAGCGTGTGAAAGACTGCATATTATGGTAAAACAAATGTAAAGCACATGTTTATAGCGTGTGGTTTTCTTAGGTTACTAAAGCAACAGAATGCACCTTCGGTACCTGTGTTTGTGTTTGTTGTGTCAGTCTAACATTAAAGGTATGTTTATATTAAGGTACATAACCATTACAATTTCCTCATTAACCGCCAACATGTCACCCTCAATTCCCAAGTCTTAACATCAAGTATTTTCTCCTTCTCATCTGCACTGGCTGTGTGACTGCTCAGTCTGAGATATGAACTTGACGTGGTTATTGAAAACAATTAGTTATTGTTTGTTTTTTTGTTTGTTTATTTGGTTTATTTAAAGTGGTGCTTGAAAGTTTGTGAACCCTTTAGAATTGAAAACATAGTCAGATTTCTAAATAGTCAAGTCCTATAAGTAGATAAAGAGAACCCAGTTAAACAAATCAGACAAAAATATTATACTTGGTCATTTATTTATTGTATTAATGGCACCTGTTTGACCTCGTTATCTGTATAAAAGACACCTGTCCACAGCCTCAAACAGTCAGACTCCAAACTCAACCATGGCCAAGACCAAAGAGCTGTTGTAGGACACCAGGAAGAAAAGTTTAGGCCTGCACCAGGCTGGGAAGTGTGAATCTACAATAGACAATTAACCAATAAATAAACTGTAAGAAAATGGAAGACATACAAGACCATTGATAATCTCCCTCGATCTGGGGCCCCACGCAAGATCTCAGCCCATGGGGTCAAAATGATCATGAGAACGGTGAGCAAAAATCCCAAAACTACACAGAGGGACCTGATGAATGACCTGCAGAGAGTTGTGACCAAAGGAACAAAGGCTACCATCAGTAACACACTACGCCGAGAGGGACTCAGATCCTGCAGTGCAAGGCGTGTCCCCCTGCTTAAGCCAGTACATGTCCAGGTCCGTCTGAAGTTTGGCATATGGATGATCCAGAAGAGGATTGGGAGAATATCATGTGGTATAATATCAGAACTTTTTAGTAAAAACTCAACTCGTCATGTGAATGAATTAGTGAGTTGCATCACTCATTGTTAAACATGAGAGTGGAAACATCATGCTTTGGGGCTGTTTTTCTGCAAAGGACGACTGATCCGTGTTAAGTAAAGAATGAACTGGACCATGTATCGTGAGACTTTAAGCCAAACCCTCCTTCCATCAGTGACAGCATTGAAGATGGAACATGGCTGGGTCTTCCAGCATGACAATGATCCCAAACACACCGCTCAGGCAACTTAGTGGCTCCATAAAAAGCATTTCAAAGTCCTGGAGTGACCTAGCCAGTCTCCAGACCTCAGCCCCATAGAAAATTTGTGGAGGGAGTTGAAAGTCCATGTTGCCCCAAAACATCACTGCTCTAGAGGAGATCTGCATGGAGGAATGGCCCAAAATACCAGCTACAGTGTGTGCCAACCTGGTGAAGACTTACAGGAAACATGTGACCTCTGTCATTGCCAACAAAGGTTATGTTACAAAGTATGGAGTTGAACTTGTGTTTTTGACCAAATACTCATTTTCCACCATAATTATTAGAGGTCACACTGTGGCCGCTAGAGGCCACCATTGATCCCTCTTGGCACGATTGCGCAGACGGCTAATTTGGCGTTTACATTTTGAAAGTGGCGACACCTGTTTTTGGGTCTATTTAAGCACACCTTAGGGCTCACACAGGCGTCGCACCATTGCTTCGCTTCATGCCTTGCAACACTAAGGCACGTGCAGTTGCACCAGCCCTCACCCAACTTTGATCACACTTTTTTCTAGCGCTTTATAATTGGGTTTTGTCAGGGAAAGTGGTGGACTGACGATTCGAAGATCGCCAGTTGTGGGCAGTCGGGAGATTGCCTGGTAGAGAGGGTACGGCTGCGAGACTTGCCCCTCCTTTCCCTCACTCACTCCGTCGCCCCCCTCCTTCTCCTTTGCGATCGAGGGAATCAAACGCTCCCCTCGGAATCGTACTCAAAAAAGGGTGCTGAGCTTATTTATAGTCTTGTCCTTTTCATTCCCTGAAACCTTGGGAGAACCGTGAGATGCTTCCGCGGACATTCCACTCGTCCTCATGCTCCAGGAAATCTCGGGAGAACCGTGAGTATCCGACGCTTTTTGCGCATGCGCGGATTTGTACGCCGTTGGCGCCGCGGAGAAATGTTGTAGGCGTATAGTGAATAGGGGCGCTTTACACTTACGACATACCTTTTTTTATTGTTCTTTTTTTTTACCTTTAATTTTGGTGAACATTTATTTATTTTATTTTTTTAATTATATTTTGGTTCACCACTTCCATCTGGAGCTAACTGCACTTGGGTCCTAAACCAGTTATTCTTTTGTTTTCCTGGTTCGCCAGCATTTTAATATGGCGGACCGTAACAATAATTTACAAATAAATTGTACCCATGATGAAAATTACAGACCTCTCTCATATTTCTAAGTAGGATAACTTGCGCAATCAGTGGCTGACTAAATACCCCACTGTAATTCAGAATTCATTGTTCCATCAATGATGGAAAGCCGTCCTGGCCTAGATGCAGCAAAACAGGCCCAAACCATGATACTACCACCACCATGTTTCACAGATGGGATAAGGTTCTTATGCTGGAATGCAGTGTTTTCCTTTCTCCAAACATAACGCTTTTCTTTTAAACCAAAAACTTCTATTTTTGTCTCATCCGTCCACAAAACATTCTTCCAATAGCCTTCTGGCTTGTCCACGTGATCTTTAACAAACTGCAGACGAGCAGCAATGTTCTTTTTGGAGAGCAGTGGCTTTCTCTTTGCAACCCTGCCATGCACACCTTAGTGACCTTGTCAACTATTACACGCCTGACTCTTCGAGTGATCTTTGTTGGTCGACCACTCCTGGGGAGGGTAACAATGGTCTTGAATTTCATCCATTTGTACACAATCTGTCTGACTGTGGATTGATGGATTCCAAACTCTAGATGGTTTTGTAACTTTTCCAGCCTGATGAGCATCAACAGCTCTTTTTCTGAGGTCCTCAGAAAGCTCCTGAATTCGTGCCATGATACACTTCCACAAACATGTGTTGTGAATAGCAGACTTTGATAGATCCCTGTTCTTTAAATAAAACAGGGTGCCCACTCACACCTGATTGGAAACCCAATGATTGAAAACACCTGACTCTAATTTCACCTTCAAATGAACTGCTAATTCTAGAGGTTCAGGTTTTGCCACTCACTAATATGTAATACTGGATATTTCTCCTCAATAAATGTTTAACTGGGTTCTCTTTAAGTACTTTTTGGACTTGTGTGAAAATCTGATGATGTTTTAGGTCATATTTATGTAAATATATAGAAAACTCTAAAGGGTTCACAAACTTTCGAGCGCCACTGTAATGTCGCTATCAGCATCAGTGGCCATTTTTCAGCGACACATACAAGGTTACATCTATACACAAGCTTACCTCAAGATTAGTCATATATATACACTCAATGCCAATTTAGCTTTACACTCAATGTCAATTAACCTAACATGCATGTCTTTGGACTGTGGGACGAAACCGGAGTACCTGGAGTAAACCCACGCAGACACCCAGAGGACATGAAGGCCGAGGATTGAACCCAGGACCTTCTTTCTGTGAGGCAGTGATGCTACCCACCAAGCCACTGTGCCGCCCATTAGTTAATGTAAAACTTCATGTATTAAACATGTTATTTGCTATTTTCACAGTTATTCTTACCAAATCACCACTAACACCAGACAAGCAACTGTATTACTGTCCAATCAAAATTGTGCCTTTCATTTAAGACCTTAGATGCTAGTAAGTGTGCATCCAACTATACTCATCTTTACACATCAGGTATGTTTTGTGAGATTAAAATTAACCATGCTGTGTGGTATAATGATTCATATTGCACAGCTTCAGCAAAGATTACCTGTTTAAAAGTGTTGTGATGTGCCATGAGGCCACGGACCATGTCAGGAAGGGCGATTGGCACCTTCACTAGCCTATCAGAAAAGGCAGTTAGCAGTTCCTGAGAGCGCTGCATCCAGTCCTGTTTGCCCGTCAGGTGGGCGAGGCGTAGCAGATTCATTGCCGCGGCTGAGTTCGGACTGGGCTCTGCACCATCCTGATCTGAAGAGAATGAGATCACTAATTAAGCTGTACAGAGTAACCATAACAGGACCAAAATAACAACAAAGCTGTTTTCTAACCCTGATACATTGTCTCCATTAATGTCATTGCACTGATGCATTGTTCAACTTATCAGTGTGACCTTTGGTCGTTTATCAGGCTGCATGTGGCTTAAAGTGGTTGATACTGCAGGTGAAGTGTAAAGCAGTCACAAGCTGATTGGTTTTATCTTCATTCTGTGATTATGTGCAAGTCTCCAGACAGAAGCTTCCCATGCTCTGTGACCTCCATGCACTACGAACTGGCTGGTGGCACCTGGATCTGTGGTGATGACTGACGTACAGCACAACAGTCCCCTGCCATTTTTGCCATTATGTGTCCAGACCATGAACACGCACACATACGCAGACACTTGATTCGAGATAAAATGACACAGGCTATGGATACAAAAGCAAAATAAATCAGTACTCTGATCAAGAAACACCACTCAAATAATAAAGAGAGAATAACAAAACTGAGTGATTCCTGAAAAGCTTTGAAGGCAGATCAAAGAGGCACTTAGGATATGAAGTGATTTAGTGTTTCAGGTGCTATTTTGTCCCATTCTTCCTGCGAACGCGTCTTAAGATGTGCAACAGTACTGGGTTGTCATTGTCACATTTTACGTGTCAAAATTCTCCAGACAATCTCTATTGCGGACAGGTCAGGACTGCAAGCAGACCAGCCCAGTCCCCGTACCCTCTACTTCCACAGCCATGCCTTTGCAATGTGTGCAGCATGTGGTTTTGCATTGATTTTGTCTTGCTGAAGATGCATGCAATCCATATGGAAGCAGCACATGTTGCTCTAAAATCTAAATGTACTTCGTGCTGCCATCACAGAAGTGTAAATGACCTTTGTCAAGGGCACTGACCTAACCCCATACCACGACATGACAGAGCCTGGCAGTTAGATTTAACTGATATCAGTCTGGATGGTACTTTTCGTCTTAGTTCTGGCACATACATTGTCCATTTCTTCCAAAATAAGATCTGGAATACTGATTGGTCTTACCACAATACACGTTTCCATTGGGTGATGGTCCATCCTAGATGCCTCTGAGGTCAGAGCAGTTGACGCCGCTTCTAGCTTCATGGTTAACATAAAGCTCCTTTATTGCACAGTAAAGGTGGCATTTGTGAATGTAACTCTGTATTGTATAGCTTGACAAAGGTTTTCCAAAGTAATCTCTTGCCCATGTGGTTCTATCAGCTATTGATGAATGACGGTTCTTGATGCAGTGCTGCCTGAGGGATCAGAGATCGCAGGTGTTCAGGTTAAGCTTGAAAACCCTTGTCCTTTTATGCACTGAAATTCCTCAAGATTCCTTGAATGGTTTACTGATATTATGCACTTGTAGATGGAGAATGGAGAAATATGTAAATCCCCTTCCAGTCTGTCTTTGAGGAACATTGCTGCTTTTTAAACATTTCAATAATTTTGTCACATTATTTGTTGACAAACTGGAGATCCTATGCCCATTTTTGCTCCTGAAAAACTCACCCATTCGTGGATACTTGCTCCTTTTACCTAAATCATGATTTACAATCACCTCGCTGACATCACCTGTTTGAAATACACCATTATTTAGTTTTTGTTTGTTGTTGTTTTTGTGTAAGATTCTTTGCTTAATCAGTCAATAAGCTTTGCTTTGAGTTGACAGTGTGTGGCAGTTAGGAGAGAACACAAGTTTGAAAGTTAATGGGTTTGGGCCAGAGGTACACCAGGTTGAAAAGCAATCCATCTTCCACTGACAGTGTGCTGGAGGACCTGTGTTCCGACACAAAACACAGGGCCTATTAGGACTCTACATGCTGGGGGACTTCATGTATAACGGTGTACAGTTCAGTCAGAAGTGATGAAAAAAACTGTCCCTTATGTCTATTTTAATTTATCAGCAGCAGCAACAAAAGCATTCGCTTTTTTTTTTTTCCCCACATCCATATCTTTGGTGGTGTCAGTGTCATTTTCACCCAGTGCCATTAGGCACAGGCCATGGCATAAATGCCGTGACTGGGTGTTAGCTTCAACATGTGTCCCTCCAATTTTCTCATGAAAAAAATATGGAGCCAATGTCATTCAAAACCCCAGACCAGCCTCTCTTCAGAGTATTTTCCCAAAAGGCTGCAGGGAAAAAAAAAAACATTGTTGTAGTGTTTCTACACGATTGTGAAAAAACCAAGGATCAGAGATTAAAGATGAGCTTTGAGATTTTTCGAAAAAGAGGAAAAATCTAAGACTAGAAATAATAATTCACAAATTATATAAAGGAATAAGGATAGAGAGTAAGGAGCCGTTTCTTAAAAACAGAAAGTTAAGAAGGGGCAATAAGAAAAAGTGGTAACAGAGTGCTGAAGGATTCCTCAGACTTGCAGACTGCTAGTGTGCTATCAGGGTGGTTGGAAATTGCAATGAGAGTGTTTGGAATGGAGTGATGCTGAATACTGGGTGACAGCAGGAGACTTGCATCACCTTAGTCCAAATGACTCACTCCCTCATACTCCCCACACACCTCCACACCGACAAGTCCATCCAAAATAAATAAATAAAAAAACAAAGAAAACCCACAGCAAAAGATTCGGTCCATCTACATTATGGTATACTGGCAAAATTTAATCACCAAAAATCTCATAATACTGTTAAAATTCTCAATAACTCCACAAGATTTATATCCTCATGAAACCGAGTTTGTGAAGAAAATGTTACGTAAATATTATTCCACTTCCCTAATACAAATATCCCCAAATGGCAAATTACAATAAGGATATATGAAAATGTGCAAAAGAGCACAGCTCAGGTCTTCATCCCTCATATAAAACAAATATTTTATCTCGGTCAAACTATAAGGAAAATTGAATTTTTACTGAAATGACTTTAAACCTCTCTGCCCTCATATCACAAATATATAAAATTAAAAAAGAGAAAAGGAACTACAATTTTGCATACACAGCCTGGGACTCGGAAGGCTAAACACAAATCTGTCCAGATATTCCTGGTTATTTCGCTGTAAATCAAAAGGAAATGCAATATGCAATACTGCTTTACTGCAGGAGTTGTTCTGTTTTACTTTACTGAGGACAGCTAGAGTAACTGAGGCCACTTTAACTAATTGCTTAATGAATAGCTTAGAATATTTTCCTGATTTAAGTACAGTGTTCAATATAGAGTCCTGACATCTGAATGCACATCTGTCAAGTATTAATAAGAAAGCAGTGTTAACACTGAATTGTGATTTGGTGCTGAGCAGAAGAGACACGAATCTATCAAGTTCACTTAAAGTTGTTTTGTTGGCAGAACGAGCACATACACAAAGACAAATTACTGATGGAGTTGGTTGCAGTCAGAGAATTGTGATTAGCACCCTGAAGAAACAGATTAGCCTGTCACTGAAGCATACAACTGTATGGAGAAAGAGTATAGTGGAACCTTGGAATCCGAATGCCTCTTCATGTGAACAATTCAGACAACAAAGGGTTCGTTTGAATCCCCCCACCACCCAAATTCAAAGTAAAATTCCAACTTAGAATATCGGCACCCTAAAAAAAAAAAACCACTCAATAGTGTGATCTAACTATGATGCAGTAGTTAATCCAGCCCAGTTGGTGGCGATAATGCACAAATGCTGTATTCTAATCGGCATAAAACCCAAAGGAGGAGAACTAGGGTGGGATCAGATGTAAATTATACTATATTGTATTGTATTATATTATATTAGAATTTAAGTATTGTATTACTATATTACAAAAATGTATATTATATCATTTTTGGGTGCGATTCAAGCAGCGCTCAGCAGAGCTGTCCCAGTGATAAGGCATCCTGAAAACCGAATTTGCCTCAGTCTGGGCTATACAAGTTTTACTTTATTTCACTTATTTCATGTCTTGATATTTCCACTTATTTCATGTATTTACTGACTTTTTGCATTGTATTACATTTCGTTTGGTTATTCACATCAGCTTTTAATCATTAATTACATACGAACAATAGGCCCTAGAAAAAAAGAGTGATTTAATGCTTATCTGGCTGTAAAAGGTACACAAAACTATCTCTAAAGAAGTTTAGACTCCACCATTCCCGTGTTCAGACAGGAATATTCAATATATATTTCAAGACCACCGTCCCCTGCAGTGGTTTACCAACAAAGATCACTCCTAGGAGAAAGGAAGGCAGTAAATAGTTTTCAAGTACACAATGGAATCCAGGGATAACTTTTAATTCAACTTACACAACTTCTACTCACACTGTCTAGTGTTTCATTGGTCCACCATCAGGAGAATACTGAACAACAATGGTGTGCATGGCAAGGGTGCAAGGAGAAAGACACTGCCAATCCAAAAAAGAACTTTGCAAACATTTTGCCAGAGATCACGGGACAAGCCAGAAACCTCATGGAAAAACACATGTTGTGGAAGGGGGATGAAGAACAAAATAAACATTTTTTGGTTTAAATTGAGAAGCATCTCTTCTTCTTCTTTCGGCTTCTACCTTTATCAGGGGTCACAACAGCGAGTTGTTTTAGTTAAACGTTTCCCACCTAACCCGTCCTCCACGTCCTCTACTTTGAAATAGGGTTGGTGAAATTACATGATATTCAACTTATCATTGATGAAACAACAAATTTTTGAATTATACCACTATATCCTAAAAGAATGTCTTATGAAAAATATACATCTATTTTGTGAAACAGCCACCAACATTTTCACAATGTTCTTAAACCAATTCACTAAAATGGTCTACAAATTGCATTGTCTCACCTGTTTGAGGCACATCCAGTATAGTGGGGTCTGAAGGGTCACTACTAAAGTAGCCACGCCTTGGCATCCCAGAATAGCTGGTCGGGCTTCCTTTGCTGAGCTCCTCAGCCCACTGCAGCCAGCGCACTGCATGTGTAGCCTCGAACAGATCCCAGCAGGCCACAACACCACAAAGGCATAGTCATCCATGAACCCTGCAATGGGTGATTACTGAGAAGGGAAGGACATGGAAAATCCACATAGAACGTAATTGCTTGCTAGGATAGTTTTGTTAACCCTGCTGGGTCAGAAGATATGGTTATGAATTTACTGTTGTCTCTCGAGTTAATACACATAACATCACACAGACAAAAACACTATTTTAAAACATTTTATATAAGCTGGGTTTGAGAAACACATTTAAAATGGGGAACCTCATTTTAAACACATCCTCCAATGAGTGAGACTCGACAAGATGATTAAGTTCTGTTAATGTAAACACTTTCACCGCTATCAATTTTCCAAAATGCATAGTGATTAAATTAAGACACAGTAAATAAACAGCAGCATTCTACTGTTAGAAACACTACACCTGCAAATGTACATCAATTAAATGACATCAAAAGTTGCGGATGTAGCTGGGATAATGTCCTTCGCAGAAAGCAACTTTAGCTTTAAACCTATATATCAGAGGTCATGAACACAAAAATATGAGCCATATTCTCTTTCAAACTGAATCCCCATGTTTTAAGGTTTCACTGTCTCCAAACTCTGTATACTTTATTTCTTTTTGTTTTATTTTCTCAAGTGTGAGGATTTGAAAGTCTCTGGAAGAAAAATGAATCACCGAGCTTTTTTTGGAGTGAGTAAAGCTTTGAGCAGAAGATCATTCACAGCTTTTTTGTTTTTCTATGTAGTGTTCTAGACCATCTGTGCAGTCTTCTTGATATAGAGTACTGGAAGGATAGTTTATGTGATAAATAATGTGTGATATACAGTCCCCTCCACAATTATTGGCATCCCTGGTAAAGCAGAGTATAAAGATTATATTATTAATATTATCATTATTGTTCGAATTATAAGGAGATAAAGAAAAATACCACCTTTACCTGAAGCAAATGTAGTCTGAGAAAAAAAATCTCTCATCAATAAAAATTATTATTTACAAAACCGCATGTACCACAATTCCATACACACACACACGCACACGCACACGCACACGCACACGCACACGCACACGCACACACACATATATATATATATATATATACACATATTGCACTGTTGAAAAGAGATGCAGGGTTCAGTTTAAAGTGCAGACTGATAATGTACGAGATGTAGTGTCCGGTCCATTGACTGTTACACTGGTACTACTGGCTGTTCAGCAGCCTAATGGCCTTAGGGAAGAAGCTATCTCAAAACCGGTGGGTTTTGGAATTAATGCTTCTGTACCTTCTACCAGTTGGCAGCTGTGAGAATGGACAGTAGCTTGGGTGGGTGGAGTCTTTTAGAATTTTCCTAGTCTTACTCAGACAGCGCCTGGTATATAAGTCCAGAAGATTTGGTAGCTGAACCCCGGTGGACACCAGTCCATCTAATAGCTGAGAAGGGTTGCTAATGTAGCATCAAAGGATGATCCCCCTTCTTCAGACAGTCCAACATGTCTGCATGTAACGCTTGATCTGGGCTCACGGCCTGGACTCGAACTCTGGGACCCTGTAGTGGTGGCTTAGCATACGTGTATTAGACCACTGCACCAGCTGTGCAATCTTCAGTATAGAAGGAATAATCATGTCATCCCAATAATTAAAGCCTTTCACATATGCTGTCTGCAAGTCTATGAATGAGACATTTTATAACATAGGTTTAATCAGATAAGTCAGTCTCTATAGCTTAGAGTGAACTAGTTACCATGTTGACCACTATGTATAATAATTAGGAGTGTGCACTATGATGTAACATTGGCTAAACCATAAGAGATGCCTGGGCTGAAACCAATTTGGATTTTTGTAAATTTCTATATAAACAAAAAATAACACACAACATGATGTCAAAACAGAACAGCCATAATTGGGCATTGTGGCTCAGTGGTTAAGGCTCTGATATACTAATGAGAAGGTTGAATTCAAATCCTAGCTTTGAGAAAATGCTGCTGGGCCATTGAGAATGACCCTTTACTTTTAACTAAGCCTAACTGTAAATCGTTGTAAGGGTGCCTACTTAATGTAATATATGGGTATATAGTACTGCATATTACATTATAGATTAGATTAGCAAGAACACAGCTTTCTTTAGTGGCTCACTATACTGCTTTAACATGTTAAAACTGCTCATATGAATATGCTTACTGATAATATTTATCATATAACAATGTTTTACTGATATCCTGTCTTACAAAATGTGCATATTCTTGACTTGTACGATTTATTTAATGGAGAATTTATTAGGGTTTATTCATAAGAATTTCCTCTCCCCAAAATAATAATCTTGTACCAGTGTTTTAAATAAAATGTTTCAGCTCTCCAACCAGCTTTCAAATCTTTGCACAACTGTCTGCTGGAGTTTACTGTTACCTAATTGGAATTTCACTTGTTGTCCCTAATCATTATTGTTAACAATAGTACATTCAGATATACATCACAAAAGACACCCTTATCCAGAACGATAAGGGTCTCTAAACACATCAACCAAATTAGAACAATCACTAGTCCAAACTCATGCAACAAAACATGAATAATAATAATAATAATAATAATAATAATAATAATAATAATATGCTGTCACTATATAAATAAACAATGAACTTAAATCTGTAATAATAATTAAGTAAAAAATGGTAATTAGGGTTCAGTACAGTACTGTATAGCAGCGCTGCACAGTGTCTTTGCCGTTTTGAGTCTGTTTATGGCCCAAAAATCTGGAGTTAAAAGACTGATTTTTATTTCCTCTGATCATTTGTTATAATTTTTAAGGCCTAGCCATTAAAGCCAATTAATGGAGATTGATCGGATGAACGTTGAATGGTGTATATCTGTATAAAATTGTATATAAGTAAATAAGCAAATTACTACATTTCAGCCATGTTTTCAGAAGTTGAGTGGACATCAAAATGATAAGGTTAATCTGCACTGAATCATGTCAAATGTCATTTCTCTTCAGCTCAAAAATTCCTATGCTCTCTTACCAGACAAAAGTCTGGGTTTGTGAGTAGTTTCCACAATAGTTGGACCAGCAAATATTTAAAAACAAAGCTATCCAGCTGGAATATACTGGCTGTCCTAAAACCATATATTATTCAAGAGATCCAGTATAAAACAAGAAAAGCTTAATTCTTGCTAGTACAAGGTCTAGATAGTGAGGTTTTATCTACAGGACTTCGATGTTGGTATAGCTGTAGATGTACACTTATACTGGTGCACTTACCAAACAAAGCCAGGCAGCTAAGTATATGCTTTGAAGTATAAAAAGAGTTTGTGGATTCAACTGAACATATCAGGAACTCTTCATCTTCAGTTCCCACACACTTTCACTGAGGTGGCACTGTAACCGATGAGTGTAAAAGAATGGATAATGACAAGACTGAAGATAACACTGTGTTATGAGAAAACAAAGGCAATGTCTAGTGCTTAGGGTGACCTCAATCCGTCTTGCTTCAAACCATATTTAGAGAATGAAATTTTTCAGAGATGTAGGAACAGCAACGTTTGAGAAGCCTGAAAGGGGCGGATACCAAGCCATCTGTCCCTGACATGTGATCTTAGTCGGTAGTGAGGTCTAGACGGTAGTGTCATCTATAAAAATACATCACAGATTCAGAATTTCTGTTATTTAACTTTAAAGTATATGCCTGGTACTCATAGTAAAGACAGTAGAAGGAAATCACTTCTCAGTTTCTGCAGCTAACTCTCAGTGGCAATGTGCTTCTTAACGTGTGAAAAGATCTGTGAAATGGCAAACTTATCCCATCAATATTTAATGAACAGCTCTATGGCTTGATTTTTTCATTCCTCATTCCTCAGGTTATACTTCATCCAAATGCAGTTATTTCACAGCACAGTTTCTGAATATGAAATAAAACCCATACCACCATCTCTCCTATGGAAACTGAAACAAAATGAGCACTTAATGATGTCAGAACAATGAAACCAAAAATAGAAGATATGGAGCATGTGGTGAATTAACAGAACTAACCTGTACATCCATTTTGGAAATCAACCCATGGGTCCAAAAACTCTAATTCTGTAGTCTCTGTCACTAACTACAGAGGCCACATTGGTACCTGTGCATAAACATCTGAAAACGTGAAACAGCAAACTTGAGCATGCTATGCCTCAACCTATTCTTACCCATCCTATGTGATATACAGTGGGGCAATTAATTATTTAGTCAGCCACTAATTGTGCAAGTTCTCCTACTTAGAAAGATGAGAGAGGTCTGTAATTTTCATCATAGTAGGTTAAGGGCCTTGCTCAAAGACCCAACAGTGGCAGCTTGGCAGAGGGCTTGGCCTGGACCTTCTGGTCCATAGTCCAGTACCTTACTTGCTAGGCTACCACAGTCCCGGTAAGTATTTGGTCAATAACACAAGTTCAACTCAATACTTTGTAACATTACCTTTGTTGGCAATTACAGAGGTCAAATGTTTCCTGTCTTCACCAGGTTGGCACACACTGTAGCTGGTATTTTGGCCCATTCCTCCATGCAGATCTCCTCTAGAGCAGTGATGTTTTGGGGCTGTCATTGGACAACACGGACTTTCAACTCTCTCCACAAATTTTCTATGGGGCTGAGGTCTGGAGACTGGCTAGGCCACTCCAGGACCTTGAAATGCTTTTTATGGAGCCACTCCTTGCCCGAGTGTGTTTGGGATCATTGTCATGCTGGAAGACCCAGCCACGTTCCATCTTCAATGCTCTCACTGATGGAAGGAGGTTTTGGCTTAAAATCTCACGATACATGGCCCCGTTCATTCTTCCCTTAACACGAATCAGTCGTCCTGTCCCCTTTGCAGAAAAACAGCCCCAAAGCATGATGTTTCCACCCCCATGCTTCACAGTAGGTATGGTGCAACTCAGCATTCTTCTTCCTCCAAACATGGTGAGTTGAGTTTTTACCAAAAAGTTCTATTTTGGTTTCATCTGACCACATGATATTCTCCCAATCCTCTTCTGGATCATCCATATGCTCTCTGGCAACTTCAGACTCTGGGCCCCTGGACATGTACTGGCTTAAGCTGAGGGGGACACGCCTTGGCACTGCAGGATCTGGTCCCTCTCGGGTATTTTTTGTTTGTAGGTGGTCCATTGTGGTAGCCTTTGTTACTTTTTGCTTTTCTCAGCTCTCCGAAGGGTTCATTCATCAGGGGTCCCTCCATTTGTAGTTCTGGGATTTTTGCTCACCGTTCTCATGATCATTTTGACCCCATGGGCTGAGATCTTGCGTGGGGCCCCAGATCGAGGGAGATTATCAATGGTCTTGTATGTCTTCCATTTTCTTACAATTGCTCCCACAGTTGGTTTATTCACAGCAACCTGCTTGCCTATTGTAGATTCACTCTTTCCAGCCTGGTGCAGATCTACAATTTTCTTCCTGGTGTCCTTCAACAGCTCTTTGGTCTTGGCCATGGTTGAGTTTGGAGTCTGAATGTTTGAGGCTGTGGACAGGTGTCTTTTATACAGATAACGAGGTCAAACAGGTGCCATTAATACAGGTAACGAGTGGAGGACAGAAGAGCTTCTTAAAGAAGAAGTTACAGGTCTGTGAGAGCCAGAAATCTTGCTTGTTTGTGGCTGACTGTTTTTACTGTTTTTCCCCACTGTAGCTTCCTAAAAATGTACTCATTCCACAGCACAATTTCTGAAACATCTGAAACAAACCTTTCATTCAATAAAATTGTTGGGATAAAAGCTTTTTTTTTATTTAATTTTTTTAAAACAAACTTTACACGTCACCATTACTCTCACCCTTACTGTTTGTACTTTGTGCAATTTTCCTTTGGTCCACTCTTGTTGACCACCAACATTTTCCAACAGGATAAAGGTCAGAGAACTGAGATGGTCCTGTCAAAAGCTTCATTCTGTGCTCACTGAACTATTTGTGTGGCTTTAGACTTGTGTCTTGGATCACTGTTTTGTGTGAAGATTCAATCGGGTCTTGTAGGTTCTTGGCAGAAACAACTTTATGTAAGTTTTATATAACAAGACATTCAAGACATGCCCCAAAGACATCACAGATCCTGCTGCATTCATTACAGAGTGTTTTATTCTGTAAAACAAGACATTGACCGAAATGTACACTGACCAGACACATTTATTACCATAGACACATTTATGTCTTTTTATGCTACTGTAATATAAATATAAAGGGTACTGTAAACTGTAGAAACGATACGTAAATGTGTCAGAGATACCCCTGAAAACACGAGCAGAACGCGACCATCTACATAGCATCTTTAAATTCACAATAATTATAAAAAATATAGTAATGTACTGTTATCACCCTGTGTAGGGGAAAGCCGTAACTCAGAGTAAGAGGATCATATGATGGATCTGATAAATTTGTTAGATGGAAGCCAAAAATAAAATGATACACAGTATCATGAACGACACTGAAGATCACCCAGATGAAGCAAAACTAAACGAGTGAATGCGCAACATACAGTTATACGTTACAAAGAATATACAGGTAGTGGGGAGGACAAACAAAGGAGTACTACTTATAATAGGACAGGCACACACTCTTATGAATGCCATTCACAGCTTGTTACAAATAAGTAGTGGAAAGTCATACACACAAACAAGTAACTTGCACAAAAAAGTCTCTAATCACACCAACCGAGTTTCTAATCTCTAGTCAAAACATGAACTAACAAGCAAGCAAGCACACAAATGACAGGCTTCCACTGTTAAATTCGAACTCCTGCCTCTGATCTGGGATCTGCAGCGTTGACTGTCAACATTAAAAAACAGTTTTTATTTACTTTTATAATTGTTAAGACAAATTATTACAAATCCACCTTGAGTATTTGTTCCACAAAGCACTATTTTTGTCACATCTGAATATAATTCCAGTTGCCTACAGTGGTGCGTGAAACTTTGTGAACCCTTTAGAATTCTTCTACATAAATATAAACTAAAGCGTCATCAGATTTTCACATAAGTCCTAAAAGTAGATAAAGAGAACCCAGTTAAACAAATGAGACAAACATATTATACTTGCTCATTGAGGAAAATGATCTAGTATTACATATTAGTGAGTGGCAAAAGTATGTGAACCTCTAGGATTAGCAGTTCATTTGAAGGTGAAAATTAGTCAGGTGTTTCAATTAATGGGATGACAATCAGGTGTGAGTGGGTACCCAGTTTAATTTAAAAGAACAGAGATCTATCAAAGTCTGCTCTTCACATCACATGTTTTTGGAAGTGTATCATGGCACGAATAAACGAGATTTCTGAGGACCTCAGAAAAAGAGTTGTTGATGCTCATCAGGCTGGAAAATGTTACCAAACCATCTCTAAAGAGTTTGGACTCCACTGCTCGTCTGCAGTTTGCTAAAGATCACGTGGACAAACCAGAAGGCTATTGGAAGAATGTTTTATGGATGGATGAGACCAAAACAGAACTTTTTGGTTTAAAAGAAAAACGTTTTTAGAGAAAAAAAAACACTGCATTCCAGCATAAGAACCTTATCCCATCTGCGAAACATGGTGGTGGTAGTGTCATGGTTTGGGCCTGTTTTGCTGCATCTGGGCCAGGACGGCTTGCCATCATTGATGGAACAATGAATTCTGAATTATATCAGAGAATTCTAAAGGAAAATGACAGGACATCTGTCCATGAACTGAATCTTGAGAGAAGGTGGGGCATGCAGCAAGACAACGACCTAAGCACACAAGTCATTCTACCAAAGTAATGGTTAAAAGAAGAATAAAAGTAATGTTTTGGAATGGCCAAGTCAAAGTCCTGATCTTAATCCAATGGAAATGTTGTGGAAGGACCTGAAGCGAGCAGCTATTGTGAGGAAAAACCCACCAACATCCCAGAGCTGAAGCTGTTCTGTATGGAGGAATGGGCTTAAAATTCCTCCAAGCCGGTGTGCAGGACTGATCAACAGTTACAGGAAACGTTTAGCTGCAAGTTAATTGCTGCACAGGGGGGTCACACCAGATACTGAAAGCAAAGGTTCACATACTTTTGCCACTCACTAATATGTAATATTGGATCATTTTCCTTAATAAATAAATGACCAAGTATAATATTTTTGTCTCATTTGTTTAACTGGGTTCTCTTTGTCTACTTTTAGAACTTGTGTGAAAATTTGACAATGTTTTAGCATATTTATGCAGAAATCTAGAACATTCTAAAGGGTTCACAAACTTTGGAGGTTACCAAAAATTACAAATTACAAATTACAAATCTCTAACCTGATAAGAAGGCGGCATCTTCATACTTTCGGCAATATAATGTAGATTGTGTCCTCTACCAAGCAGATTCATTACAGCACTTATAGTTTTAAACATATTAGTTAGTTATATAACAACAATATGAACTGCCTAATTTATGGTCAATATACTTTGGTCTTATTTAATATATTTTCTAATCTTCATCTTGATGATGAATGACCAAGGGGAATTGGCCTTTGTGCCAGTTAATTTTATCATGCTATGACACAGGAAGTCATGAATACTGTGTGATCAAGCTAGTAAACCACAAAGACATTTTCCTTTAACCATTCTTACCCATCTTTTTCCAAGGGTGCCAATAATTCGGAAACTGACTACACATATACAGTACATCAGTCTGTAGTTGTCTGATGTAGTGTAGGGATGTAAGAACAAATTAATAGAGCGGAGCATGTGGAGCGCATGTGCTAAGTAGTCTGAACAGATGGTTCTAGTGGTGATGGTTCAATGATTTGCATGTTTTCTATATTTTCTCATCGAGATATTAGAGCACAGTATTTCTGTTATAAACAGGACACTCATTTTAATTCCATCACAACAGGGATTTCATTTCACACCAACTGTAGGAAAAGCTGCCTCCTTTTCATCAAACATTAATCATTCCCCTACTGACAGAATTGGTTTTGAAGGAGGCGAAGACCTTAATTTGTCGTGTAACAAAAAATCACAAGAATGAGCAGAAAAAAGAAAATTCCTGGAGAAGATGAAATGAAGTAGAGCAGCTACGCAATCAAGAGACGTGCTGTAGCATCTCCTCTTCTGTAATTGAATCACCTTGACTCTGCCTGTGCTTTTAGAGTCATGGTTATTACAGTCAGAGTAGGGAAATCCTCCAGCAGCAGGGCCAGGCAAACTAATAACAGCCTGACATCCAGTCTTTCAGTTTCTCAGCTATCTAAAGAACCTGCAGAGGGTGTAGCTGCTCGTATGAACACAACAACATGGCAACTGCCTGAACTGTAATACTCTGTTATAGAATAAACAGTTTCTGTTCTGAAAGCATAATGTGACTGAATGGAAAGTGAATGTTGAATGGGAGTAACCATTGCATTACTGGTTCACCATGCAGCTTTACATACAGCACGTCTACACAGTCATAGACTGGACAGTATGACTCTGAAGTCTGGTGTCCAGTTTACAGGGGATAATTTCTAGCTATGAATGCATTTCATTAGCTGGATGGCCGGTGGCTCGCTCCATTAAGGAAATGCAATGTTTCCAATGTGTTCACTAACCTCTTCTCAGGATCCCCCTTGCTGAGAAGATTTTACCAAGGCTTCGGTGCTCAAGTATTCAGATCCACATCTGCCCATTGTTGTCGAGGAGGATGCCTCAGAGTTGGGCATTAGTGTGGTTCTGTTACAGACATGTGAGCTTTACAGAGGGCAGGTGAACAGAAGAACCAGCCAACTTTGCCAAACAAACACGGGATTAAATACAGTTGTAATGAGTAATGTGTCCCAACACGAATCAGCTAAGTGCAATAAACAGAATGAAGGAAGTACAGGTGGTGTAGGGAGCGCTTGTCAGCTCAGCACAAACACAGAAACACTCTGTGAGTGCATTTACATGCACTTAATAATCCGCTAACTGGTAAAATAATCCGAAATGGTGAAACCCCTACCAAGCTCAGAGATGATGTTAAATATGTGGGTGGCCGGTGTTGCCCATTTTGAAAATCATGCAGCTTACCGATGTCGCGGTTGCTGTCAGGATCCTAGTGATGTTCACTGAAACGACGCTGCCCCCTAGTGTCGGTTAGACGGTAGAGCCCCTAACAGTACCCCCCTCAAGAGGGCACGTTCAGTACCTCCTCTATCTTGTCGGACGTGCTCTGTGTTGAGCGTCTGACGGACTGGGAGGCCCCAGTAAGTGGGACGCACCTTGAGATTGGGGCTAAATGGGAGGGTAGGGAACGACAAGTCCAAAGCAGGACTCAGATTAATTGACTGACCTATATAGGGAATCTAATTGGCCACTTAGAATTTGGGCAACCCTACAAAATGGCCAACACCCAAAACAGAACACTAAACGATACATACCGTGAGATTTCATACACCTCCTCAGGGCTACAACTGCTAGAAATTAACTAACCCAAAAACAAGGACTCCGCATCGCTCTTGGGTAATGAGGGCTGTGTCCCTGGCATGTGAAGCAGACCAGGGCTGCCTCTGTTATAACAGGGTTCAATTTATTACTGCAATTTCAGGACAAAAATATATGAAAATGCAGGTGTGTGAAATAAATATTTCACAGTGAGTAATACACACAAAAAAGTTGAGGTTTTTTTCAAATCTGCTGCCCAAACCAGGCTGGTAGGTTACTTGTAGAGCCCACTAAGTATCAGCAGAAAAGGCTTCCCATAGACTTCCTGGTTACACTGCAGCTTACTGTTAAACATGCTTTCTGGAGTTACAAGCATGGCATTAAAGATGTGCTATCACCAGCCTTATTATGCAGCACATTCACTATTAAGAGAAAAGAGAAATATAACTGTTTATCCACACCCGCGTAGGCACTACAAAATTTATTTGAATTGCCTGGTGCTGTCACTCTACAGACAGCATTGGGAAGCCACCATATGCACCAAATGGTGAGAGGATCAGTTTTGTTTGAGAGGTTCATTACTCCGATGAATACTTTCACAATCAGTGCTCTGAAATGGCTGCTAAAATGAAACTACAGACAAACAGGAAGATAAATGAGATGGCATTGAATTCCAAGGACTATATGTGTGTGAGGTTTGTCTTCACATTGGTAAAGTGTGTCAAGGTCATTATGAGCAGAGTGCAAACAAAACTGGGAGGAGAGTTTGGGTTGTTTTTGTTGACTAGATAAAAATGCAACACATATTGCCTTGAGAGAATACCAGCCTGCCATGTACTGCCATTACATATTACAAAAATGCTTTCCTAACATGTTTACACTTTGATCTGAAAAATTAAGTAGGTCTTTTGAAAAGTGTGCAATGTGTTTTTGAGACTGAAACAACGTTACTTACATCTGCTCCACCTCCAAGTTGTCTCCACAGTAGCAAGAGTGTAGCATGAGCTGTCTCTCTTCATCCCACAGGTGCTCTCGCAGAAACCGAGCAGCCTGTTCTGCTCTCTGAAGCAACATCTTGTCCCCCAACACTGCCCCCACACGGGCAAAGCCTGACAGCATCAGCCCTAACACACACACAAACACAGAAACATTCACAGCCTGATCTCAAAGTTAGGACAACCTTTGGTCAAATTTCTTTTGTTATTTGTCTACAGATAACTTAGCACAGCCTCTGCAGGTAACAAACTTAAATATAACACATTTCTGCAACTGTTTTTGACCTATGTTAACTAACAAAGAAATGAAAACAACAAAACATGTAATTTTGCTTGTCTATTGTGTGTGTGTGTCCATTTGTTGTGTCCATTTGCATGTCCATTGTGTTTGCACCGTGTATGACTGTACAACCACAGAAAACAAGATGGGTTACAAGATAGATGGACAAAGAGACAGGTGCATAGATTGACAGAGACAGACAGAGACATATAGATAGACTGAAAAGTAGATAGATAAAGATAGGCAGGCAGACAGACAAACAGACAACGGAGAGAAGATACATAGATAAAGATAGGGAGACAGACAGACAGACAGACAGATAGATAGATAGATAGATAGATAGATAGGTGCTTGAAAGTTTGTGAACCCGTTGAGACAAAAATATTATACTTGGTTCATTTATTTTTATTGAGGAAAATGATCCGAATATACATATTAGTGAGTGGCAAAAGTATGTGAACCTCTAGATTAGCAGTAACTTTGAAGGTGAAATTAGAGTCAAGGTGTTTTCAATCAGTGGGATGACAATCAGGTGTGAGTGGGCACCCCTGTTTTATTTTTAAAGAACAGGGATCTATCAAAGTCTGCTCTTCACAACACACGTTTGTGGAAGTGTATCATGGCACAAAAAAAAGGAGATTCTGAGGACCTCAGAAAAGAGTTGTTTTGATGCTCATCAGGCTGGAAAAGGTTACAAAACCATCTCTAAAGAGTTTGGACTCCACCAATCCACAGTCAGACAGATTGTGGGCAAATGGAGGGAATTCAAGACCACTGTTACCGACCAACAAAGATCACTCCAAGAGCAAGGAGTGTAATAGTTGGCGAGGTCACAAAGGACCCCAGGGTAACTTCTAAACAACTGAAGGCCTCTCTCACATTGGCTAATGTTAATGTTCATGAGTCCACCATCAGAAGAACACTGAACAACAATGGTGTGCATGGCAGAAATGCAAGCAGAAAAAATAACATTGCTGCTCGTCTGCAGTTTGCTAAAGATCACGTGGACAAGCCAGAAGGCTATTGGAAGAATGTTTTGTGGGTGGATGGTTTAAAAGAAAAGTATTATGTTTGGAGAAAGGAAAACACTGCATTCCAGCATAAGAACCTTATCCCATCTGTGAAACATGGTGGTGGTAGTATCATGGTTTGGGCCTGTTTTGCTGCATCTGGGCCAGGACGGCTTGCCATCATTGATGGAACAATGAATTCTGAATTATATCAGAGAATTTTAAAGGAAAATGTCAGGATAGAGATAGGCAGACAGACAAACAGACAGACAGACAGACAGGCAGATACATATGGAGTCTGTCTCAAAACCTAGTGAGCTGCCTCCAGACAATTTGGGATTGGCCGTAGATATTAGAAGATAATCGAAAATTGTAAAGTTGCTTTGAGACAATGCTGACTTGTCTTGACTTGACGTTTTCTTGGCCGCTAAGGCAATCCCATGATGCAAATTTTTTAACATGGTGGATGGCAGTAGTGCAAGAAGCAGAGCTATGGGCAGCAAAGTCATTTTCAAATGCAAGTTCTTCTAATTCTCTCTGCAGTTTTATTTGGTTAGTTGTCATGAAACCACACAAAATAGCATTTTATTTGCAATTTAGGTCAGTCTGTGACCTTTTAGAAGTTGTATACACTGAGTCAGTTAGCATTTATGCTACCAGATTTTGAAGCCTCAAGCTTCCCTGCCTATGTTTTGGATAACCAGGGAAAATAATTAAAATTTCAATCAATTTGTTCCCTAATATTTGGATGCATATCTTCTCACCTTAACAACAGCTCCAATTCTGTAAGGAAATGGTCCATACCAGTGCCCACCTGTAAGGTTTCACCCACTGTTCTATTAGCTGGGTATACCACTCAGCTAGGGCATGTGGGTGCTCATTACTGTGTTTCAACTTTAGTTACTGTAATCCCACAAGGACTATGATTGGGGTCTATTGATTTCGATTTTGAAGAGTGTCTCAAATGCAAACTCTCAAATATCCACTGAATAACACCTGATTGATACAATCTGACCCCCGCAGATCTCCAACCAAATCCTACAACGTCAAGTTCAGAAGATATTTGAAAACCATTGGCAAAACTACACCATCAGAAGGCTTTAACCATTTCTATCTTTGAGACCATATGGGTACTTTTTCTAAAACACTACAAAAAGCTAAATTGGACCCACACCAAGACCACTTCAAACAGCTGCTAAATGTGCTGCTTAGAAACACTGTGTTTTGCTGATGGTTGTTTGATCTAAAGCAACGCAGGCACCAAGAAAAATGCCAACAATATGCTTGTCAGGGTACTTTTTGCCCACAGTCGTGTATGAGAGGCCTTGTCATCCTTGATTAATGCGAGTTACCTTGCAGGAAGAGACAGTCTTAGTGAATTAGCAGAGTAATGGAGTGTATCGCACTAAGGACTGCTATGATTAAACAACGTCCCATATTGCTTCAATTAAAATATCACTTCATTAATCACTATGAGATCTGAAATCCCACAGAGAGCTGTGAAAGGTACAGGCAGCCCTGTGAAGGCTTTGATAGCCTTTCATTAGCTCAGCATGTACAGTACGCTGAACAGAGAGCTCCAAAAAGCCATGTCAACAGCGTGGCACCACATTTCCGAGCTAGTCAATCTCGAGAAATTACTGTGACGCTTGAAAATTTGTGAACCCTTTAGAATTGTCTAGATTTCTGCATAAATATGACCTAAAACATCACAGATTTTCACATTTTACATATTAGTGAGTGACAAAAGTATGTGAACCTTTGCTTTCAGTATCTGGTGTGACCCCCCTGTGCAGCAATAACTGCAGCTAAACGTTTCCTGTAGCTGTTGATCAGTCCTGCACACCGGCTTGGAGGAATTTTAGCCCATCCCTCCGTACAGAATAGCTTCAGCTCTGGGATGTTGGTGGGTTTCCTCACATTAGCTGCTCGCTTCAGGTCCTTCCACAACATTTCCATTCGATTAAGTTCAGGACTTTGCCTTGGCCATTCCAAAACATGAACTTTATTAGCCATTCTTTATTAGAACGGCTTGTGTGCTTAGTGTTGTTGTCTTGCTGCATGGCCCACCTTCTCTTGAGATTCAGTTCACAGACAGATGTCCTGATATTTTCCTTGAAATTCCTTCAATGATGGCAAGCCAACTCTACCTGACTGCTAAACCTGACTAATTTCACCTTCTAATTAACTGCTAATCCTAGGGGTTCACAAACTTTTGCCACTCACTAATATGTAATATTGGATCATTTTCCTCAATAAATAAATGACAAAGTATAATAATTTTGTCTCATTTGATTAACTGGGTTCTCTTTATCTACTTTTAGGACTTGTGTGAAAATCTGATGATGTTTTAGGTCACATTTATGCAGAATTCAGAAAATTCTAAAGGGTACACAAACTTTCAAGCACCACTGTATACACAACAGTGGTGCTGTTCCTGTACACAATGTAACGGTCTTATATTTAGAAAATACTGGGAAATGTGTAGGCTGCTAACAGGTCTATAGTGTCTCAGGTCTCTGCAAATATTAATTACAAAACGGTTGCCATGTTATTACTAAGCATTTTAGGGTCAATGAAAGAACTAGGGGGTGCATTTAATTGTTTTGATGCAGCTGCTGTTTTACAGTCAATGCAGAGAAAAAAGAAGAGATAAAGTGCATACGGTTCGTACCATTCCAAGAGGCCAGCATCTTAGTATCCAGGTGAGGTGGAGGCCGTGATCTGCGCACCTCAGCCACTTTGGCTCTGGCACAGGCCAGAACTTCATTCAGCTTAGTCACACTGAGGCTAAAGTGCTCAGCAGTAAGCTCCTCTGAATATCGCACAATAAGCACATTCTGACCCCGCAGCTCTCCATGTGGATCCTACAGGTTCAAATACAACAAAGTCATCAAGTTCAGGAGATACACTACATTTACATTTACTTTTATGTAAATAGCTTGGCAGAGGTAGGACTTGAATCTTGGTCCATCGTCCAGTACCTTAACCACTAAGATACACTACATGGTCAAAAGTTTGTGGACACCCAAAAAATTACATCCAAAACATGGGTATTAGTATGACGTTTGCCCCACAACTTTGCTGTTACAACTCTTCTAAATGTCCACTAGATTTTGGAACATGACTATGAGTTTAGCTTCTGACGTTACAATGACAATAAGCCCTGGTTCAATTTGTTCAAGTTGTCATGACGGAGTTGAAGTCAAGATTCTGTGCAAGCCGGTCAAGTTGGCAAACCAACTCTCAGCAGGGCAGAAACCTATAAATGTGTCATAATGAGAGTTACTTTTTCCCTGCCACTGTACACGGGGAATCCAAAGACGAATTAGATAATATATAAGACAGATGTTTATTTACTATTAAAATTCTTAAGGCCGTTACAGCGAACAGTCATTGAACGGATGGATGTTAATCAGTTCAAACCTGTAATTAGAAGGGTCCACAAACTCTAGACTATATAGTGTATGTGTTTGATAAATTAGAAAGAAACCCCATTTGGTTGAACATAATATATATATTGTAAATTGAGCTGCCTGTTTCAGATTTAAAACACTGTTGTTTGCCTTCAACTTTAAAAATGTATCAAACCCCTCCTACCTGAAGGTGTTAATCAAACCCTGCTCTGTATCTCATACAGGGATCATTTTATTGGGGAAAACTGTACAATTGAAAGGAGGCTCTAGTACCCTGGTAGACTGCATCTAGCCTGGATACAAGATGAAATAATGTTTGGCATGGAGGCATACAGGGTGCATATGGTACCCTGTGGCACGTTTGCCCATAGATGTTGCACCTGGGCCTGCAGATCCTGTACACTCATAGGTTGCTGAAGCTGGCATCCAAGCTGGTTCCATAAATGCTTAATTGGTGATAAATCTGGCAAGTAGCAGTCCAAGGAAGCATTGTAATCTCACAGAAACACTCCTGGGAAACCCTTGCTGTGTGTCGATTCATTTTACATTATTCCTTATTGGGAAAAATAACTCGGTACTACTGTATTTATTTACTTTAGCATGAGGTAATGTCTAATAAGGATAAGGGTGACTACTAAATGCTGTAAATGTAAATAGGAAAGTATCTCCTTCCTTATTCGTTAAGCCCAGTTGTTTTTTTCTCCTTTTCACAAAGCATAAAACAAGCATAAATATCCATTCCTGACAATGACTTGACCTGCTCTGGCTGTACGTTGCCTTGCTCTTTCACGCCATAGTGATGCATGAAGATGTCAGCTTGGGTTGCACCCCCAGTGGCCCCCTCCACCATGTCCGAGAGAAGCTCTCTGATTTCCCTTGCAGTCCATACACAGAATGCTCCCTCTCGCTTCTCAGTGGAGTCAGCTGTAGGCAAAGAGTCTGCATCCTCAGCACTGTAGAAGCCTCCTGACTGCAAGGAGCAGAACAGTGTTATAAAGTAATCGCAATGAAGTTCTACTTTTATACAGGTATGCATGGCCGATGTCTTAAAAATTATAATACATTATAATAGGAAATAAATATATGTCTTTTAATTCCAGGTGTGGCAGCTGTAAACAGATTCAAAACAGCAAAGATACTGTACAGTGCTGCTCAATGTAGGATGTTACAGTATACAGTATTGTACTAAAATCTGATTACCATATTTTACTTAATAATTATTCCTGAGTTCTTTGCTTTGATTGCTTTGATTTATGTACTGTTACGCCACCCGACATGGCAGCTTATTATTGTAGTCCAGTCCATTTTTGCTCGTTCTGCCCTCCTCCTATCACTCTCTACAGTGGGTTCTCATCCAACAGATCATGGTTCTGTGTGAAATCTGGACAGGACAACCAATGATGAATTCGTCATCAGCGTTTAACGCCAATCAACACTGCAGATCCACAAGCAGAGATGGGAGTTCGAGTTTAAGAGCAGAAGCCTGCCATTAACACGAAAGCTCACTACTTAATTGGTCGTGTGCTCATGTTTGGATTAGAGACTGTTCATGTGTTTAAAGACTTTTTGTGCAAGTTACTCATGTTTGTGTTGATGACTTTCCCTTACTTGTTTGAAAAAACTGCAAATGGTGTTCATAGGTGTATGTGTATTTCCTACTGTAAATAAAAATACCCTTTATATTTACATTACAGTAGCCTAAAAGACTATAAAAGACGATTTCAGTCAACATCCTGTCTCTCTAAACATAATGCGGATGTTAAAGGGCGCATACCTTTATAATAATTAAGATTATTATAAATTTATAAAAGACTTTAAGGCACATTTGCACCTCGTTTTCAAACAAAAATATTGAATACACTATATTCTCCAGAGTAAGTCACTAGAATAAACTCCAGCTTGTTTAACCCCGACATATTCTACAGTTCTATTCTTGGACCAATCCTGACTACAGAATACAGAATCAAGAATTCCTGCTGAACCTTCCAGCTAATTCCCAGCTAATAATTCTAACAAAAATGAATATTGGTGCCTCTTATTTATAGACCGACGACCATTTAACATCAACTAGATGTAACAGTGCATGATGATGGAGTGACCTTAAAACAGGCTGGGTTTCACAGGATTTTTTCCAATCTGCCAACAGTGCCAGCTGAACAAAGTTATGGCGATAACAGCCTCATAGTAAAAAGGATTTCGTACCTTGTGGCTAAGGTCTCTGGAGACGTAGTGCAGCACATCTCTGGACATGTCTGCAAAACGGGACTCGCCAGATACCTACAACAAAATCAGCAACAGCAGCACACCTTGTAACCCACATCAAATATAGAGTTAATACGATGCTAGGCCAGAACTCTCATAGAGCAACTGAGTCAGTCACACGAGCTTAAATTACAATAATAATTTAGGGAAAAAATACAACTATTAATTACCCTACTACCTTTTGGCCATGATGTTAGTGTCTAGTGATGGCGTTCTACTCATTAAAATAGTTACCACACATACAGTCAAATCCAGTTTTCTCATTCCTATTTGTATGATTGACTGTATTTGGGGTAAGCAGCATTTGTTTGAATAAACAGCACCACCCGACCATTATATTGCAGCCCAGCCTGGGTTTCAAACCCAGGTCCTGAGGCAATGCTTTTCCCAGCAGCTGGCTCTTATTTCCCAGCCACAGGATCTAGAAATATCCTTATGCAAATTTGTGAAAGGGAACATTTGCACTGGTTGAGTATTTCATGAAAGGGGAATCATACTGTTTATTTTTCTATGATTACCCATGCGCATACACACACCTGGTAGGCGGTGATGTAGGCCACTGCCAGCTGAGCCTGATCATACAGCATCTTCTCAAAGTGGGGCACATGCCAAGATGAATCTGTAGAGTATCTGTGAAATCCCTGAGACAGAAAGATAGGCAAACAGAAGAAATAATTCAGTTACAGTGTTACAGTGTTGTTTTACACAATGGTCACAATGTAAATGTACTTTCCAATTGCTGTTTTGAGGAAACTGGTAAGTTACCTGGGCCACATGGTCATTAATTCCACCTAAAGCCATCATTCTGAGTGTGTGAAGAGCCATATGCAGCGCTTCTGCTCCCTCAGAGGAAGCTCGATTTGCCGACCAAAACGACATCAGGAACATCAGGTTCACTGGAAACACAAAGCTACATTTACATTTACAGCATTTAGCAGACACCCTTATCCAGAGTGACTTCCATAGTGGTCCATAGTCCAGTACCTTTACCACTAGGCTACCACAGTCCCAAGCTCGTGTAAAGTAGGGCTGAACACTACACTGCTCCACTTTATTGGAGACATCCATCATTGGACCATCATTTATCCTTCAGAACCGCAGCAATTTGTTATGGAATTGACACTGAAACTGATCCACAGAAAATTGCTCACTTGATTTTATGCTCCACTCCAGGGTTATGTGTCTAATTTCTGTACAGGAAGCTCCAATCAGTTTAACGTCCATCTGATCAGCGGTTTAATGGCCAAGGTCTTAAAAATGATAATAAATTATAATAGGCAATAAAAATCTGTCTTTGAACTCCAGATGCCGCTCACATAAACAGACTGAAACAGGAAAAACACTGTACAGCACTGCGTGATGTATGATGTTGCAGGATACAGTACTGTACTGAACTCAATTCCCATATTTTACTTAAAAATTCTAGCATTATTCCTTTGTTAATCGCTTATATGCACATATGTACAGGGTTAACATCAACATTATGATCAATCAAAATTACTGTTCCAAAGGAGACCTTGACCATCACTTACCATCCATATCCCACATTCTCATACTAATAAACCTCATAGTCATCTAGGTTCTTTCTGTGTAGACCTTTCAGACATGTCCAGTCTTTATTTACCTGGAGTGGGGAATTTGGGTGCATCATTAAAACCTCCATATTCCTCCTCATATGAATGAGCCAGCTGCCGAAAACATCTATTGGCCACATCTGGAGCTGATGGTAGAGTTTCTCCAGACTGAGTGGAGATGGCAGTGCCTTTCCTCAAGGCTTCCACCACCCGTTGCCCACTGGACTCCAGTGCTTCTCTGTTATTCTGCCACTGAATCAAGTACAGTATGAATTAGGACTAGGTCATGGAATGCATTTGCTCACTGGTCATCTAAGGTCAGCTCCAGAATTATTAGCACCATTGGTGGAGAAGGGTGATAAGAGTATGAAAAATGTTACTGCCTAATTATCTTATGCTGAAATATACATTTTGCATGTTTTAAAACCCCACTTATACTTGTCAGGACTCTATCAACAGGATACAGACAAGCATGTACCCTGAATGTGGTGCCAGTCCATCACAAGGTTGAATAGAGATCATTGTTTCAGAGGCGGGGAATGATTTCCCTGTTTGGCCTCCCCTCCTTCAGGCATAGACAATTGTGCCTATGTGATGCCCGACCCAGATGGATGGCGCTGCTTTGAATCAAACACGGTTCACCACAGTATTGGGCTAGTGTCTTACAGCGCAGCTAAATCTAATACTTATTTTAACTACTAAAACCTAAGTTACAGAAATACTGGCATCCCAAAAAAATCTTATTTACAAAATGTAATGTTTTTTTTTTACTTGGATTGCTATGTCAAAACCTGACACAAAAATGGTTCACTGACCACAGAATCAATCTAAAGTGACAGAATTGACAGACAGAATTGTTTGTCCTAAACCCTACTGAAAGCCTGTAAGGTAAGACGAGGAGAAAATTTGGCGTTTGAGTCATCTCACAGTGACATGGAAGGTCGTAGATGATTTCTTAAGAATTACTACATTGTCAGATGAATACAGAAAGGAAAATATAAATGAGAATATGCTTCTTTTTTCACTTAATAAAAAAACTAATAAAAAAACTCTGGTTGTCCCAATAATTATGACACATGGATTTGCTAAAAACAAGTTGTTAAATTTGGATTTGTTAAAATCAATAACATTTATTCATAAAATCAGCATCCTTTAATTAAAGTTTAAATGATCTACTTTTGATTCATATAACCATTTTCTCCAGTAATTCTGGAGCGCAGAAACAAGGAGGTGTACCTAATAGTGACTGGTGAGTGTGTATACTCATACTAATTATACTGCCATTTTCAATGTCATATAATAATGTTTGCAAGTAATACACTCAGCAATTTGCACAGTATGCCAGCTTCTACTCCCAGTGTTTCTACAACCCCAAATCAGAAAAAGCTGGGATGGTATGGAAAATGCAAAAAATATATATGGAGTGTTCCGTTCCTGCTCTTTGACTTTTATTTCACTGCAGAACTCTATGAACCCCAGGTTTGTACTGGTCAACTTCATTTCATTTGTCAATAAACATCTATTCCTGAATTTCAGTCCTGCAACACTTTCCAAAAGTGGGACAGGTTGAGATGGTGGGGACAGGGGGCAATTTTAGAGCTAGTAATGAATTTTAAAAAAACTAAATGATGTGATGTCAAACAGGTAATGTCTGAATATCATAATTGTAATTGTAAATATCATGATTGTAATCATGATTTTGTACAAAAGGAGTATCCACGAAAGGCTGAGTATTTGAGGAGTAAAGATGGGCAGAGGATCTCCAGTTTATCAACAAACGTGTATGAAAATTATTGAAATGTTTAAAAACAATGGTCCTCAAAGAAAGTCTGGAAGGGATTTATATATTTCTCTCTCTACAGTGCATAATATCATTAAACAATTCACGGAATCTGAAGGAATTTCAATACCTAAAGGGTAATGGCACAAGCCTAAATTAAACAGGCGTGACTGTGGTAGCCTAGTGGTTAAGGTACTGGACTCTGGACCAGAAGGCCACTGTTGGGTCCTTGAGCAAGACCCTTAACCCACAATTGCTTGGAGTGTAGGATTGTATCAATTGTAAGTCGCTCTGGATAAGGGCGTCTGCTAAATGCTGTAAATGTAAATGCTGTAAATTTCTGATTCCTCAGACGGCACTGCATCAAGAACCATTGTTCATCAATAACTGATAGAACCACATGGGCAAGGGATTTTTTTATCAAACCTTTATCAAGCACTACAATACATTCACATTCACAAATGCCACTTAAAACGTTACTGTGCAAAAAAGAACCCTTCTGTTAACCAGAAGCGGTGTTGATTTCTCCGAGTTCGGAGGCATCTAGGATGGACCATCACACAGTGTAAACATGTATTGTGGTCAGACCAATCAGTATTCCAGATCACTTTTGGAAGAAATGGATGCCGTGTGCTCTGTACCAAAGAAGAAAGGGCCATCCAGACTGTTATCAGAAACAAGTCCAAATTCCAGGGTCTGTCATAGTATGGGGTTGTGTCAGTGCCCTTGGCAAAGGTCATTTATACTTCTGCGATGCAGCATTAATACAAAAAAGTACACTGGGATTTTAGAGCAACATAAGCTGCCTTCAAGACGACATCTTTTCCAGGGACATCCATGCATTTTTCAACAAGACAATGCAAAACAAGTAAAATCAGAAAAGTTAGGACTGAAATATGTAAATCCCTCCTAGTTCCTTTGAGGAACATTGTTTTTAAACATTTCAATAATTTTCTTATAAATTTGTTGCTAAACTGGAGATCCTCTGCCCATCTGTACTCCTCAAAGACTTTCATGGACACTGCTTTTTGTACCAAATCATGATTATAACCACCTGCTGACATTTACCTGTTTGAAATCACATCATTATTTAGTTTTTTCACCTCATTACTAGACCTAAATTGCCCCCATCCCAACTTTTTTTAGACTGTGTTACAGGTCTGAAATGCAGGAATGGATGTTTATTAATAAATGAAATGAAGTTGACCAGAAAAATAACATGAAATATCTCAGCTTCATACTGTCTGCTATAAAATAAAAGTCAAAGTACAAGTACAAATACTGAGTATAATTTTTATTTGCATTTTCCATACCGTCCCAACTTTTTCTGATTTTGGGGTTGTACTTTATGTAAATTTATGTACAGTGATGCTTGAAAGTTTGTGAACCCTTTAGAATTTTCTATATTTCTACATAAATATGACCTAAAACGTCATCAGATTTTCACACAAGTTCTGAAAGTAGACAACGAGAACCCAGTTACACAGATGACACAAAAATATTATACTTGGTCATTTAGTTATTGAGGAAAATGATCCAATAATAGTGAGTAGCAAATGTATGTGAACCCCTAGGATTAGCAGTTCATTTGCAGGTGAAATTAGAGTCAGGTGTTTTCAATCAGTGGGCTGACAATCAGGTGTGAGGGGCACCCTGTTTTATTTCAAGAACAGGGATCTATCAAAGTCTGCTCTTCACAACACATGTTTGTGGAAGTGTACCATGACATGAATAAGGAGATTTCTAAGGACCACAGAAAAAGAGTTGTTGATGCTCATCCGGCTGGAAAAGGTTACAAAACGATTGTGTACAAATAGAGGAAATTCAAGACCATTGTTTCCCTCCCCATGAGTGGTCGACCAACAAAGATCACTCCAAGAGCAAGGTGTGTAATAGTTGGCGATTGAACTTCTAAGCAATTGAATTCCTCTCTCACATATTAATGTCCATGAGTCCACCATCAGAAGAACACTGAACAACAATGGTGTGCATGGCAGGGTTGCAATGAGAAAGCAACTGCTCTCCAAAAAGAATATTGCTGCTCGTCTGCAGTTTGCTAAAGATCACATGGACAAGCTAGAAGGCTATTGGAAGAATGTTTTTTTGGACGTATGAGACATGGTGGTGGTAGTATCATGGTTTGAGCCTGTTTTGCTGCATCTGGGCCAGGACGGCTTGCCATCATTGATGGAACAATGAATTCTGAATTATATCAGAGAATTCTAAAAGAAAATGTCAGGACATCTGTCCATGAACTGAATCTCAAGAGAAGGTGGGTCATGCAGCAAGACAACGACCCTAAGAACACAAGTCGTTCTACCAAAGAATGGTTAAAGAAAAACAAAGGTAATGTTTGACCTTAATCCAATTGAAATGCTGTGGAAGGACCTGAAGCGAGCAGCTAATGTGACTAAACCCACCAACATCCCAGGACTGATCAACAGTTACAGGAAACGTTTAGTTGCAGTTATTGCTGCACAGGGGAGTCGCACCAGATACTGAAAGCAAAGGTTCACATACTTTTGCTACTCACTAATATGGAATATTGGATCATTTTCCTCAATAAATAAATGACCAAGTAAAATATTTTGTCTCATTGTTTAACTGGATTCTCTTTATCTACTTTTAGGAAATCTGATGGTGTTTTAGGTCATATTTATGCAGAAATGTAGGAAATTCTATAGGGTTCACAAACTTTCAAGCACCACTGTAATCACACTGTGTTTCACGCACCATTACATGAATAGCCATTTGCCCATCAGGCCTGTTTTATATTCTGTGTTGCACCATATTTGGTTCCACTGTATACAATACATGTATATATGCATATGATATGAGAAGGCAAATAAGTATATTGCCTTTACTTATTGAGATCTTATGATGGTACATACAAAACCACACACTACATATAGATGTATTTCATAGCTGCATATTTCATTGGCCTGTTGACACTGTACCTGTTCCATAATCCGCATAAGAACTGTTTTAAATCCAGGTCTCCTCCCTCTGTCTCTTGGAGGAAAATATGTACCCCCAATAAATGGTCTGAGATCTGGAGTAAGCCAAACACTCATTGGCCAGCCACCACCCCCACTGGTTGCCTAATAAGAAATAGAGAAATTTAAAAACCTGAGCCACAATAGGTATATTTCAATTACAGTATACAACAAAAGTGAGTGAATCCCTGTTGATATCAGTAAATGGTAAATTATTTAAGATGGTACTGTATAACATTTTATTTGAAAAACAGAATACATACTGTTACTTATAATTAAAAGCATTTAGGTACGGCACATCATATTAAAATTAAATAAACATACATCAATGTCTGTTCACTATAACAATGCAGTTTTAAAAATTTAGAAATTTTTTAGAAATTATGATAGGAAAAACAAATATGTCATTTAACTCCAGATGCTGCAGCTGTAAAAAGCCAATTACCACTGCGTATCCACGAGCAGATGTGGGAGTTATAGTTTGTGTGTGTGTGTGTGTATACCTTACCGGCTGTGTGCTTGTTGGACTAGAGGCTAAGATTTTCTGCTACTTATTTGTTAGAAGTTGTAAATAGTCTTCATATGTGCCTGTCCTATTGTAGGTAGTACTCATTTGTCTGACCCACTATAACCTGTATATTTTATCTAACCTATAACTATATGAACTGCCTCACATTCACTCGTCTAGTCTATGTTTCAACTGTTGAACAATTTGTTACACTTAATATCACTTTTGTTGCATACTGTACTTAGAAAACATAACAATTAATTAGATGGGCTTCAGAATGGACCAAACCTGTACAAATGTCATGTACACTTTGTCCACATCAGGTCTCTCTTCCCTGTCAACTTTTATGCATACAAAGTTGTCACTGAGGATCTTCCCAATTTCCTTATCCTCAAATGACTCTCTCTCCATTACATGACACCAGTGACAGGTAGAGTAACCCACTGTGAGGATCACACACACACACACACACACACTTCTTTATCTATCTATCTATCTATCTATCTATGTATATATATATATATATATATATATATATATATATATATATGTATATATACACATAGATACATAGATAGATAGATATAGGTATATAGATATATAGCTATAGACAAAGCAGCCTATACCATTGAACACTGCCAATGTGAAGATAACTAATATTGTATTATATTATTATTATAAAATATAAATATAATTATATATATATATACAATTTCAGTATGAACTCAATAAAATATAATAATTATTATATATTAGAATTTTTTTTCCATGGTTACCTGACAAAAAAATGGGCTTATCTTCACGTTTCGCTTTGTCGAAGGCCTCTTGACCCCATGGGAACCTGAAACCCAAAACACATTTGGAGGAAGGCTTCTGTAGACGGTCATGATATGTGCCAACTCAGCAATAGCCACTAAAGGTGCTCACTCAAAAAATTGTTAGACGAGAAAGTAAGTTCTTATTGACAGGATATCCTCACCAGTCTACAGGGTTGTGTGCATGCTGCAGGAGGTAGGGGGACTTCTCTTTGCTCAGTCGATTTGTGTATTTTGGAGGGTGTAGTCCCTCTTGCCCATCGCTTCCTGATGCCATATTGAAACAGGCAGCTTCAATAATCCTGTGATTAAACAGAGACAAGTATCAATGTGTATTCAGGGTAACAAAATATCCAGTGCTGTGTAACCATATATAATAATATCATATTATGAATTATATATATGATCATCATTCTTTTTTATGTTTTTATGACAAATTTACAACTGATGTCAGCAACTAAACAAATTTCTCCACTGATAAAAGATAGCTCTACAAAATAACAGAAATAGCACTTCAAATAAACTGCACCTGCCCAAAAAAAGATAAGAGATAAGATAAGAAAAAGACTTTTAAGATGTAAAAGTGTATTTCCTAGATGTCCACAGAAAAAAAAACACCATAATAATATACATAATAAAGTAACATTTCGAAATCTAATTACACCAATAATTCCTAGCAGTGGTCAGATGTTTTAAATTTTAGAACCACCTCACTGTGTTTCGTGTACATTAGAGAAATTGCAGTGTTGGTAAGTAGTAACAAAGATCAAGTATTTAAAAAAGTCACTTAAAACCCTAGTTTGTGACTGTTTTGTTAAATATCATATACTTGGCTAGTGAAAAAGTCACAGCATCAGTGGTGTTTTTTCTATGAAATTCATTCTATAAAATCTATATAAAATAATTCAATAAAATCCAAACCAGTTACATATAACTGATGTTTTTATACCCACCAGCTCATCTGTGTCATCAGTCACAATACTGTGTTGCCAGGCTAACAAGAAAGGAAGGTATTCTAAGAGCCTGTCCAAATTGGTATAATCATCTGTCTCTCAGAGTAATCAAGAGTTGGACTAGAGACTAGAGTAGCATCTGGTTGTCTCAATCTCTCTGTTAAGGTAGATCATGGAGACTTTTTGATCAACGATTTAAATTCTATTCCCGACTCAAGCATACCTCAACTGGGGCCACCATCAAGAGTAATGAAAAACAAGCATTGATATTCTTCTCTGTACTGGCACCCAGGTAGTGGAATAAATTTCCACTGGAAATCCAACTGTCTTCAAGCAGCGACATCTTTATTAGCACTGAAGCAACGAATGAGACTGCGCTTTTTACATAATTAAATATTAATGGTGTATGGTGTTCTTGTACTGCAGACTGTAGAGTGGTGCTTGAAAGTCTCTGAACTCTTTAGAATTTCTGTATAAATATGACCTAAAAATCATCAGATTTTTACACAAGTCCTAAAAGTAGATAAAGACAATCCAATTAAACAATTGAGACACAAATATTACACTTCGCCATTAATTTACTGAGAAAAAATGATTCAATATTACATATCTGTGAGTGACAAAAGTATGTGAACCTCTAGGACTAGCAGTTAATTTGAAGGGAAATTAGAGGCATGTGTTTTAGATCAGTGGGTTGACAGTGGGCCCTCCGTTGCCTTTCAGAAACAGGGATCTATCAGAGTCTGGCCTTAAAAACACTTTTGTGGAAGAGTATCACGGTTCAAACGTAAAACCTTTCTGACGCAACACTTTACTTTGAGGGGCACAAACATCATGCATTCATGAAGACGTAATGCTTTAGTAATGTTTAACATTCATGTTCTACCTTAATTACCACATGAGTTCATATATTGTTCCTGCATGAAAGCATGTATGACACACGCTCACTTCATGCATAGTCATCATGACTCATGATGTATTACACGTGTGATATGAATGAATGATTACTAACTCATGAAGTACTGCATGAATGAATACTATTTCATGTAACTCTATAGTAAAGTGTGACCCTTTCTGAAGACCACAGAAGAAGAGTTGTTGATGCTCAAAAATTACAAAATCTTCTCTAAAGAGTTTGGACTCCAACAATCCACAGTCAGACAGATTGTGTACAAATTATATAGAAATATCAAGTCCACTGTTACTCTGTCAACCAACCAAGATCACTCCAAAGCAAGGAGTGTAATGCCACAAAGAAACACGGGCGGAAATTCTAATCCACTAAAGGCGTCATGGTAGGGTTGCAAGGAGGAAGTCGTTGCACTAGAACAAAGAACAACGCTGCCCATCAGGAGACCAAAATAGAGCTTTATGAGAAGCTTTATCTCTGAAGAAAGAAAAACACTGCATTCCAGCATAAGAACCTTATCCTATCTGTTAAACATGGTGGTGGGTGCATTATTGCATTTCGCCATTTTGCTGCATCTGGGCCAGGGCAAGTTGCCACCACAGACAATGCATCTTGAACTAGACCAGCAAATTGTAAAGGAAAATGTCCATGAACTGAATCTCAAAAAAAATTTGAGAACTCTAAGGACCCAACAGTGACAGCTTGGCAGAGGTGGGATTTGAACCCTAAACCTTCTGGTCCATAGTCCAGTACCTTACCCACTAGGCTACCACAGTCATATCATTATAACAGTCATATCAGTGTAGTCGCTAGCTATTCAACTGAAACCAGGATTTAACACTGATGTGGGTGTTACTCTACTATGAACGAGAAATGAAGAACAAATTAACACTAAATAACTTTTATTAATTGCAGTAATCGTGTTTATACTAATGTAACTGATGCCTCTGTTAGTTTAATGAATGCCTTTGCTTTACTATTCCAATATGTACATTTGTCAACATATACGGTTATAAGGAGCTAGCCAAAATGTACTGCTATGAGCTATCATTACCTTGCCTGCAGTGAGGCTGACTTTATTTTAAATAGTTCCATTACTCCATGCAAGAAACCAAGATAACACTAGCTCTGACTGAATGCATTAGCCACTTAAGCTTTGAAAAGATGCTGGAGCATTATGGGAAATGTAGTGCCTGTAGTGAAGTTGCATAGCATGGCCTGTTTTTATGTTCAGCAATCCAGGAAAAAATGACTTTTTACTGCCATTATTTTAGTGATGCACAGCAACATATTACTGGGGCACGTGCCCCGGTAAAGTGGGCCTAGTGACGCGTCGGGAGGACAGAATTAAACTACAACTCAGCATGCATTTATTGTGCATAGATTAAACTTTTGCATTTTAGTGCAAGCAGGCAACAGCTGCCTCATGTTTCTATTTACTTTCCATTCTTTACTCAGTAAGAATGAAATGTGTTATTGATTCTTGGTGGTAATCACTCACACTCACACACACACACACACACACACACACACTGTATGGTATACGGGTATACGGGTATACGTAAATACGGGGGGTTATAAATCTTCCATATAGCACACACTGTTGTATTACTCTGTGAATTATGTGCCTGGTACTATGTTATATAGCAACAGATCTGTATAAACCACAAACGCACTTTTTAGGCAGCCTACCTACTTTAAAGCTATGTCAGCCTAAAGCCGAATTCTGCTTTAAATGCTTAATGTAAACACTAAATACGAGTATAAACCCCATAACATAGTTTGTTTACTGTTATTACAGTCATAAAAGGTGACGGGCTACTGAGCTGCAGTGCTTCGTTTGAATACAACTCGAAAACTAGGTGCACTACATAGTGCGCAGATGCCATTCTTTCATGCCCTGGGTAGTGCCCCTACAGAGGGAACAAGGAGGCATATAGGATTGGACATGTTTATTACCTGAAGCAGTGCTGGGCTGGTCTCAAACGCAGAAGTCTATGGTAGCTGTCAGAGCGGACAGGACAGCGTCCAAAACTGCAGTTCGCAGACAGAGTATGAAAACGAGCACCGTCTTTTTTAGAGAAAGCTTCTCTGATCAATGTGGAGGACTTGGAGAATTTAGAAGAGCACAGTGACCGAGTCCACACTGATCTAAGCATCCCCAAATTCCGCAAACTGCAACACTCTGCACACTGTCAATGTGAAGTCCATACACCTGCCACAAGGGGTCGCTTTGATCTCATAAAATGCAGATCGGTGGATTGAAGATATACCGTTACGTGCAGATTTCACACAAAAATATCATCTGTAAGGCTGCACGCATTTCTAAAGTGGATAAAATCAGATTTTGTTTTGTGTCCTGATTTTAACTTTTTGTATAATTTCTCTCGAGGTTCAGACCCAGTTTGGCCACACGGAGGTGCCATATTTACATAGAGAAGCACTAACGTCCGCATGGTGCGATTGTACTTCCGGTTTGTGCTACATCAACAAACTAGTGAGCGAACATGGCTGACATCGGAGAAGACGAGCTCAAACAGCTCGAATATTTATCTTTAGTGTCTAAAGTTTGTACCGAGCTGGACAACCATTTGGGAATCAGCGACAAGGATCTTGGTGAGCTAAATAACCACCGTCTATTCGTTCTTAAGTGATTGTTCTTAGCCGAGCAGCCTTGCCGCAGCGGTTTTGCCTAAACTCTGTCCCAAATGGCGTCCTGTTAGAAACGTAGTGCTTTACGTAGGGTGAAGAATCCGTTATAATGTGCACTGTTTAGGTAACCTATATTTATTAGTAGGATCAATTTGGGATTCGTATACTAGTTCTGAAGCTACGTTGGTTTGATAGCATATAACTTCAAACGCAGAACACAATGCTCTCAAGTGCACTGTTTATTATAAAATAACGATTTATATCTGCTACGTCGTGTAATATTTTAATCAGGGAGTAAACATCGGTTCCTGACCCGCCCGCTCCGGTGTGTTGTTTGCATGTTCTCCCCATATCTGCGTACGGTTCCACTCACATTCAAAAGACAGGTGTGTGTGTGAGTGAGAACTTTACACACGTTTTTGCAACCACATGTCAGTGTGACGAAGTGACATTTCAGTTCTGAATTGTACAATTTGAACCTTTCAAATAAGGATTAAATGTCCAGTATAAAATCTGTACTGGATGGTGGCACAATATCACAGCTTCAGGCACCAACGTTTGAGTCCAGGCCTGGCCAGTGTGCCTTGCACCCTGTGCTGCTAGTTAGGCCTTGGGAACCCTGAATTGGTTTAACACTACATTAAACTGTCATTTTATATGTAAGTATCCATTATAGGAAGCTCCAGGCTTAAGAAGAAAAATATGATTAATCACGATGAATTACAGGAAATGAATGATTGGGGTGGGCGATGTGGTAAAAAAAAAATGATTACACCATTTTTATCATGATACATGTAATCAGAGACAAAATACATCAGTAGTGACAGATTCTTAAAAACTACTATTCAAATATATCCCATACTTAGGATTTTTATTCAAAATGTCCTGCGCTTTATCCAATGAAACAGGACTAATTGGACTCTTTATTATGAAATATGTAGTTGGTTTGTGTTCTTTAAGCACTGACGATATCCTGAATATGCTCAGAGAAGTATATCATCTGTCATGATAACAGAATTTATCAATACGATAAAATATCGTCATTTTGCCCGCCGCTATCGACAGCCCTAACACCTACTAACTACAGACTAGAATGGTTGTAGAAAAGCAACAGGTAAATAAAGCTAATGCACAAAAATAAATGTATTTTTAAACAATGGTAATTAGATTAATTGTTTGTTTAGATTGCATGATTATTACATTGCAAGTATATTAGAACAGGCACATGCCAAAATATCTAACATCTAAAATATCTAATCTGAGTATGTCACACGTGTTATCTACAGCCGAGTTTGTCATCAGTCTCGCAGAGAAAAATCCAACGTTTGACAGTTTCAAGTCGGTGCTGCTTAAAAATGGAGCAGAGTTTACAGTAAGTGATGTTTTTGCTGACCAAGAGAGAGGTTTTTTCTTTCATGCATGATTGTTTATGAATAAAAAAAATTGCACAGTGTTTTGGAACGCTAAGTAAATGGGTGGTTGTTTTTAGTGTGTTTCTTCTTAGTGTTTCTTTATTTTGAAACATAATCCATGTCCTGCAGTAGTTATTCACATGCATTCCTTACTCTTTGTTTGCAACAGGACTCCCTCATTAGCAACTTACTCCGTCTCATTCAAACCATGCGACCACCAGCTAAAGCATCCACAAGTAAAGGTAAACAGTAATTCAGAGGTCATTTGTGTGTACAGATATGCACTGCTTAACATCCCTAATTTAATTGGGTTTTTTTGTGAGAGACAGGACGTTGACCAGGCGTTGCCAGTCATGTAGTCTTTTTAGGATACTGTAATGTGAATATGAAGAGTGTTTTCACAAGAAAATACATATGAGTCCACTGAAAACATGAGTGATTGAAATAATGATGACATGATGAAACAGTGTCTATTGGGTGAATGTGAACCAATTAGTAGTTCTAGGTGAGAGGGAATATGCAGGTAGTCGGGGGACAAACAAATGAGTATCAAGCTAATAGACAGATTTTTATTTCCTGCTATAATGTATTAGAATTATTAAGAGCTTGGTGGTTAAAGTGAACGGACATTGATTATAATGTCCAGGGCACTCTTATGCCTGCACCCTGTTTTTGGGGTAGGGGACCATGACAAGAAATGCAGGCTTAATGCCTCAAAAAATATGACTTTCATTTTGAAGACTGCAACTTATTTAACTGTGATAGCCTAGCGGTTAAGGTACTGGACTCTGGCCCAGAAGGTCCAGGGTTCAATTCCCACCTTTGCCAAGCTGCCACTGTTGGGTCCTTGAGCAAGGCCCTTAACCCACAATTGCTTGGATTGTAAGATTGTATCAATTGTAAGTCACTCTGGATAAGGGTGTCTGCTAAATGCTGTAAATGTAAATGTATTGTAATATAACTGTGTATTCATTACGTTTGGTTTTGTGCTTTTTTTTTTTTTTTTTTAATTCATCATGCAGGTGGTGAGCCTGCTGCCAAGCCGAAATGTGAAAAAGACAGGTTAAAGGAGTTGTTTCCTGCCCTGTGCAGACCTGATAATCCTGTCACTAGAGTAAGTCCACGTGACCTGTTTGGACTGGTAGTCAGTGATTGTGTGATGCAGTGGATTGAACTGACCTGTTTGAAATGCAGTCAGAAAGCACAAATGACACATTTTTTTCTTCCCCAGACCATGCTGGATGAAGATGATGTCAAAGTTGCAGCAGATGCAATGAAAGAGCTGGAGATGTTCATGCCCAGTGCTGCTGCTTCAGACTCGAAGAGCAGCAAACACAGGTTGGGATTCTTAGAAAGCAGTTATTTGCAAGTCTTTGAGCTGAAAAGGGAAACGAAAATGAATGTGAAGTAGGTCTAGGAATAATAAACATTCACCGTGGCATAGATTTAATGACCTTATGCAATGTCACGACGTTTATCGGCACTGGCACTCAGTCTGCCAGTGGATTTTGTTTCTGTTTCTCCGCTATCAGTACATTATTCAATAAATTACATGAGCTAGTCAACATTGTATTATAAAATAAACTGTGTTATTGATTTTGCCCAAACTTATTTGATGATGCATTCACCTTACCATGGGTTTTTCAGCTGACGTTTGCGAAGAGTCCTGTTTAAGGCTAATAAATCCACTCTGCTGTATAGATCTGAAACCAGCGGCAGCAGGAGTCGTCGGAGGAGCAGGAGCCGCAGTCGAAGTCGGGACAGAGACCGAGATCGGGACAGGAGGAGGCGGCGTGGCGGCGATCGTTCTCGCTCACGCTCCAGATCTCGCTCTCCTGACAGGGAAAGGAGGAAGAGGAGGACTCGCTGGCATTCCCGCAGCAGATCCAGGAGTCCAGGCCGAGCAGACAAAGACAAGGGCTCAGACCGCTGGAGGGACAAACATGTGGACCGTCCGCCCCCTGAGGAGCCCTCAGTAGGGGACATCTACAATGGCAAAGTCACCAGCATCATGCAGTTTGGCTGCTTTGTGCAGCTAGAGGGACTGAGGTCAGTTCTAGTGCTCGGTTTCACCAGGATCAGGATAAACTTTAGCTTCATTTGGGACTAGACTGCATGTTCATGGGGTCCTGATATCATTTCTTCTTTTACAGGAGCTATGCTGTGATTTGTGTTTCTGTCATGATCAGGCATGCTGGTGTTTTTCAGGCAGAACTGCTTATAGTTATTCACAAATTCAGCAGTGTTCTGAAATTTTACAGATTCGTTTATTGGAAAGCAAATGGCTTGTGACTGCTACTGCTGTCCTTGGGTGTCTTTAGCAGATTCTAGTCATAGATCTTCTCAAATCACATTCACTCATTGGCAGGGGCTTGAGCCCTGATCCAGTCTGATTGATTTTCTGTATTTTCATGTGCTATTTAATGGTTGAAATGAATTAACTCTTGCCGTGTTTGAGATGCTTTCCTGTTTTTCAAATTCGATGTATTTCCCTACAGTCAGATCAATTAATACTGTAACATGTTAATACAGGAAAAGGTGGGAGGGGCTGGTTCACATCTCCGAGCTTCGACGAGAGGGCAGAGTGGCTAATGTGGCTGATGTGGTCAGTAAAGGTCAGAGGGTGAAAGTCAAGGTGTTGTCCTTCACAGGCTCTAAGACCAGCCTCAGCATGAAGGTAAGTGGAGAATCTAATTGATGATGATTATAATAATAATAATAATGTTTAGTATAATAATTTGATTTCACTTTGAGTAAAATAAAAAAAGTTATTTGAAATAACATTGACACTCTTTAATCATTTTTCCAAATTGAAATCAAGTTGGGTTTCTCTAAAAAAAAAATGCCCTTATTAATGATGACTTTGTAATATTTAACTTCTTTTTATTCATTCCTTGACTTTAAATAGTACTTGATCATATATAATACTTGCAATTATTGGAAGGTTGCTGAATACTTAACTTTAACTGTTGAACTACAGTTTGAACAAATTCGGTGGGTTGGTCCATATAGTAACAATGACATGGACGTGTATGAGAAAGGACAGTTTGGATTGAATTTTGATTTAAACATTTACTGAACAAAGTCACTAGTCTCTTCATTCATGGCTGTATTTCTATTTGCAATTGATGCAAAATAAAGGGAAAGTATTTGAGCATTTAGAAGCATTGCAGCATTAGCATTGCAGTTTTGAATAGCTGATTGCTGATAGTTGGCTCTGCATTTCTCAGGATGTTGATCAGGACACAGGTGAGGACTTGAATCCCAACAGAAGGAGGAATGTAGGTGGTGATGGGCAGGAGGAGTCAGCCATGAGGAACCCAGACAGACCAACCAACCTCAACTTGGGCCATACTCCTGAGGTGGAGGATGACACACTGGAGAGAAAGAGACTCACCAAGATCTCAGATCCTGAGAAGTGGGAGATCAAACAAGTATGTGTTCCTATAGAACTGCAAGCGTGGTAGATACAGTCCTGATCAAAATCTTAAGACCAGTTTAAAAATTGCAAGACTTTGCATTTGATCTTGAGAAGGATCTTAAGAAGGTTCTAAGTAGAGCTTCACGATGCTAAAGAATAAATCGGCACAAGAGATGAAAACTTTGAGCAGGGAATTTTTTGAAAACTGCATTTACACTCAAGCATGATTTTTTTCAGCTGATCAAAAGTTTAAAACCATAGCTCAAAAAAACTCAGAAACCCCCTCAAAACAGAAATCAAAGTGTCAAAAAAAAGGACTCAGTAATGAGTAGCTCCACCATTCTTGTTGATCACTTCAAACAATCGTTTAGGCATGCTCGATGCCAGTGTTTTCAGGAGGCTAGTGGGGACGTTGCTCCAAGTGTTGAAGATGGCTTCACGAAGGGCATCCACTGTCTGGAACTGATGTCCATTTTTGTAAACTTCCCTTTCCATCTGTCACCAAATGTTCTCAATCGGATTTAGATCAGGGGAACACGCAGGATGGTCCAAAAGAGTGATGTTATTCTCCTGGAAGAAGTCCTTTGTCAGGCGGTCATTGTGGACTGCAGCATTGTCCTGTTAGAAAACCCAGTCATTACCACACAGACGAGGGCCCTCAGTCATGAGGGATGCCCGCTGCAACATCTCCACATAGCCAGCTGCTGTTTGATGCCCCTGCACAACCTGAAGCTCTGCCGTGGAAGCCCTTCTCTCGTAGATGCCGTCAGATGGTTATTGGGCTGCAGTCAGCACCAGTAATGGCCTTAATTTGTGTAGAGGATCGTCCCGTGTCTTGACGGACAGCCAGTCGGATCCTGAGGCTCAGCGCTGGTGAAATTTTTTTAGGTCTACCACTTGACTTTTTTGTTCCATATCCCTCAGGATCATTTAAAAAATGCAAAATGACTGTCTTACTGCATCCAACCTCAGCAGCGATGGCACGTTGAGAGGCCTTGCTTATGCAACTCAACAATCCTGCCACGTTCAAAGTTAGTGAGATTTTTTACTTTTCCCATCAGGAGGTCTTGACAGTGTAAATACTTGTAATGACATGGAATCCAAATTTTTGTGCAGCTTTTGGCTTTTAAAAGCTATGGTCTTAAACTTTTGATCAGCTGAAAAAATCATGTTTGAGTGTAAATGCAGTTTTTGTCTCTTGCACCAATTTCTTCTTTTAGCAGTGTGAAGCTCTGCTTAGAACCTTCTTAAGATCCAGTAGTGCAAAATGCAGATTCTTAAGATTTTGATCAGGAGTGTATTTGGTGATCAATTCTGTGTGAATGTCCGATTAATGCATTGTGTAATCACCACAAGATGGCAGTATTGTCTTGACTAGAATATAATGGTGCTTTAGTACAGACTTGCAGAGTGCTTCATTAATAATTTTATATTTGTAATTGAATTAATTATTTACTACTGTCTGTAGATGATTGCTGCTAACGTCCTTTCCAAAGAAGAGTTCCCAGACTTTGATGAGGAGACGGGGATCCTGCCTAAAGTAGATGATGAAGAAGGTATGCAAGAGTAATTATTACATTTATCAGTAACACAATGGCCTTGTCCATCATCCGTGAGTCCGATTGGTTCCACCATTGTAATCCATTGTTCCTGAGCAGTGTGATTGTTTAGGTTCAGTCTGTTTAATCTTGTCTTAATGTTCTTGTATTAGATGAAGATATGGAAATTGAGCTGGTAGAAGAGGAGCCACCGTTCTTGAGAGGCCACACCAAACAGAGCATGGATATGAGCCCTGTGAAAATAGTGAAGGTCAATAGACTTTTTCATGAGAAGACATGTCATTGATTGGGTGTCTGCGGCTCATGGTCACTTACTGTTCCTTTCTGTCTCTGTCAGAACCCCGATGGCTCTCTGTCTCAGGCGGCCATGATGCAGAGTGCTCTGGCTAAAGAGAGGCGTGAAGTGAAGCAAGCCCAGCGCGAGGCTGAGATGGACTCCATCCCCATGGGTCTCAACAAGCACTGGGTGGACCCTCTACCTGACGGTATGCTTGTGGTTTCTGTTTTTTATGGTTCCTTTTAGCAACGCACTGAAATACATGTTTGAAGATGTTTAGATAAAACCTGAACCTTTAAAAAAAAAAAAAAATTTTATTGAACATGAACAGTTATTCCAGATCGCTTGTCCAATAAGGGTGTGCGATATGTATCGTCTGTGATAATATCTTACTTGTTGTTTTAACGATTTGTAAGCTGATATTATAGAGTGCATGACTGAAGCTAGTAATGAGTTATCAAACGGGTCCAGGAGACAAAATACAGACAACACCAGCCTTGCAGTCTATGGCATTACATTTAATTGCTATTCATGGTTTGGCTTCGAAAAGAATCTGCAAACTTCATCGGAAATCGATTGCCATTAAAGACAGCTCGACAAATTATCTACTTCATCTTCTGTAAACTAACCATTGTGCAGAATATGAAGATGATGACAAACTTCAGGTGTCAGCTGCCCACAACAGGTTTAAACGAGCTGAGGTACCAGCACAAAAACACACTTGGCAAACCTTAGTGGAATCATTCTGTAAAAAGTGCCTTATAACGAGAAAAGCAAGAAATGGCAAGGGGTAATGCATGCTGTTACCATTTACATCGCGAAAGTCACAGGGCCAATTCAGGCAGTTGAGAAAGATGGGTCCAAACAACTTTTGAATACTTTAGACCATACTTTTTTGTTTGTTTTTGTTTTTGGTTTTTTCCCCCCAAAGGGGGTCAGATTGGATGATATCAAAATACCTTAGGTATTTTGGCCTCTCCTTCCAAAAATGTTACTAATAAATTATTCAAAATACTAACAAACCACAAACGTACAGAACAATTAATATCTAACTACTGGATTTGATTTTAGTGCAACAGGATATCAAAAGAGTGAAAAGTTACTGCAAATTACTGTAGATAATTAAAATAATTTACATGGACATTTTCCTTAAAACGTTTATGCATGATACTGCATCTTTAAAATTTGTATTTTATTACTCAGTTGCTGTGCATTACCAGGCTTATGTATCTCAAAGCAGTTTGTACATTTCTTAAGTCACACAACCAAATATTTACCGAAAAGAATATGGTTTTTGTTTAAGCAATTTACATATTGCTGCCACCGTCAGGTGAAAAGGGAAAATTGCAACGTGCTGGCAGGCCACTAATTGTGTAAGAGTGATGCCGAGGGCCAATTAAAATCTGTCTGTGGGCCGCATTTGGCCCTAGGGCTGGACTTTGGACACTCCTGCTTTAGAAACAAGATATAAACTGCCGGAGTGTCGTATACTTATCGTTATCAGTAAATCCCAGAAAATATAGAGTAGGGCTGGTTGGTATGGAAATATATATGTGTGTGTATATTTATATGTGTGTGTGTGTGTGTGTGTGTGTGTGTGTGTGTGTATATATATATATTAATTAAATCACTATCTGACAAGCTTCGAGGTTCCTTTTTGACTCCTGAGTGAGATGTGAAGATATCATATTGTTAATTTTTTTTTAAATATTGTTTTTATTCTGTCAGATGTTTAATATGATAAATGTACTGTAGAATGTTATACAACTGTATTTCAAGTAAATAAAATGGGTGTATATGTAAATAAACTTAAATCGTAATTTTGACCCGTGAAAAGCTTTACAGGAAAACACAAATACACAACTAAATTCTTTGGTCAATTCCATATGAGGTGGGCAATATGGTAAAAATATTACATCACATTATTTAAATCTTAAATTTTCACGGCACAGGCTATTTATCGCAAACAAAATGCACCAGTAGGGACAGATTAAAAACTACAATTCAACTAATATCCCATACTTAGTATTCATAATTATTCATATGTGCTGCACTTACTTATACAAGTAAACAGTAATAATTACAATCTGTATAGTGCATCAGTTGGTCAGTGTTCTTTAAGCACTGACAATATCCTCGATATACTCAAAAAAGCACATTTCCTATCAGTATAACAATTTATCACAATACAATAAAATTGTCATATTGCCCAACCCTAATATAGAGAGATTTTGTTTTTTTTTGTCAGTATCTCACACCACTGGCTGTCCCACAACCCTGTTCAGGATCAAGCGGATAATAAAGCGAGCGAGTGAATGAATGAATGAATATCTCACACCCCTGTTGTTCAGTGTCCCTGGATATCATGAACTGTTTCCACACAGTGGTCATTTTCACTGTTTATCTGTTGTGGCCCAGTGTGTCTGTGATGACCATTGCAAGAAAGCAAAGGTCGGTTTTAATGGTTTTCTAACATTTACTATTATTAAAATTATTTTAAACCTTCCATCAGGCTTTAATCCCACTCCCTCACACAGCCCTGACCCAGCACTGCCAGCATGCCATTCCATTTGTCGAGCAGTGTTGCGTGCAATTCTCTGTCCTTCACTTGCCCATGCTTACATCTCGCTCGTGACTCAAGCTGTGTTTGGAGACTTTGATTCAGGGTACTTCAGGGTGTGATTAGTGATTGTTAATCAAGGCTGTAGTAGCTGAGAAAGTTCTGCACACCAGAATGTGTGCCAATACAGTAACTTCTATTCTCTGGGCAACCCAGTCAGCATGAAGTCTCTGCTACACACTGCTACAAATCAGTGGGACCAGACAATTTACCTCTGCTGTCATACAGGGGATGCAAAACTCACGCAAAAGTTTTTTTTTTTTACTAGAAGGAGATCAGGCTCCCCTCTGTCTCTTGTGTGGAACTGTTACAACTGTGTTGCCCATTCTCCTGCAATGGCCTCCTTTATACAGCACTAGAAATACCTATTTTCAGTAAAACATTATTGGAGAGTTTTGAGATAGTTTCTACCAAGATTAGGATTTTTAGAATGGCTGATTTTTATACATCTTATGGAAAGTCAGACATGGACTGGCCTCTAAACTGCTCAGTGTTTGCTAGAAGAATGCTGTAAACATTCTGAAATGGGCAGTTCATGGTTCATTCCCATTGAGTGTGTTGACATGTACTTAAAAATCTGATCATAATTGGATTTCTGCAGTAATCTGATTCCAGTGGTCATTTAAACAGCATCCTAAGATTTATCAGATAGGATTAAGTCGTAGGAATGAGATTATGAAATCCAATAAAGCTGGATTTTAGTTCAGTTATCGGATATCTCCGTACATGTGTATCCTTACCCTGATTTCAGTCAGTTTACTCAGTCTGTGCATGCACGCAAACCTAGCAGTTACCAGAATCAAACATGGTGGTCAGGTCTGCTTATTCTAAGAGACTTTGCTTCTTCATGGCTCGTTTCCTTAGACCTGGTTGCTTGTTTCTCTCGTAGGATCTGGTAACCCTGGAATTACATGCAGCATCCACCAAACGGCTTCTAAACACGTTTGGGGAGACCCCGAAATGCAGTATATGCTTGAGGAAATTTCATTGTTTAATTATTGATGTTTGAAGTTTACGTCACAGGCTTCCATGAGATCATTGGCTGGTTCCAAAGTAGAAATCCGATTATTGCCCGAGTCATGTAAATCCTGAGCTTTCCCATCATTTGATTACCCAAGTGCATGTCTATGGATCACATTATTGACAAAATCTGATTTTCTGCAGTTCTCGGATTATTAAATACCTTTAATTGCACTCCTTGTCACCCTTACAGATCATCAGTAGTTTTATATGTTCAGTACTTTTTTGCACTGAAACATGAGGTGAATTAACAATGATCAGCCTGCCCTCCCTGTCTGATAAGCTGCTATATGACTAAAGAGTGATTTTTGATGGCCATCTGGTTTCCTGTTAAAAGAGCGGATGGAGGTTGCGCTGCAGTTATCTGTGCTCCTGCATGCCCTCTGGCCTGGCAAGAGTCCATCATGTTTGTCCATATCCTTTAAATGCACTCTCTCTCCCCCCATGTGCCCCCATCCATCTTTCAGTTGACGGTAGGCAGATAGCAGCCAACATGAGGGGCATTGGCATGATGCCAAATGACATCCCCGAGTGGAAGAAACATGCTTTTGGTGGCAACAAGGCCTCTTATGGAAAGAAGACCCAGCTGTCCATCATAGAGCAGAGAGAGAGTCTGCCCATCTACAAGCTCAAAGAACAGCTCATTCAGGTATGTGCTAACATCACACATTACAGTGCCTTGCATAAGTATTCAATCCCCGTGTGTTTTCTTTTGTTACAACCTGAATTGATATAAATGTAGTCTACACAAAGTAGTCCATAATATTGAAGTGTGAGTGAGAGAAGGTTCACAGGTGTGGACTGTTGAGAAATGTCAGACTAAGCGGTGTGTACTGTGGGATGTCAGTCAGGACTCAAGGAAGACAAGATATGCTGTTTTTTTTTATATAATGGGGGTTCACTATTGAAACCGGCAGGTGTGCACACAGTTCCCTTTGCACAAATGTGCTATTTCAATAAAGAATATTATTATATTGAAGATCACTCAATGTATTCCACATTTTATTTATATATACATGTATATATAGATTTATTTATATAAACCCCCAGAAAATCCACACTGTTCACAGGGCTTTATATACATATAATGGAGTCATATTGTACAGGGGCTCCCTGATTTTCGATGGGGATATGTTCTGACAAATCCATCACAAGGTAAATGTTTCATGAACCAATGACTTTAAATGTTTGGTAGAGCAGTCTATACTGTATAATAGCAGAGTTCATGATAAGTAATGATAAGTTCATGTTTAAAACACTTAGGTTAACCCACAATTGGGCCAAATTATTAACGCAAAGCTTATTTTATAATAGTGTTGAAAAATCTCATGTAATTTAGTGAGTAAGAATTGAAAGTGAAAAGCAACACTTACTCCATAGCTGCTAATGCTAACTACAGCCACTCCGTGTCTTCTGGAGCATCAAGTTCCTGTTTCCCTTTCGAGTGGCAGTCAATAACAGCCTTTTTAGGACCCACGGAGACTTATTTGCACTAATACAATACTGTAGATGTAAAAATAAAGAAAAACTCGATAAATAGCAGAGATATAAACCATGACGTTAAACACTACAATGTAGGTTGAACAGGGCTGGATATATTTGGAACTGATGTAACGGCAGTAGCTTTTAATATATGTAATGTGAACGCTGAATTTTTAAATAATTTGTACTTCTGTGATATAGTGCCCTAAACAGTCGCTATTCAGACGTTTGTATTACTGTATTGGAAGAACTTTAAACTATCACACTAACATTATTTAAAACTAGAGAGGTGCATTTCCTGAAGAAAATGCGAGTGTGATTGCCACTCTGCAATGGTCGACCCTTAGTGTACCTCAAGGGCCCAAAGGTTATCACGTCACCTCAGATTGCACCCGGGACCAAGCCTGCCAAATATTGTGGCCATAGGTCGAAAACTGACCGAGTTACGGTAACTGGCCCACCAGGGGCCCCAGTGCCCAGCCGGGGTCTACAGGGGCCCCATGGGCATCACATTTCACCTCAGATTGCACCCAGGACCAAGCTTGCCGAATTTCGTGGCCGTAGGTCGAAAACTGACTGATTTATGATTCGTTAACTTTGGGCCCATTCATTTCCTATAGGAAAATTTTGGACTTTACAGGGGCCCCCAAAGTTCGACCGGAAAGCCCTATACAAGCACACCATTCTCGACCCGACCGGTCACAATGGCACTGGAACGGGGTCGATATCTCAATAATTGCGGCAGTTGATACGTGTCGAAAATTTCGGAATGTTCAGAATCGGATAACAATAGTGTGATCGCCTATATAGGGGATCACACTAAAATCTCAAAGCAATCATGTCGACCTCGGGCAGAAATTGTTATGGTGGTGCAAAACGAATTCTAAGTATGTTGCGATAGGAATATTAACCAGAGAATGGTGTTCTATGGTTGCAGGCTGTTCATGAGAATCAGATCCTGATTGTGATTGGAGAGACTGGCTCAGGGAAGACCACTCAGATTACCCAGTACCTGGCCGAGGCTGGATACACTGTGCGTGGAAAGATTGGTTGCACACAACCCAGAAGAGTGGCAGCCATGTCTGTAGCCAAAAGAGTTTCGGAAGAGTATGGATGTTGTTTGGGACAGGAAGTAAGTACTGGTATAACTGTACATCCATGTCTGTCAAAACCCATTTGCTGCTGTTTTTGTTTTGGCTACAGCTGCCCTCATGATGTGCTTCTGTCTGTTTGCGCAGGTGGGCTACACCATTCGTTTTGAGGACTGCACAAGCCCAGACACAGTCATCAAGTACATGACAGACGGTATGCTGCTGAGAGAGTGTCTGATCGACCCTGACCTGGGCCAGTACGCTATCATTATGCTGGATGAGGCTCACGAGAGGACCATCCACACCGATGTGCTCTTTGGCCTGCTCAAGAAGGTAACACCACTGTAGAAGTCATCACTCTGCTCTCAGGTTACAGGTCATCTTCAGTGGGATGTGTGTGTGCAGATGCTAATATGGCACAACAGTGTTCAAGCAGTCTATGCAGGGTTTTCTTAATGTCAGGTGTGTTTCAAGTTTTGCTTTCTTAGCAAATCTCCCTGGAGCCAATGAGCTAACACTAGTCATACATTTACATTTACAGCATTTAGCAGACACCCTTATCCAGAGCGACTTACAATCTTACAATCCAAGCAACTGTGGGTTAAAGGTCTTGCTCAAGGACCCAACAGTGGCAGCTTGGCAGAGGTGGGATTTGAACCCTGTACCTTCTGGTCCAGAGTCCAGTACCTTAACCGCTAGGCTACCACAGTCATGTCTGTGTGGCAGGGTTTGTTTTTTTACCCCCTCTTATTTCTTTATCATCAAAGTTTCTTTCCTTGCATTCTTTCTACATGTCAAAGCCAGTACAGTGGTACCTCGATTGTCGTCGTTACTTCCTTCAAGAAGTCATTGTTGGTTCTCGACAAGCCGAGTACCAAGCAAAGTTTTCTCCATAAGGAATAATGTAAATTTAATGAATCTGTTACAGACCCCCAGACATCCACACTATATAAGGAATTGTATACAGTGGGGCAAAAAAAGTGTTTAGTCGCTGATTGTGCAAGTTCTCCGACTTGGTCCATAGTGCAGTATCTTAACCCCTAAGCCACCACAGTACCATATCTCCATCGCAAATCAGGGAGCACCTGTACAATACAACTCCATTAATGTACAGTGGGGCAAAAAAAGTATTTAGTCAGCCACTGATTGTGCAAGTTCTCTTACTTAGAGAGATGAGAGAGGTCTGTCATTGTCATCATAGGTACACTTCAACTATGAGAGACAAAATCAGAAAAAAAATTCAGGAAATCACATTGTAGGATTAAAAAAAAAAATTATTGTAAATTATGGTGGAAAATAAGTATTTGGTCACCCACAAGCAAGCAAGATTTCTGGCTCTCACAGACCTGCAACTTTTTCTTTAAGAAGCTCTTCTGTCCTCCACTCGTTTACCTGTATTAATGGCACCTGTTTTGATCTCGTTATCTGTATAAAAGACACCTGTCCCACAGCCTCAAACAGTCAGACTCCAAACTCAAACCATGGCCAAGACCAAAGAGCTGTCGAAGGACACCAGGAAGAAAAATGTAGACCTGCACCAGGGCTAGGAAGAGTGAATCTACAATAGGCAAAGCAGGCAAGACGTACAAGACCATTGATAATTTCCCTTGATCTGGGGCTTCCACGCAAGATCTCATCCTGTGGGGTCAACAAAATGATCATGAGAACGGTGAGCAAAAATCCCAGAGCTACACGGAGGGGACCTGATGAAGGACCTGTAGAGAGCTGGGACCAAAGTAACAAAGGCTACCATCAGTAAAAACCACTACGCCAAGAGGGACTTGGATCCTGAATGATCCAGAAGAGGATTGGGAGAATATCATGTGGTCAGATGAAACTTACAAATAGAACTTTTTGGTAAAAACTCAACTCAAAACAATGTTTGGAAAAAAGAAGAATTCTGAGTTGCGCCATACCTACTGTGGAAGCATTGGGGTGGAAACCTCATGCTTTGGGGCTGGTTTTTTCTGCAAAGGGGACCAGGACGACTGATCCGTGTTTAAGGGAAGATGAACGGGGCCATGTATCGTGAATTTTAAGTAAAAACCTCCTTCCATCAGTGAAAGATGGAACGTGGCTGGGGCTTCCAGAATGACAATGATCCCAAACACCCGATCGGGCAACAAAGGAGTGGCTCCGTAAAAAGCATTTCAAGGTCCTGCAGTGACCTAGCCAGTCTCCAGACCCTCAACCCCATAGACAGTTTGTGGAGGGAGCGTGAAAGTCCGTGTTGCCCCAAAAACATCACTGTTCTAGAGGAGATCTGCATGGAGGAATGGGCCAAATAACCAGCTACAGTTGTGTGCCAACCGGTGTGAAGACTTTACAGGAAACGTTTGACCTCTGTCATTGCCCAACAAAGGTTATGTTACAAGGTATTGAGTTGAACCAAATTATTGACCAGATACTGTATTTTCCACCATAATTTACAATTTTAAATTCGTTAAAAATCCTACAATGGTGATTTTCCTGGATTTTTTTTTTCTCATTTTGTCTATCATATTTTTGAAGTGTAGCTGTGATGAAAAATTTACAGACCTCTCTCATCGTCTAAGTAGGAGAACTTGTACACAATCAGTGGGCTGATCTAATACTTTTTGCCCCATTGTACATTAATGGAGTTTTGTATTGTACAGGTGCTCCCTGAGTTTGCGATGGAGATATGGTACTGTGGTGGCTTAGTGGTTAAGATACTGCACTATGGACCAGGGTTCAAATCCCACCTCTGCCAAGCTGCCACTGTTGGGTCCTTGAGCAAGGTCCTTAACCCACAATTGCTTGGATTGTAATACTGTATCAATTGTAAGTCGCTGTGGGTAAGGGCATCTAATAAATGACAAATGTAAATATGTTCAGACAAATCCACAGCAAGTTAAATGTGTCATGAACTTATGAGATTAACGAGTGTTTGGTAGAGCGGTCTCCATTGCATGCATACATACATACATAGTGGAGCCTATGATAATTAAGTTAATGTTTTAAACACTTACATTAGCCTACATTTGGCCCAAATAATTAACACAAAGCTGGTTTTATAATAAAGTGTTGAAACTCTCAAGATCTATGACGATATTGTAGACGATTCATATCACATCTCTGGTTTCAGCTGAGTTTTTTTTTTATTGCCATTGCTTAAGTTTGGATTTTTTTTTTGTATTCAGACTGTGCAGAAGCGCGCCGACATGAAGCTGATTGTGACTTCTGCTACACTGGATGCTGTGAAGTTCTCCCAGTATTTCTACGAGGCCCCTATTTTCACCATCCCTGGTCGCACGTACCCAGTAGAGGTGCTGTACACCAAAGAGCCTGAGACGGACTACCTGGATGCCAGTCTGATCACAGTCATGCAGATCCACCTTACTGAGCCACCAGGTAAGTCATAATCGACTTAAATTCTGCAGTCTGATTATTGCAGATGTTGCAAACGGTGTGCATGTCAACCATGCAAATCCACAGTTACATTCAAGCAGCTACTTGTTGAATGGCCACTATATCACCTTGAAAGACAGCAACTATTTGTACGAACATTGATAAGTGACAATTTTTTTACACATAAGCTGGTCTTCTTACATAATCACTTTTGCCATGAGTAGCTAAAGAGCGGACATGGAGTAAAACACCGATACAAACACAATTCATATGTCATTGGTAATCACAGCATTGCACATCAGTAACGTTTTGCAATCTGTAGGTGATATTCTGGTGTTCCTGACGGGTCAGGAGGAAATCGACACTGCGTGTGAGATCCTGTATGAGCGAATGAAGTCACTTGGCCCTGATGTGCCAGAGCTGATCATCCTTCCTGTGTACTCTGCACTCCCCAGTGAGATGCAGACCAGAATCTTTGACCCCGCTCCCCCTGGAAGCAGAAAGGTAGGTCTCATGAAGGGACTACTGGAACTTATGACTTTAAAAGTATCACACATTTAACCATGGCTCTGTAATGTATGTTTTTGTTGTGTAGGTGGTCATTGCTACAAACATTGCTGAGACTTCTCTGACCATTGATGGAATCTACTATGTAGTGGATCCAGGGTTTGTCAAGCAAAAGGTCTACAATTCTAAAACGGGAATTGATCAGCTAGTGGTGACCCCAATTTCCCAGGTAATTTACTTCTGGCTTTAACAAACTGTTAAACCGAGCACGTTTTGGCTTTATCCTTACGTTTGATTTTGTAATGGTGTGTTTAGGCCCAGGCTAAGCAGCGGGCGGGCAGAGCCGGAAGGACAGGACCTGGCAAGTGCTATAGACTATACACAGAGCGTGCATACAGAGACGAGATGCTCACCACCAATGTCCCAGAGATCCAGAGAACAAACCTTGCCAGCACTGTGCTCTCCCTAAAGGTGTGCCTTCAAACACAAAATACAAGAACACCTCATTCTAAATGAACCCAATTGGCCAGTAACATGTTTTTAAAGCTATTTTTTCCACTAGATCTAATTTTGCAAACGTTATGGACATGAGCTTCGAAGTTGGCATTATGCAAATGTATGCCTCAAACCAGGTTAAGCAATCTGAATCAAGTCTTGAATCAATTTCTTTCTCAGCACAGAAGTCATGCAAGCATTAAACTCTCTTGGATCGTGTGTCCTAAAGTGGGAAGAAGACTTTGTACATGTATATGTTCATATCATGTACAAGTAAGCGCCTTTCAGTGACCGTCCAATCAATGTCCCTACACTTTAACGATCGTGGGCTTAACAATTACGTTAAATTATTATAGGAAAATCTGTCTTTTCACTCCAAATGTTGCAGCTGTAAACAGCTACGTTTAATTAACATTTCATTCTGACAACAGTGACTCAACCTGAGCTCCAACTGCTGTGACTTTTTACCTTCATATTTATTTCTTTCTGTTTAGGCTATGGGCATTAATGACCTGTTATCATTTGACTTCATGGACGCTCCTCCCATGGAAACTCTGATCACAGCAATGGAACAGCTGTACACACTTGGAGCCCTCGATGATGAAGGACTGCTCACTCGTCTTGGGCGCAGGGTAAGAGTTATCAAAGTCCATTATTAAAGTAACGGTAGTGATTTTGTTGTTTTTCATCTGTCTTTAGTTGATTAAAAGTGATACATATTTTAGTCTACTACAATTGACTGTTTTTGGAGATCAGATTTAACCCTTTGTTTGTGTCTGTCTCAGATGGCCGAGTTTCCTCTGGAGCCCATGCTGTGTAAGATGCTCATCATGTCTGTCCACCTGGGTTGCAGTGAAGAGATGCTCACCATTGTGTCCATGCTGTCTGTACAGAATGTCTTCTACAGGCCAAAGGTACTTTTTGTGTGGGGAATCTTGCTATTTAACCGTTAATAACATGAGTGGTGTGAGCTTTTTTTTTTCCCCTGCTGTTTTTGTAGATTTTTGCCATATTTTAGATACATCTGGAAGTATGACAGTATATCACATGTTATTGCATCAAACTCTAACTTTCTAGGGTATCGTCACTACTTTATGTTGACCAACTTCATTATTAGAGTTAATTATAAGATATATTATTAAAGGAACTCGTACTATATTTGTACTAATGCACTTAGAGCAAGAAACACCCTGAGGAGAAAACACACACTGAAATGATGACAAACACACGGAACTCTTTAGCAGAGAGATTAGTTCCTTATGAACGTAAAAGGAAACCAGCAGAAGAATCCAAGTACTTCTCTTACAGACCATCTAATGACAAAATCAAAACCAGAGGCTCAAATTGCTGCGTGAGTGAATCACAAACCAGAAGTGTAAACACTCGGTGATTAGAGAGCACTGCCTGTTATTGGTACACCTCAGATGCGACACGTGTGCATACACACACACACACAGACACACACACACACACACACACACACACACACTCCTGTGCAAAAGTCTTAGGCCAACATTAGATTTTTTTTGCTTTAGCGACGTTATAATTACCATATAAAATACATTGGACTCAAACTGGATTTGTCACTCCATAATGCTCTTCTCCACTGATCATCATTAAAATCTTTGGGTTTTAGCATATCTTAGCCTTTTCCTCCTGTTCCACTTCCAAAAAAGTGGTTTCTTGGCTGCTACCATTATAAAAATACCATTCTTGATCAAGCTTCTCCATAGTATAGAAGGGTCAACTTGGCATGCAGATGAAGCTGCCAGTTGCTGCTATTACTCAAGTGTAAGAGGAGGTCATACTAAATACTTGCCATTGTAACAAGTATTAGTATACTGTGTTACCCTGATTGTTGTCGTTAATCTGATCCAGAAGGCTTGCCGGTTACCGAAAACGATGAGTCCCGAGCAAATTTTTCCCAGAAGGAATAATGTAAATTGAATTAATCTGTTCCAGACCCCCAGAAAATCCACACTGTATAAGGCATTATATCATTTAATGGAGTTGCATTCTATGGGTGCTCCCTAATTTACAGTGGGGATATATTCCAACAAATCCATCATAATTTACATGCATTATGATCTGAGGAGTTTAACGAGTGTTTGGTGTGTCATAGTGGAAAGGAGCCTGAAGTTGGTTTCTTATTCGCATTTCCGGTCCACCTTAAATGACTGCAGTTACATTATGGTACCTATAGATGGAGATTGTGCCTCATAAGTCACTTGATGTTTAAAATACATGTGTTAACCTACAGTTGGCCAAAATGTTTAACACAAAGCCTATTTTATAACAGATTCTTGAAAAATCTCATGTAATTTAGTGAGTAATGAATTGAAAGTGAAAAACGCTTTGTGTTCTGGAGCATTCAGTTCCTCTTTTGCTTTCAGTTGGTTGTAATCAGTAACCATTTTAGGACCCATGAAGACGTATTTGCACTAAGGGTACAGTACAAACACAATAAACAGCGCAGATCTTCTCAGAGCGAGAGCCATTTTGAATCTGAATCACACTGTACTGAATCGTGAATCGAGTTCCAGCTGAAACGAGTACCAAGACACTTTTTCTAGTCAAAATGCAGTGAGAACCGAATTTTATAAGTTCCGAGGTACCACTGTACTTGATTATCTAATGTTTGTTTTAACTGCATACAAATGTTCTGTTTTCTGGTTGTATTCTGATAGTGAGAATGAATTCTATATGGTCGTTATACCCTGCTAAAATAATAGTATATGTATTCGAATGGTAGCCTTGTGCACAGTACTGTACACTTTCAAAGGTTTTGCGTCTCCCTAACAAGTCAGTCCATAAAACTTTCTGTCCTGTCCCCTCTTTAAAGTCCATGAAGAAATGGTTTGCCAACTTGAATGGAGAACTTGGCTGCCTAGAAAAAGGGCCCTGACTATAAATCCATCACAACACCATTGAAATGAATTGGAATTCCAACTGTGGAAGTGAGGGTGACCTTAATGTCACACTTCTGAGAAGACTGTTGAAGCAGCAAAACATGTGGTGGTTGAAAGAACTTCATACTAATACCCTTGTTTTTTGTCTCCACAAACGTGTTTGGCTATAATGGTGCGTTCAAAAGTTTCTGAACCCTTTGGAATTTTCTATGTTTCTCTGCATAAATAGAACCTAAAAACTAAAAATTATCAAATTTTCACACAAGTCCTAAAAAGTAGATAAAGAGTAACCCAGTTAAACAAATGAGACAAAAATTATCATACTTGGTCATTTATTTATTGAGGAAAATGATCCAATATTTACATATTAGTGAGTGGCAAAAGTATGTGAACTTCTAGGATTAGCAGTTAATTTGAAGGTGAATCAAAGTCTGCTCTTCACACAACACGTTTTGTGGAAGTCTATCATGGCATGAACAAAGGAGATTTCTGAGGACGTCAGCGTTGTTGATGCTCATCAAGGGTGGGAAAGGTTACAAATCCACCTCTAAAGAGGTTGGAACTGTTCCACAATCCACAGTCAGACAGATTGTGTACAAATGGAGGAAATTCAAGACCATTGTTTAGGCCACCCTCCCCAGGAGTGGCCGGACCAAATGAGAATCACTGGGCTCCAAGAGCAAGGTGTGTAATAGTTTGGCGAGGCCACAAAGAACCCCAGGGTAACTTCTAAAAAGCAACTGAAGGCCTCTCTCACATTGGCTAATGTTTAATGTTCATGAGCCCACCATCAGAAAACCACACCAGATACTTAGTGAGAGCAACAGGTTCACATACTTTTTGCCGCTCACTAATATGTAATATTTCCTCCTTCAATAAATAAGTGATGACCTTCCAAGTCTAATATTTTTGTCTCATTTGTTTTAACTGGGTTGTTCTCTTTATCTACTTTTTTAGGACTTGTGTGAAAATCTGATGATGTTTTAGATCATATTATGCAGAAATGTAGAAAATTTTAAAGGGTTCACAAACTTTCAAACACCACTGTATATAGTGCAGCCACTTATGGAATCCTAAAGGAAAGTTGCCTGAAAGATTGTTCATCATCCTTATTTGTGTGCTGTGTTGTAGGACAAACAAGCTCTGGCTGACCAGAAGAAGGCCAAGTTTCACCAGCCGGAGGGAGATCACCTCACACTGCTGGCTGTCTATAACTCTTGGAAGAACAACAAGTTCTCAAATCCCTGGTGCTATGAGAACTTTATCCAGGCACGCTCATTACGCCGTGGCCAGGATATCCGGAAACAGATGCTGGGCATCATGGATCGGTACAGAATTTTATGGCGATTATGGCACAGCACATTCAAAACACAGTTTTGGCATGTCCATGGTGCATTTATTGTCCTCCATGGAAATTACAGAGTACTTCAAAATAATTGCACTGGGCTAACAATATTTTCCTCCGACTTCTTTCCAGGCATAAGTTGGATGTGGTGTCATGTGGAAAGGCCACAGTGCGGGTGCAGAAGGCAATCTGCAGTGGTTTCTTCCGTAACGCAGCGAAGAAAGACCCTCAGGAGGGCTACAGGACGCTCATAGACCAGCAGGTTGTCTACATTCACCCCTCGAGTGCCCTCTTCAATCGCCAGCCAGAGTGGTACGTCACATTGGATAGTTGTTTCTTCAGCCTGGTAACGTCTTGTGATTTACCACTGAACTAGAATTATCCTGAATGGGAACTGCACAGTTCCTCCCTTAATCAACAGAATGAACAGTTACAGCATTTAGCAGATGCCTTTATCCAGAGCGATTTAGGGCAGTGCCTTGTGTTCATTTTAGGATGCTTGACTTCATGCTAGAGCAGATAAGAATTAACCAAGGAACACAATCCAACTGAAATCCTGTTAGGATTTGATGCAGGTAAATCGAACTGTGTATGTATGCATGTATGTATGTATGTATGTATGTATGTGTTTTTATATATATATATATATATATATATATATATATATATATATATGTGTATGTGTATGTGTATGTGTATGTGTGTGTGTGTGTGTGTGTGTGTGTGTATATATAAATAATATATACATACACACACACGGGCGCACACACACAGTGGGGCAAAAAAGTAATTAGTCAGTCATTGATTGTGCAAGTTATCCTACTTAGAAAGATGAGAGAGGTCTGTAATTTTCATCACAGCTACACTTCAACTATGAGAGACAAAATGAGAAATAAAATCCAGAAAATCACATTGTAGGATTTTTAAAGAATTTAATTGTAAATCATGGTGGAAAATAAGTATTTGGTCAATAACAAAAGTTCAACTCAGTTGTCAATAAAACATAACGTTTGTTGCAATGACAGAGGTCAAATGTTTCCTGTAAGTCTTCACCAGGTTGGCACACACTGTAGCTGGTATTTTGGCCCATTCCTCCATGCAGATCTCCTCTAGAGCAGTGATGTTTTGGGGCAACACGGACTTTCAACTCCCTCCACACATTTTCTATGGGGCTGAGGTCTGGAGACTGGCTAGGCCACTCCAGGACCTTGAAATGCTTTTTACGGAGCCATTCCTTCGTTGCCCGATCGGTGTGTTTGGGATCATTGTCATGCTGGAAGACCCAGCCATGTTCCATCTTCAATGCTCTCACTGATGGAAGGAGGTTTTGTCTTAAAATCTTACGATACATGGTCCCGTTCATTCTCCCCTTAACATGGATCATTCTCCTGAGGTTGTAGATGAGATACCTGTGTGACCTGGTCAGTTTTTTTTCCGCGTTGTGTAACCAGCTGAGTGTCTCTGCTTATATTGCCCAAGTGCATAGTTTTAACTTTTAGCATGCACCAAGTACAGCAGCGTATACCTGTTTCATAAGTATGTTTTCCTCTGTATTTATCATGTGCATGGCAATGCACAGTACTGACAAAAGTAAACAGTATTAAAACACAATACAGCTGCCATGTTTTCAAGCCAATTCTATGACTTTAAATGTGTCATATTGAGAGTCATTGGGGTATCTGCAAAACCCATCGTACTGCCACTGTTTGTCTATGGAGAATCCGGAAGTGTATGCTTTATATTATGATTGTCTTACAAGCAAGTGTTGCTGAAATAGCAGAGCTCAAGAATTAGAAGGGCTGTCCAGAAACCTTTGTCTATATAGTGTAACATGTAATCAGTACGACAAAGTGAAAAGTTGAGTTGTTGGAAAAACAAACCTTTTGAGAAGTCTCAGAACTTTGTGAGACTTTGTGCAAAATGTGATGATCCATGTTATCCCAGCATGATTTCACAAGGTTCCAAGGAGCACCTTGTGATGTTACTGAATTCTTGGGTTCCACTGGCTTAAACTGCCTGAAATGCTTCATGGGGTTTAGGTCAGGTGACTGTGAAGGAAAGTCCATGACGGATTCATTCAAACTGCTGTGCTAATTAAATGATGTGTAATGAAGAATCTTGTACTAGATTGAAGGAAAATGCAAAGTAGAAACACAGTACCTTACTTTATGTTCTCAAATTTATTCACAGATGAAACTCACAATTTTTTTAGGAAGTATTGAAAAGCACTTTTTGCGGTGTCATGAGAAAAGGATTTTCTTCTCAAAGTACATGTAATCTTTGTGTCAGTTCAGATGTGAGAGCATACAATGAGTAAAAAGTACTAAGACCGTATTTGTCTAGAATCACAAATATAGGCTAATTGCCCAAACAAGAAAATATCTGCAAAGCAAAAATTGTTGAGTAAAGACTTCCACTCAACTGTAAACCGTTAAAGTTTATTTTGTTAAAGCTCTCAAGACTTGTTAGTGTGTGCTACACTGAACATCTTGTGTTTCAAACAATTACTACACACATCTTTTACATTCGGCTAACATTACACTTAGATTACGAGAAATTTTATCTTGTTCTGTCAGAGCTGCATGGGTTCCCCATTTGAACCTGGTTCCTTTCCAGCTTTCCCCCTTTTATGTCACAGATGGTTCCTTTCCACTGTCTGTAGTAAAATGTTAAGATGCACCAACATTTTGGCTGCCAAAATGGAGAAAAACAGGGTTTTTTTTCTGTCCATCTCTGGAGAGAGATTAATAGACAACTGGTTATAAAAATGTGTAAGTAATTTAAAACGCTGCTCATTGTCTTCACACCACAGACACTTTCAGATTGAGCATCAGCAGATGATTGGTGAATCGTTTCATGTTTTCAGAACTGCCTTAATCCCTCGAGGCATAGATTTAACAAGATGCTAGAAACATTCCTCAGAGATTTTTGTCGGCTGCATATCCGTGACGTGAATCTACGTTCCACCACATCCCTAAGGTGCTCTAGTGGCTTGAGATCTCACTTGAGATGATTTGAGCTTTGTGACTGGGTGCATTATCCTTCTGGAAGTAGCCATCAGAAAGACACTGTGGACTGTGGTAGCCTAGTGGTTAAGGTACTGGAGTATGGACCAGAAGGTCCAGGGTTCAAATCCCGCCTCTGTTGGGTCCTTGACCCACAATTGCTCAGATTGTAAGACTGTATCAATTGTAAGTCGCTTTGGATAAGGGCGTCTGCTAAATGCTGTAAATGTAAATGTATAAAGGGATGGACATGGTCCATTCTGTATAAACCCTGGAGATGGCTATACACGAAAATCCCAATAGATCAGCAGTTTCTGAAATACTCACACGAGCCCATCTCACACCAACAACATTGCCATGTTCAATGTTAATTAAATCACCTTTTTTCCCCATCATGAAGCTCGATTTGAACTTCAGCAGGTCATTTTCACCATGTCTACATACCTAAATGAATGGAGTTGCTACCCTGTGATCAGTTGATTAGATATTTGCGTTAACAAGCAGATGAAAGGATGTGCCTGATGAAGTGGCTGGAGCATGTATACCACACACGTGGACACTTATTTATTTTTTTATTTTATTTTTTTCCATACATCACTAGTATAAAGCTGTATAAATAAAAATTTAATTGAAAGCTGCAAGTGAAAGTGACTGGTGATAGAGACTTCTGTAAACATGAGGGCATTTGTGATTGAAACCTACTAGTATTTCTTTTTGTTTGTTCTATGAATATAAATGTATTTAGAAGCTGCAGTGCACATGGCATAGTTATATTATTTAACTTCATTTTGCTACCGATGTGGTTATGATTCCCTATGTAGGACTCGTGTCCCATTTGCGGAGTACTTTTGTTTGTTAGCTAAAATCAGGCTCAAGTCAGAGGATCAGTCTGTAAAACTTACATTCATTTAACCATGTTCTCTATGACAAAGGCTTTCAGTCGTGTACCAAGGTCCTGATACTAGACCACACGCTGTGGAACCTGTTCTTTTTAGCTTTGTCTTCATCTTGTTCAGTTCGATGTTTTTGTTTCTTTCAGGGTGGTTTACCACGAGCTGGTGCTGACCACCAAAGAGTACATGCGAGAGGTGACCACCATCGACCCACGCTGGCTGGTGGAGTTTGCTCCAGCCTTCTTTAAAGTATCAGACCCGACTCGGCTCAGCAAACAGAAGAAACAGCAGCGTCTGGAGCCTTTGTACAACCGCTACGAGGAGCCCAATGCCTGGAGAATCTCCAGAGCTTTCCGCAGACGCTAGAGCACTCGTATATGCTCACAGATTGCCAGGGTCTCCAATCTTGCTACTGCTGCTGCGAGGTGGATCTGCACCCAGACGTGAAGCACCATGGAGATCATTGACCCATTTTGGACCAGAGTTACACTTGCAGCAAGTCCACTGAAGGATGTCTGGAAGATTAAAAGCGACAGATACGAGAGGCCATGTCCAGGCTGAATTATCCCTACTGACAGGATTCAGGTTTTGTATCCTGTGAAACAGTATTTCAGATTAGTAACCTACATAGAACATAGTTGCAGTAGCAGTGTCCTATCGGCAGACTGTTGTGGCTCCGTGGATAAGGTATTGGACTGTGGACCAGA
>JAJAGP010000164.1:0-377126 GCA_025084515.1 Ancistrus triradiatus
ATTCTTCTTTAACCATTCTTTGGTAGAACGGCTTGTGTGCTTATTGTCGTTGTCTTGCTGCATGACCCACCTTCTCTTGAGATTCAGTTCATGGACAGATGTCCTGACATTTTCCTTTAGAATTCTCTGATATAATTCAGAATTCATTGTTCCATCAATGATGGCAAGCCGTCCTGGCCCAGATGCAGCAAAACAGGCCCAAACCATGATACTACAACCACCATGTTTCACAAACATAACGCTTTTCTTTTAGACCAAAAAGTTTTTTTTTGGTTCTCATCCATCCTCAAAACATTCTTCTTTCTGGCTTGTCCACATGATCTTTAGCAAACTGCAGACGAGCAGCAATGTTCTTTTAGGAGAGCAGTGGCTTTCTCCTTGCAGCCCTGCCATGCACACCATTACTGTTCAGTGTTCTTCTGATGGACTCATGAACATTAGCATTAGTCAATGTGAGAGAGGCCTTCAGTTGCTTAGAAGTTACCCTGGGGTCCTTTGTGACCTCGCCAACTATTACACGCCTTGCTCTTGGAGTGATCTTTGTTGGTCGACCACTCCTGGGGAGGGTAACAATGGTCTTGAATTTCCTCCATTTGTACACAATCTGTTTGACTGTGGATTGGTGGAGTCCAAACTCTTTAGAGATGGCTTTGTAACCTTTTACCATTACCAACTCTTTTATGGGGTCCTCATAAATCTCCTTTGTTTGTGCCATGATACACTTCCACAAACATGTGATGTGAAGAGCAGACTTTGATAAATCCCTGTTCTTTAAATAAAACAGGGTGCCCACTCACACTTGATTGTCATCCCATTGATTGGAAACACCTGACTAATTTCACTTTCAAATTAACTGCTAATACTAGAGGTTCACATACTGTTGCCACTCACTAATATGTAATATTGGATCATTTTCCTCAATAAATAAATGAGCAAATATAATATTTTTGTCTCATTTCTCTTTATCTACTTTTAGGACTTTTAGGTGTGAAAATCTGATGATGTTTGAGGCCATATTTATTCAGAAATATAGAAAATTCTAAAGGGTTCACAAACTTTCAAGTACCGCTGTATTCTCACATATACACTATATACACAAATGCCTGTGGACACCCCTTGTTAAGCTCTGCTATTTTAGCAACATTCACTTGTAAAACATATAAAGCATACAATTCTGGATTCTCCATATAAACAAACAGTCGCAGTAAAACAGCTGTACTGAATTCTCCAGTGACTCTCAATATGAAACAGTTAAAGGTTTCCACTTTCAACATGTCAGTTCATTAACTTTCTGCCCTGCTGTCCTTAAAAATAGTTCATAAAAAACTGATTCACCAACTTTGATTCGGAACTTGGCAGGCTTGCACTTGGAAATGCGCTGGAATACCAAAAGTGAGCCAGGCCTTATCGTTTAACATCAGAAGCCAACCTCACAGTCATGTTCCCAAAAAGAGTGGAAATCCCTTTTAGCAGCAAATGTGCTGGACGAACTCCATACTAACACCAGTGTTTTGGATGTAATTCTTTGGTTTTGGTTGTCCACATACTTTTGTCTATATAGTTTATAGTGTAGCATCCATGGATATTTGTAACAGCACATAGGTTGAAGTGATACTAGTCAGACACACTCACAGTGGTGGCAATTCAAAGTGACCAGTGAACCTAAGGCATGTCTTTGAAATGTGGGAGAAGTAGACCTACATGAGGAGGTCAAGATCAAGACTAAACTGGGAATATCTGGAGTTTGCTCCTATTTGACCCTGAAGAAAGAGTTTCATTATTAAAATTGCACTATACAGCCACGTACAAGGGTCTACAGAGGGTCTAGCAGTGAAAATGTGATTATCAACGTTAATTACTGGCAATAAAATATTATTGCGTTAATGATAACTTTGAAAGCCCTGATTATACATCCTGAGATGTTTTTCTGCACACTGCAATTGTACATAATGGTTATCTGAGACACTGTAGACTTTCTGTCAGCTGGAACCAGTCTGACACCTTGTGATTTCTAGAGCTAACACATGATCCCTGTAATCACTGGCCACTTAATTAGGTGCACCTGTTCAGCTGCTCTTTAATGCAGCAAATCACATGGCAACTCAATGCATTTAGGCATGTAGATGTGGTCATGATGACCTGCTAAAGTTCAAACTGAGCATCAGTATTTCAGAAACTGCTGATTTACTAGGATTTGAATGCCCAACCATCTCTAGGGGTTACAGAGAATGGCAGTTCTCTGGGTGAAAAAGCCTTGTTGGTGTCAGAGGTCAGAAACTGCTCCAAGAAGATAGAAAAGCAACAAAGATAGAAGACCACACCGGGTGCCACTTTTGTCAACTCAGGCTATAATGCACACAGGCTCACCAAAATTGGACGTTGGAAAATTGGAAAAATGTTGCCTGGTCTGACGAGTCTTGATTTCTGTTGCAATATTTCAATATAGAACAGAGAAGAGACTTACAGTATCAACTAGTGTCTTTATTCTAACCAACGAGTAACCCCAGTCAACTAGTAACCCTTTTTAATTTTTAAATCAGATTTTTACTTTTCAGAACAAGCAATTTAACGTCAGAAGCATTTAAAGTGAATCAGTGCTTGTTGTCTGACATGGCTATTGTCAGTAGTTACTGTTATCATACATTAGTGCTGTCTAATTACTCTAAAAAACACATTATTTATATAATTCTAATTGTATTTATTATTCACTTAAATTCTAATGAGTATCAAATTTCATGGCATAGACCGGAGGTACTGACTAAACAGGAACAAATGAGAAAATGATTTGCTTTATTAGCAACTTCTGATCAGTAAACACTACCGCCATATAACATTTTAATGCCCACATGTGGATTCTAAGATACCAAATGAATAACATTTTCAGGTGAATCTCTGTGTCTCCACCAGAAAGTTTTGACTAGTTGACAGTCCATCCAGTTTTCTGCCCTGCCTGAGTTTCCAGCACAGTGCAGAGAGACCAAGGAGCAGTAGACTGCTTGAGAGCAGCACCAGCCCAAGGATGGAGATGATCGAGTCAGGGGAGTTAAAGCTGTAGGCTTCAACTGTAACTGCAATGCCAATCATCAGCAGCACAACACTGACCGGCAAAGTACATCGATAGCAAGAGCGTTCAGTGCCTCCAGTGGCCACAGTCAGATCCAATTGATGGACCAAGATGGGATTTGTCCTCAAAGCGTGTTCTGTACTCATGTTTCCTTCTGTGTGGTCAGAAATCACAGATCCTCAGAGTACCTGCTTGAAGAGAAGATTTCACTTGCATAACGTGACCTCTTTCTTGTTAGGTTCACTGTTTTTCAATGCAAATTGCAAAATGGAGAAAGTAGTTGTTTTTGGGATCTTGGTCAACTCTTTCATTTCTGTTATTTGTAGATTATATTATATAGCAATGAAATATTTAGAATATTTTTGCAAAAACAAAAATTTATTCCAGAGTTGAACTTACCATATCTTCTTTGGAGTGATGTCTCTTGTGCTGGTCTATCAATGTTGTGTGAAAAAATCTATAGAAGAGGGAGTTCCTGTCCCCTCACCCCCCTGAGAGGATAGATTAACTCTTACTATGCTGAATTTCTAAAAATACTTTCTACCAAAAACACAATATAATATTCCAAAGGGAATATCTCAAAGGTTGCAATATATGTAACTTTTAGCTATGTATATTTGATATCTTCCTTATAGTAATATATTACTTTAATTTGAATTTAATTGAATTTGAAATTTAATGTAATATTTGTAACTCAACCATGGGATGTCCAGTGATGGATAGAGTGAAATCAATTACTCAAGTACATGTAGTGTTATTTTAATTTTTACTTATATAAAAGTACTCATCCACATAATTACTTGAGAAATATTAATAGAGTATCTTGTGAAAAGTATACTTAGTACTGTGCTACTCATTGTTACTCTTGTGTGGCGTCTAGTCAGTATTGTTTGTCTGAACTCTAGTCGGTTTGTGAGAACTCTCATGGTAATTTGTTCTCTCTAAAAGCAGAGAGTTGCTCTGAGAGCTCGGTGCTTTTATCTTGAATGTGTCCTTCATCTGCAAGTGGGTTGCGCGCTTTTTGGTAGGCTCATGCTGGCGGCATGACAGAACTGCTGTGCTCTGTTTTTTGCTTTGCACTCATTTGTCATTGTGCTGCTCTCTCTGAGGTGACTGTGTTCAATGTTTTCTGCGTTTAATAGCTTTGTGCTCTAAAACACCTTGCACTTCAGTCTGGCCATGTAACACATTGCTCACTGTGAGCAGGTTGCATACTCGGTTAAATGCACTTGGCAGGCATGTAGAACGTGTGAAGAGCAATACTGAAGAATAGGAAAGATGAAAAAAGGACTCCCATCAAAGAAAGTTGAATTTGAGCCCCCCCCAAAATCACTGAATCTCAAGCCAACCTCAAGGGTGGGTTTATTGGGAACAGCAGCTGAAGTTATGTAGGTTAGTGGAAGAGTGGGGAATTATAAAATATAACATGGGTGCTGTACATAAGGCTAGGGAAGTAATGGCACAGAATACTTTGATGTCCACTGAGCTGTTCTTCCGTCATCAGCTCCAGCCCCACCATAACCGGGGATGCCATGCCACTGGGACTTTGCTGCAGAGGATCCAGGATCCTAACCTGACTCTGTGTATCAGATTAAATAGCTTTGATATGCATATTTTTATATTATTCTATTATTGGCTTATACCCCATAGCTGTTACATTCTCTATTTTACTATTATCTTCATAATATTTTATTTTCTCTAAAATGTTAGTCTACCTGTTATTTTATTTCAATTATTATTTATTTAAATGTGTTCTCTCTGGTACCATGTATTTTGTTTCTGTTTATTTAAACTATTACTATGAACTTAATTCATATAACTTAATTAATTCTTACTTATAACCTCTAAACTGCCCAAGGAGGATGGGTCCTTTTTTTAGTTTTGGTCCTCCCAAGGTTTCTTCCTTATAATGTTTAGGGAGTTTTTCCTTGCCACTATCACCCTAGGCTTGCTCAAATTGGGATTGGCCTTATAATTTAGCAGGTAGTATAAAATTGAAAGGCTGCTTTGAGACAATGCTCAGTTGTAAAAAGTGCTACAGTAATAAAGCTGACTTGACTTGACTCAGTTTGTATTACATATGCTGTATATCTACAATCTTTTCTTAGTAGCTATTTATATTTTTATTTTTATGTACAGGTTTATTTTGTGTGTTTTGGCATTATTAATCTATGCTTTGTGTGTCCTTGTGAAAAATCTTTCTTCTTTTTTTGTTACACCAGGCTAAGGATAACAGTTTCAGGGGTTATGGGACAGAAGAAGGACATGCAGTCATTTTAGAAGCACCTCTGGAGGGCCTATCTTCAGGCTGCAGGGTGCCACATCATCCTTGAAAGGAAAACACATATTTGAGTCACAGCTGCAGGGCACACAAGGCCCTGGACACTCCAGCATGACATGGATCACTGACAGATGTTATATAATGTTTATGCCTTTCATCCTGTCCCTGCACATGCTGACTCTGTGCCCTCATATGACTCTTAGTCCATATCTATTTGGAGATCTATACACAGCATGCAGTTGGACGATTCCTTTAACTTCCTGATTTCATAGACATGCAAATGACATGAGAGTCATTCTGCTATAGACTGATATTGAACTTATTGAAGGTACTTTTTTTTTATTTCTTTGATAATACCTATACTAATTCATACACTAATCTGTGATACTGTGTTGGTGCACTTGTACTGGACTATTGACCAGAAGGTCCAGGGCTCAAGTTTGCTGTTGGGCCGTTAACCCTCACTTACTTACTGTATATTGTATACAGTTGGAATTCGCTCTGGATAAGATTATGTGCTAAATGCTGTAACTGTAAATGTAAAATTTAAGTTCAGTTCAAATAAGTTAAGGCCATTGTACAAAAGGTGGACAATAAAAAGTTATGTATGGTCTATGTCTGCGCACCGAATGCATGTATGCATGAACTAAAATAATTTTATTCAACTTTACAGCATGTCATTTTGAGACAATCCACCATATCACCAGTAGTTGAATGTGGGTGGCAAGGCTTGAGCTATTGTTGGGGCCCTATACATACCCATGAAATCATGCTCCAACCACTAAAATGCAAGGCTATGTCAAAAAAGTAACCAAGCAGAAAAAGACAGAGTAGTGCAGTGTCAATGAATATGGACAGCAACAACAGTACAGAAATGGTATTACAGATTATAAATACAGAGACTGTGTGTATGTGTGTGTTCTCATATTTCTGTCAGAGAAAAGAAAAGAGGGATTACCAAAGTAAACAAAAACTCTGAGACCTGTTTTACTAGTGCAACAACTTTTAAATTCTTAAAAACCCCTACAGTGTGATTTCCTGGATTTTGTTTCTCATAGTTGAAGTGTACCTATGATGAAAATTACAGACCTCTCTCATCTTTCTAAGTAGGACAACTTGCACAATCATTGGCTGACTAAATACATATTTTCCCCACTGTAAGCAATGGGACCAGTTTAGACTGTGCGTAAGTTCAGTCCAAGCTATATAATATAGGCAGGTGACAGACCTAATGGTAAAACTGTATAGGATAATTATTTATTATTCCATTTGTGTTACCTCTAAACATATTTTGTTATTATGCATGGACGCTTGCCAAACTTATGCATGATGACTACGATGTCGATAAAGGAAGTACTTAACAAAATTAACTGCTAGTTACTAAGTGTTGCTATTGCAAAATAGAAACTTCCACCAGGATTAGTAGAACAACCATAAAGTGTTAGATGACGTAAGTTCAAGCTGACATTGAAAACATCTTTAGCACCAGAACGACAACACTATGGACCTATGTTCTATGTTGTGAATTATGCTTCCCATCTGTCACCTTGGGAGACTAATCTGGATTCAGTGGAGGCCTTGAGAATGCTGCCTGTCAAATGCATAGCCACCTGTAAAGTTTTGTGAGGAACAAAAATGGCCTGGAGCTGTTTTTTCCATGATTTGGGGGCATTCTAGTTCCAGTCAAAGAAAATCGTAATGCTGCACCATACACAGAAATTAAATACTGTGCAAAAGCCTTAGACATTCTATATTTTTCAGTTTTTCTGCTTTCTATTTATGTTTTATTGGTCACAGCACTTTGTAGTTCTACAATTACAGACTGTACTCCATTGGAGTCTCTACAGAATTTGTCAGTCCCCTTTACTCAGTTCCGTAATGGTCAGGACCCCAACAGAACCTCCAGAGAACAGTTACCATATGGGTGGTGGATAATTCTCAGCACTGCAGTGACAATGATGTGGTGGTTATGTGTTAGTGTCACTGCTGGACTAAAAATAGTCAACCAGCTAAAAATGATCCAATCGTACCAACAAAACACACACTAACACACCACCATCACATCAGTGTCACTGCAGTGCTGAAAATGATCCACCACCCAGATAGTACCTGATCTGTAGCGGTTCTGACCATTAGAGAACAAAGTAAAGGAAACAAGCAAAGTATGTAGAGAAAAAGATAGACTACAGTCTGTAATTGTAGAACTACAAAGTGCAGTTATCACTTCATAATCACAAACTTTTGGCCACACACAGCTTCAAATCTAAAGTTTGAGTAGAAATTCAGTGTTGCTCTCTAGTGTGTCTTAGGAGAGGTTGTTGGTTATGTACACAACTACCTTAACAACTTGAAACTAGAACTAGAAACTAGACGTTGTCTGTGATAGACATTTTTCAGATGTACCATAAAAATGCTCTGTGTATTCTACAATCATCGGGATTTGATGCTTTACCATGTCATTCTAATTTACATAAAATGTACAAAAGCTTGTAATTCTTTCTCCTTGTCGCTTTTAGATATCATCCAGCCCTGTATGACGCTTCAACATAGCTAACAAATGGTTGCTTCATCACTTTGTAGTGAGAACGGGAGGGGAGGAGTTGTAGCTATCTGTAACTCTGCATAGGGAACTGTGTAGAAATTCTTGTCTGTGGTATTCCCACATATGATTCAGATGTAGTAGCTAGAGGTTATAAGTGACCTCATTTACTCATGCCATACCATTCTATAGCCAAGCAGAGATTGAGATACTAATAAGCATAAGACTGAGAAAATGTTCAGTCCTTTAATTCAAATATTGCTTACTCTGTCTCCTTGTTGCTTGTGGCTACCACTTGAGTTGTTCCCCATGTCACGCTTCCACATGAGAAATCAATAGTCATCCCAACTCTGTTCTTTTTCTAACTAAACAAGAAACTGTAGACATTCTTGTTTGTGGTAATAACATTGGCTCCAGATGTGGTGGAGATTGAGTTAAAGAAAGCAGTCCTTGAAACTAGACCAGCACTTTGTTCATCGGGCTGGATCTTTAATCTAGATATGAAAGCTGTTTATTAAATTTGTACAGCTCCTTGTATGGTCATGGTACAGATACATAACTGTTCATAGAGTCACATATTTATGACATGACTATATCCTATTAAGTGGTTTACACAGGAATGCCATTGTGGGATCTTGAAAGTCTATGCTCAGCCTGTGGAAGCGATCATTGCTGAGATTCTGCTATCTGGAACATGAAGATGATGCACTGTTTATCGGACTCCACCGCCTAATTGCGGTCTCGCAATTTTCCCGAACAACTACATAAATATTTCCTGTCTAAAGCCGTCTTGCCTCTGGCGTGCTCTTTGAAGCTTGGGCTCTCTGAAACCTGCAAAAGAAGCCGTCAGTTCTGGAAAAAGTTGAAGGAATCGGAGAGTGCGTGCGGTAGAATGACTGTGCACGGTGCTACATGAATTGCTTCTGTAGGCATGGAAAGACTTATTTTCGGTGAGGAGAAAAAGTGCCAAATGACAGAGGGTGCAGAGATTGGGTCACTTCCTGATGCACAACAGGGACCCTACTTGGTAAGTTTGGTTAAATCTACAGCTTTCTTTGTGTTTTTAAGAGCGCGCAACTTTTCGGGGTTCTTTAGTGGTATATTGAGGATAAAGGAAGCTAAGCTTTATGGGAGTCGTTGGAGCTGTTTAGTTACCAGTCTTTAGAGGAGAACCGGAGAACAAAGAAGTAACCGGGCTGGCTACAATAGTTATTTAAGTAGAGCTTTGCACTGTTTAGGAACGGTTGACAAAGCGATCAAACTTTAGCATAACGTTAGCTGTATGTGCGGTTGCTTTGTGTTAGTAACGAACAAACTGTAGTTAAAGATGGATAAAGAAAGAGCATGAAAATGGTAACACCAAAGAAAGAGGAGGGGTTGATAGTCCAGGAAGACTAGTTTACTTCCTCCACTGGGAAACCTTTCGAGCGCTTTAACTCTATCCTGATATGCCTTCTCTTGACTACAAGGTGTTGGGCATGGCTGTGTCATCTCTCCTTATTTTACTTCCTTCACAGTCACGAATGAGCTCAGCGCGCAAACACTGGCCACGTACCCTACTACGTTTACCTACAACCCCAGCGTGTTACACACAAATAAGTTACTTGCAACAGATAAAACACCATTAAAAAAACATTAGAATTTGTTATAGGTGCTTCATTTTGGTGGAACCCTTGTAGAACCTACATAGATGGTTAAAGGAGGAGCTACTTCAGAAACGTTTCTGAACAGAAACTTAAAGTAAAAGTCTTTAGTATTAAAAGGTTTGATTCTCAGCCAACCCAATCCAACATTGTGTTCGAGCAGAGCTCTTAACCTTCAGTTAAGCTGTAAGTCTGGATAGGGGGACTGATAAATGCTGTAAATGTCAAAACGGTCCATTCTAGAACCACACCAAAACACCTGAACCTTTTCCTGAAAATATATGCCTTTTGCATCAATTATTGTGCATGACAAAATCTTCAGTGGCTCAAAGGTAAAAGCCAGCTGCTGGAAACAGCAGTTCCTGAGGTCCTGAGTTCAAAGCCCAGGCTGGGTTTGCAAAGTAAAGTTTAGGTGGTGTGGTTCCAGAGCTGTGTGGTGGATTGGCGCCCTGTCCGGAATGTAAGTCTGCCAGCACACTGAACCTTGTGATATGGTCCACACCCTCCTCACGACACTGACCAGGATGAGAAAGAGTGAGCACCTGTGTTACTTGCCAGCTTATGACATGATTCAATCTCGAGAAATACGTTTCACAGTCCCATTTTGTTGTTCTTTTGGTTCACCATCAGAGATGGCTGAAGATGGCTTATGAGACAGAGAAGACATGCCTGTTAATTCCTCGGGAATCACATGCACCATGTGTGTTCCACACGGCAGATGAGAAAGACGAAATCCCAGGCATGGGAGAGGACAGGTAGGTACCGTGTTCAGTGAACTCGAATGGCAGTTTTTTTCTAATTCATCTTTAACTGCCTCCAGTGTAGCATGTGTGGAATTACCACTGACAATGCTGACATGGAAAGACAACATATAGAATATGTTCAAAACTCACTTATAACTGAACCCTAAGGGCAGTTGGTGAATAATGACGCTTTAAATATTTAGGGTGCATTGGTGGCACAGTGGTATAATACGCAAACCTGCCACCACAGGAACCTGGGTTAAAGTCCCTGCGGTGCCTTCCAGCCTGGTTGGGCATCACATGCAGATATGACTGGCTGTGTCTGAGGTAGGAGAAGCTGATTCGATATTCGATATGTTTGTGCATCTTATATCTCATGTCCAGGGATGCGCTGTAGCACCTGCGACCCTGACCAGGAAATATGGCAATTAAAATGTGAAAAAATTAACAATTTTTAACCCACATTTATATTATGAAAATTCAGAAACAAATATTAAATGTCTTAAAGCTGTTTCTATAAATATGTCTTCTCCAACCTCCCAACACTGCAGGAATATAGTAGAGTATAATTAGGCTTTTTCTAACTGCTCTTTCACACAGGACACCAACACCTTGTGCACATCTAAATCTAAGCTCATAATAATCACTGTTTTCGTACCAGCCACTGAGGTGTGCAGAGGTAAAGCCTTGTATACATGTGCTGCACAAATCTATGCCACTGTAAGTATCCAGTATCCAGTTTAAAATGTTTTTTTATATGTAATTAATTATACGTATTTAGAACATTATTTAGCAAAAGCATTAGGAAACACTCAGGGCTGAGGATTTTTTTTTGTTGATTCTTTAGGACTAACAACTATATCACTATATTAAGTTTTTTTTTTATATTGAATCATTATATTAATACTAATTTCAAAGAGTCACACTACTGGTTGTGTTAAATCTCCCAGTCTATTGCAATATTCTTGTTATAAGGTTTGATTGACAGTGAAGTCAAGGTGCATCTTATCCAATTAGCATCATCTTTCCAGGATAGGCAGGTACTAAAGCCAAGCTAGAGTTCTGATTGGCTAGGACATTAGGGAGCTGCAAAACGTACATACAGTCAACATAATTAGGAAGTGACCGGTATGGATTACTAATGGTTGAGACTAGAGATGCACCGATTGATTGGCCGGTTTTTAGCGCGATCAGCCATGACCGGTGATCGGCTGAGCAGTCTCATGTAACTGATTCTGTACCGGTCACATTTAGCCTACACTTGTGCACTTGTGACGCCGACAGCGGCCACACACATGAACAGCAGAGTGCTTTGACTATCAATAATTCAGAATTCAGTTCAAGTGTCTACTGAGCTTTAAACGCCATTTCCCAGTCCCATAGTCCCATCATTTAGCATGCCGCTCAAAGGTCTGTTTATTTTTGGGTTCTTGTTCGTCTGTGATCTGTTTTGTGTGCATATCTTTTTATTAGTTAATAAAAGCTCACAGTGCATGTTTTTATTTGTGTTGTACCATTTATGCCCGGGATTTAGATTGAGTGTGTTTATAGTGCATTCAATGGCTTATAGTAGTGATGCATGACTCGTCTTGGTTGGTGTGAGCTGTGTAAAACTGCAACCTGAGTGTGGTGAGTTGTAATTCAGGGTCTTTGCTTGGACTTGTACCCTTGCACTAAATCTCAAAAGGCTCATATCAAGGCTGTAACAAAGTAGAATTTGAGGCAGTTTGCAGTGATTGATATTTGTGTGGTCAACGCCACAAAGCTAAAGCTAGTGAGAGAATAAAGCCAGGTACAAGCCAATAGCTCCTGCTATCTTTTAGAATTTTTCTCAGATTTTTCAAAATCAGAATTGGCCGGTCACATATTTAAAAAATCAAAAATTAGAACCAGCAAAGAAAATTGCAATCATTGCGTCTCTGCGATCGTTGACTGCCTTTGAGAGAGAAAAACTATCCCACAAGGACTAAAATTATGTGAGGTCTTGGAGTAATTTCCTCTTTTACAGGAGCTACTCAGTGATTTTATTTCTGATTGCCATGTTGCCACTTTTCTCCCTCCTTCCCTGAGAAAATTACATGTAGAGTTACCTATGGTGCTTCAAACTTCTCGGTCCACTAATAATTTCAGTCCGGTCTACATCAATGTATTGGTGATTTTAAAGACAAGTAATGCCTCAGTTTGAAAAACAGAAAAATATTTTGATATGGATCTAGGATGTGAATGAAAGTCAGAAACATTTATAAATATAAATAGAAAATAATTTCTATAGGCTTAAAAAACAGCCACTGCACTATTTCAGTTGGACTGGATATCGGGAGAACTCTGTTCCCAAGAAGAACCATGCCAAAGAGAAAAATGGAAAGCCAGATAGCGATTTTAATGGCTTCTGAAGGTATAATGCATTACTTTATATTTAAATCTGCACAATCTATATCTTTAGTCCTTCACAATGAGTGAAAGAGACACAAACTTGCAATTTGCAAAAGTAAGCTGTGGTGGAACGACTTTGGAAACCTTCAGAACGACATGGAATGACAATATCATCCCACTGAATATGCCCAATTTGAAGAACCTAACAAAGGCTTGAGGAATGTGTCGCTGAAGCATCCATGGTACCCAGACCTGTCACAGAATCACCTGCAGCAAAAAGCCATGTAGTTTGCTGCTTTCAATACATGACAAAATACTAGACAATTCTGAGACGAAGCAACAATTTTGGTCAACATTTTGTCTGTGCAGGAGATGAGTTAGCTATCTGAGTTGCCCATCAGCAGATGTGAAATGACCTGGCCTGCTGGAGGATCAATAAATTTTGTACTGGCTTCGTGGTTATGGTACAAGACGGTGGACCAGAAAAAACAGGATTCTAATCCCACCTCTGCCAAGCTACCACTGTTGGTCATTGAGCAAGGCCCTTAACCCACAGTTGCTTGAACTGTAAGATGGTATCAGTCGCTCTGGAAAAGGGCGGCTGCTAAATGACTCAATGTAAATGTAAATATTGTTTCCCTGCATGTGCTCCTCCTGTCTCTCTTCCCTGTGTACAAGCATTGACAGTGAGTGCTTGTTGGCTGGACATCTGGTAGACTGGACTGTGGTAGCCTAGCGGTTAAGGTACTGGACTTTGGACCAGAAGGTCCAGGGTTCAAATCCCACCTCTGCCAAGCTGCCGCTGTTGGGTCCTTGAGCAATTAACCCACAATTGCTTTGATTGTAAGACTGTAAAAAAAAAATTGTAAGTCGCTCTGGATAAGGGCGTCTGCTAAATGCTGTAAATGTAAATATAATATAAATATATACATGTTATGTAGAATGTAGGGAATTGTGGTTAAGGGACCACTTTTGGAAACAACCTACACTATAAGTACAGGTGCCTCATAAGTTTAAATAACAAAAATGCAGGAGTGTTTTACAGTGTAATCACAATTGCAGTTAGCATGTTTGTTTTTTAATCTCTAATATTTGCATAATACATACATATTGGGAAACATTAAATATTTAATTTGACATGTGCAAAAGTTGAGGCACCTTTCTAGTATTTTGGAAGGACTCTTGTGGTCCCCTCCAAAGGTTGCATTTTTAAAAAACGATTGAGTGTGAGATTAAACTTATTCATCAAAAGGTGAAATTCTTAGAATGCTTTTTACTCATCTTTAACAGGGGTCAATAGTTTTGGACTGGACTTGACATGTTAATGGTTCAATGAAATCATCAGAATTGTGTTATTGTTCTCTGCAGAGGTGTGTCTTTCAGATCACATTAAGCTCCTAATTTGCGTTAATCATCAGGCGTTGTGCTGATGTTGGAGCAATGCAAAATGGATCTTATGGCTAGAACAGCATACACAAGAGCCTGTGTTACATTCCTTTTATATTAACTGGTTTTACATAAACTGAGTGAACAGTGTTTCTTAGCTGCTGGCCTGCATGTTGACGCCCTCAGCTTTGATCAATGATATAAACAGGTATTTTTAACTGTTTGCATTGCAGTGTTTTAGAGATGCTAAGCTACTCAAAGTTCATGGATCTGGAGTCATGGTTGTGTATGCCTTCAACCCTGCTACCCAGGAGCCTGGATCCTACATGCTCTTCACCACTGTCTTCTGATATTGACTCTGGAGATACAGAAAAGAGGTAGGATACATTCTGGAATGGGACATATTGGAAAGTACTTTATGCTCCGGTGCTATAGTGGCACAGCGGTTTAAGACTCACCACCCACCCCCATGGTTACCTGGATTTAAGTCAAGCCGTTGCCTTCCTGATGAGTCGGGCATCGTATGCAGTCACACATATCTGAGGCAGGAGAGGCCAGTCAAAAGGCCAGTCATCCCCCTGTAATGCAACAGCCATGCCAGTCCTGTGATGGCCTGGTGCCCAGTTCTCTCTGTGGCCTCTATTCTCCGGTGATAGATTCTTGACCAGGAAATGTGGAGATAAAACGTGGTGAAAAACAGTGGGTGCGTTTACATGCACTTAATAATCCAATAACTGCAGAAAATCAGATTTTGTCAGTAATCTGATCAACGAGTTTACATGCACCTGGGTAATCAGATAATGGGAAACCTCCGGGTTTACATGACTCCTGGAGTAATCGTATTTCTACTTTGGAACCAGCCAATAATCTCTTAGAAGTATGTGACATAAACTTCAAACTTTAATATTAAATAATCAAATTATTAGTTTTCTCAAGTATATACTGAGTCTCCACAAAGTGTCACTGCCTTTAAATCCCTGGCGCATTTAATTCAAGGGTTGCCAGATCCAACAAAAAACAAACAAACAAACGCTAAAGTTGATGGAAAAAAGAGGCCAAATAAAGGCAAGAATACGTGGACCTGGCAACCGCGTAGACTGAAAACACAGATATAAACGGGTAAGTAGTCTGATTGCTGGAATAAAATCCAGCTCTCTTTATCTGATTTCTTAATCTGATTTCTAAATCGCAGTATGCTGTATACATGACCGCTTAAATAATCAGACAACTGCAGAAATCCGACTATGATCGAATTATTAAATGTACTTAAACTACCAGAACATCCAGGGTTTCAGTCCCCAATGCTGCCAAGCTGCCACTGTTGGATCCTTGAGCACTTGATCCACAAATGCTTGGACTGTACATTGTAAGATTATATTCAGCTGTAAGTGAATAAATGTAAATATGTGAATAAATGTGAATATACTGTTGGTGCTATAGTGCATATGGTCACTAGATGTCACTGTGTAAGCATTATGAGACAAAGTTTTTATTTATTTATAGTATTTATTACTTATAAGCTCATATCAGGAGCATAAGTTGAATAATACGATGTGTCTTCAGCAGTGCTCCAGAAAAATTAAGAAATATGACACTTCATATGCGTCAGCTTTAATGGATGGTGACTCTTGACGTAAAACGAGTGCAGACTGGATCCTTTTGGAGGGAAATGTGAAGGGAATTCTAGTCATCCATGAGACAGATGTTTTTACATTCATTTCAGTTTTATCATAATTCCCTTGGGACTTTACTGTAATGCATCTCAGGTTTGTGTTGCAAGAAAAGTCACACGTGATGCAATTTTTAAGTGCAGCTTAAATACAATCAGAAGAAGTTGGGATCAGATTAATTTCATTTTTTAATACACATCCATTCCGGCATTTCAGGCCTGCAACACATTCCAAAACAGTTGTGACCAGGGCAATTTAGGACTAGTAAAAACTAAATAATGATGTGGTTTCAAACAAGTGATGTCAACAGGTGATTGTAATCATGATTTGGTACAAAAGCAGTGTCCACTAAAGTCTGAGTCTTTGAGGAGCAAAGATGGTCTCCAGCTTGTCAACAAAAGCCAGAGAAACTTATTCAAATGTTTAAAAGCCATGATCTTCAAAGAAAGATTTCAAGGGATTTGCATATTTCTCCCTCTAGAGTGCATAAATAATATCATTAATTGATTCAAGGAGTGTGGGGGAATTTCGGTGCATAAAGTGCAAGGGCACAAGCCTAAACTGAAGAGTCGTGATCTCCGATCCCTCAAATGGCACTGCATCAAGAACTGTCATTCATCAATAGCTGATAGAACCACATAGGCAAGGGATTAAACGGGATTTAAATGGGGTGGAGGGGACACATTTCTTTCTTTGCAGAAATAGAGGTACAATGGTGCTTGAAAGTTTGTGAACTCTTTAGAATTTTGTATGTTTTTGCATAAATATGACCTAAAACGTCATCAAATTTTCACACAAGTCCTAAAAGTAGATAAAGAGAACCCAAAAAATTGAGACAAAACTATCATACTTGGTCATTTATTTATTTGAGGACAATGATCCAATATTATATGTAAGTGAGAGGCAAAAGTATGTGAACCATTGCTTTCAGTATCTGGTGTGACCCCCCCTGTGCAGCAGTAACTGCAACTAAATGTTTACGGTAACTCAGTCCTGTACGATCAATGTTTCTGGTTGATCAGTCCTGCACACCGGCTTGGAGGAATTTTAGCCCATTCCTCCGTACAGAACAGCTTCAGCTCTGGGATGTTGGTGGGTTTCCTCACATTAACTGCTCACTTCAGGTCCTTCCACAACATTTCGATTGGATTAAGGTCAGGACTTTGACTTGGCCATTCCAAAACATGAACTTTATTCTTCTGTAACCATTCTTTGGTAGAACGACTTGTGTGCTTAGGGTCGTTGTCTTGCTGCATGACCCACCTTCTCTTGAGATTCAGTTCATGGACAGATGTCCTGACATTTTCCTTTTAGAATTCTCTGATATAATTCAGAATCCATTGTTCCATCAATGATGGCAAGCCGTCCTGGCTCAGATGCAGCAAAACAGGCCCGAACCATGATACTACCACCACCATGTTTCACAGATGAGATAAGGTTCTTATGCTTGAATGCAGTGTTTTCCTTTCTCCAAACATAATGCTTTTCTTTTGAACCAAAAAGTTATATTTTTATCTCATCCGTCCACAAAATATTCTTCCAATAGCCTTCTGGCTTGTCCACGTGACCTTTAGCAAACTGCAGACGAGCAGCAATGTTCTTTTTGGAGAGCAGTGGCTTTCTCCTTGCTACCCTGCCATGCACACCATTGTTGTTCAGTGTTCTGATGGTGGTGGACTCATGAACATTAACATTAGCCAATGTGAGAGAGGTCTTCAGTTGCTTAGAAGTTAACCTCGGCTCCTTTGTGACCTCGCCAACTATTACACGCCTTACTCTTGTTGATCTTTGCTGGTCGACCACTCCTGGGGAGGGTAACAATGGTCTTGAATTTCCTCCATTCGTACACAATCTGTCTGACTGTGGATTGGTGGAATCCAAACTCAGAGATCCTCAGTAATCTCCTTTGTTCGTGCCATGATACACTTCCACAAACGTGTTGTGAAGAGCAGACTTTGACAGATCCCTGTTCTTTAAATAAACCAGGGTGCCCACTCACACCTGATTGTCATCACATTGATTGAAAACACCTGACTCTAATTTCACTTTAACTGCTAATACTAGAGGTTCATATACTTTTGCCACTCCCTAATAGTAATATTGGATCATTTTCCTCAATAAATAAATGACCAAGTATAATATTTTTGTCTCATTTATTTAACTGGGTTCTCTTTATCTACTTTTAGGGCTTGTGTGAAAATCTGATGATGTTTTAGGTAAAATTTATTCAGAAATATAGGAAATTCTAAAGGGTTAACAGTTAAAAGTTTCAAGCACCACTGTAGATATGATGTTTAAAACATTAAAGCATTATTACATTGGATCGCTTATACTGACACTTTAATTAAGACAGTGAGTCCGGATGTATTACACCTTTTACCTATTATACCTTTTGGAGGAAAATTTTCACAAAAATTCTCAGTTGTGTTGACTGAAGGTTTTCATTGATGTAACGATACAGCATACAGCTTCTCATACATAATTCTAGTTGACAACAACAGAAACCATTTATGTGTTCAGTCTCTTATTGGAAAGAAAAGTAGACACATCACATCTTTCTTTAGCGGTCAAATCAGACATACACAACACTTGATTCTTGACTGACTGACATGGCTTTTGTGTTCTCTACTGGCACAATTTAGCTGCAGGTGAAATTCAATATTTATGATGGATGTTAGACAACAGCAAGCTCTCTACTGCTGCAATAAACTGGGTCTCTTTTAGCCACACTGTTCAATTCTCCTGATGTTTTTAATTGTGTGGCGGTCAAGGCACAGAAAGCTTTGAGTAAAAAACATCAGAGCACCACATAAATGTTGTTGATAATCTTCATTTCCATAAAGTGATGAAGCATTAGAGATGAGGGATTATTAGCAGAAGAAGACATGTAAAAAGGTTCAGTCTACAAATTTCATCTTGGTTTGATCTCTTTGTGAGTCAACAGTTTCAGATTTGAGAACTTAAACTTGTCATTTTTGTAGAGACCTTTCCTATAAAACACTTTCTGTAACTGTTAATGGGCGTATGCTGCTGTAAATTAAAATAATTAACCAGAAATTTGTATTATGAAGAATGCACTTGGAAATAAGCGTAATATGCTCTTTTGCCTTTGTTGGTGCAGAGGCTTAACAAGGAAAGTTGTGTTTGGGGGTGGGTAGGGCTGAGATACCTCTCTATAGGAGAATATCAGTTAAAACAGGGTAAGTAAATTCAACATTAAATACACTCACTGGCCATTTTGTTAGGTACAGTTTTCTATTGCAGGGTTGGAACTCCTTTTGTCTTCAGAACTACCTTAATTATTTGTAGCATAGTTTCATCAAGGTGCTGGAAACATCTTGGTCCATGATACCATCACACAGTCCCATTCAACCACATCCCAAAACCCTACTGGATTGGGATCTGTTGACTTTGGAGGCCATTTGAGTACAGTGAACTCCTTTTTCTTGTTTAAGGATCCAGTTTGAAATAATTTGAGCTTTCTGATATGGCACATCATCCTACTGGAGGTAGCCATCAGAAGATGGGAACACTATGGTCATAAAGGGATGGACATGATTAGCAGTAATACTCAGGTAGGCTGTGGCATTTAATCAATGCTCAGTTCGTATTAAGGGACCTAAATTGTGCCAAGAAAATATCCCCCACACCATTACATCACCAAGAACAGCCTGCATCTTGGATGCAAGGTCTCCTTTATGGTAGATTCAGGATGGATCCATGCTTTCATGTTGTTTATGCTAACTTCTGACCCTCCCATTAGAATGTCCAAGACTTATCAGACCAGGCAGCATTTTTCCAATCTGCTTTTGTCCAATTGTTTTTGTGTTTGTGTATTGTAGCCACAGTTGCCTGTTCTTATCTGGTGGCATTCTGCATACCTTGGTTGTAACAAGTTGCTATTTGAGTTACTGTTGCCTTTTCAACTTGAACCAGTCTGGCCAGTCTGGTATAAACAACAGATTTTTGCCCAGAGAACTGCCACTCACTGGATATTTTGTCATTCTATCGTTATCATTCTCTGTAAGCCTTAGAGTTGGTTGTGTGTGAAAATTTCAGTAGATCAACAGCCTGTCCAGCACCAACAAACATGCCCCAATTACAGTCACTTAATTCACCTTTGTTCCCCATTCTGATGCTCTGTTTGAATTTCTGCGGATTATCTTGATTATGTCTAAATGCCTAAATGCACTGAGTTACTACTATGTGATTGGCTGATAAGAAACATACATTTACCCATAGACATACTATTAGAAATCCTTAAGGACACATACAACATTAACTAAATACCATGCTTACCAGACTCGCAGAGGATGCTGGGAGCCACTGAGAATGCCCTCCCATTCATCAACCATTACACTGCACAGTCTCCATCCAAGGGTCAGACCTGATTACCCCTACCCAGGCAGTCAAATGCAAAGATGAAATGTCAATGGCATGCCCCCTCCATAACTGTCCACCCTCGGCACAGGTGCCTCTTTGGGGCACAGGAGCTTGAGTGCCTTGCAGTTGCTGCACATGCCAAAAACTTTCCCCCATTAGATGCCTGTGTACCACCATGGCTGTGTATCATATTGGGACTGTGGTAGCCTAGCGGGTAAGGTACTGGACTATGGACCAGAAGGTCCAGGGTTCAAATCCCACCTCTGCCAAGCTGCCACTGTTGGGTCCTTGAGCAAGACCCTTAACCTACAATTGCTTGGATTGTAAGACTGTACCAATTGTAAGTCGCTCTGGATAAGGGCGTCTGCTAAATGCTGTAAATGTAAATGTAAATGTAAATATTGGTTAATCACTGCCCTGCTTTGGCTTTGTCTGCCTCTGCTTGTCACCTTGGCCATAACGATGGTGGAACCGGAGGTTCAGTAATTCCCAAAGTTTTTGCCAATGCTGTTTGTTCAGCACTTTTGTATGTACAATTATGCACTCAGTTGGGAACTGATTTGCTAATCCAACCACTCATTTTTGGCTGGATTCAAGCTTCTTTCCCTGCTGCCTTGGGTTCTTTGCAGTACATACTTTGGTTCCTCTCTTCCTGAATCATCATTCCACAATCCACGAATGTGCCAGGCACGTGGTTTCTACTCACTGCATCATTTCCTCGACATCGGGCTCAGTCAGCAGCTGAGTATCACTGAGGGCAGTGGCATGGTGATGTATGGCATGTGAGGTTTGCTCTGCTCTGCTCTCTGCTCTGCTTTGCTCTGTAGACTTCCTTTACTGCCTGCTCCAGTGTAGCAGCTGCTGCAAGTCAGTTGTGCAATTGTAGGTAATCAGCTAACATATTCACCCTCTCACTCTTGCTAAGCAGCTGCCGGTGGATGACTGTGGTGGACACTTGCCGAAATGCTCACAAAGAGCTGCTTATATGCAGAAGAACTTGGAGCACTTTTCCTTCAAGTGCCAATGTGAGTTGTATGGTTGTGGTTGCCAGCCGTAATGTTGAGCCACCAGTTGCAGCCTTTTAGCACTCCCATGTGTTGCCGCCGTCATGACGGGATAAGTGTATGGGTCCAAGTTGGCAACCAAGCACTGCTGCACTGCCTGGTACTGTCGCTTCTCTTTCACTGCTGGCAGGTTGATCTTGCCCAAGATCTGCTCTGGCTCCCTCAGTCCCAATGATGATCAATCCCAATGTACCAATATACTGTAGCCTCTAAGACAGTGTTTCTCAGTCCTGGTCCTGGCGCCCCACATCTATGCACAATTTAGTGCTTCTCCTGTTGAAACACACCTACTTTAACTCAATAACGGGCTTGTTAATGAGCTGAGTAGTTGGATCAGGTGTGTTGGGAGCAGGAAAACACAAACATGCAGAGCGGTGGGGCACCAGGACCAGGATTGAGAAACACGGCTCTAAGAAGAACCAACCACAGCAGGAACTTTGCTACTGAAGAAGCTTTAATTAGATCTGGCCATGTAGCACTGAAAATACCTCTATAAGAGCTGTGAATGGTGCAGAGGCTCAACATAGAAAGCTGGGGGGAGCTACTCCACTTAAACCAACATTTTCTTATGGTTTCATTATTAAACATAAACCCCCAGAAGTAAGCTTGTATTGTATGGGATAATGAGAAACACAAATATAACTAAAGAAATGTTAGAAATGCCTAACAACACATACGTGCAGACAAAATGTGCTTACTGTGGTAGCTTAGCTTAGTGGTTACTGGACTGCTGGACTATGGACCAGAAGTTCTAGGGTTCAAATCCCACCTCTGCAGAATTGCCGCTGTTGGGTCCTTGAGCAAGGCCCTTAACCCACAATTGCTGGGATTGTAAGGCTGTATCAATTATAAGTCTCTCTAGGTAAGGACATCTGCTAAATGACATAAATGTAAATGCTTACCAGACTTGCAGAGCATGCTGGAAGCCACTGAGAATGACCCTGCCAGTCTTTTCTCATGATGGAGCTTTATTTGGGGGGGCTACTCAGATTCCACTGACATTCTAACACGTAAAACATTAATTAAATAACATGCTTACCAGGCTCGCAGAACATGACAACATGCTTACCAGGCTAGTGGAGCATGCTGGAAGACGCCGGGAATTAGGTGTATGCAATATGGCGATATTTCATCGTATCATGATAAATTTTGTTATCATGATGGATGATAAGCTTCTCTGAGCATATCGAGGATAGCGTCAGTGCTTCAAGAACCTGACCAACTGTTTGTTTCATTATAAAGAGTGTAAATAGTCCTGTTTAATTGGATGCAGTGCAGCAGCGTTTGAGTAGAAATGGCTTTACAATGTATGGGATAATATTTGAATAGTAGTTTTTAAGATACTACTGATGCATCTCAAGTATTATGATACATATTCTGTGTTGTGAAAATGTCTGTAGATATTGTGATATCATATTTTACCACATCGCCCACCCCTAGCGGGAATGACCCAGAAATTTGCAGGACCTGAAGGCTGATATAATGTTTTCAGAAAAATTGAGGTTGTCCAGAATCTAACCAAGATTCTTTGCTTTCCAACATTTTATGGATGTTAAACTATAATAGGCACACCAGTACAGCCTGTCAAGTTAGATCACGACAGTTCTATAACAAGAAGATATAAGTTGATTTGGATCAAGTATTACATAGAATAATAGCTGTGTATGTCTATTTGTTTTTATTCAGGCCTCTTGAAAGGAAGTCCGTCTACATGAACCATTCCCAAGAGAGAGAAAACTGTCTCGTGCCACTTTCCCCTATCGCACCAGTCTCTGTCACCCCTCAATCCCCTGTGGATCTGCAGCCCTCCTCCACTCCGGATGTGAAGCCAGACACGCCCTCATCTCAGGGCAATGTGAGTGTTAGGAAGCGCCGGCGCCTGGCTGCCAGTCCCGGAGGACTGCACTGGAATGCTACAGGTAGGCCAATCATAAGCTGACCACACATTCATAGAAATGTAAATCTCTCTTCAATGCTTCAATAACAATAATTTATTAGCTAGAGGCATAGTATGTGATAGTTCCCTTAGATTTTTATAAATGTTGAAACAGTTTGGGTAAACTTACAAAGAGCATTTTTTCCACTCAGTGTTGATGGCTTCAAACAGTGGACGAGTAGTTGAAAGACATTGTCTGGCTAGTTTGTGTTTAATGTGAGATAAAATATTCTCTTTAGGGCCTAAATCTGGATTTTGACAAGGCCAAACCAGGAGCTTGTTCAGTTCGGATGCAAACTTTTTTTTACAATGTTCTCATGCACTCCAAAGGATTAATTGGGGTTTTCGGCAGCTGAACCAGGCTCATCAGTAGCAGCAGCTGAAAAGGCTTCCCACACCATGACACCTCTTCCTTGATGCTTAACCAGGCTATAAATCCAGTCACTTCCCACCAGGTGTGGAGCATCACCATAATACTCAAGTCATGATTCATCATTAACATTCGCATAACAAAACCCTGTGGAACTCTGAATCAAACTTTGCATATTCTGCCAGAAATTTCATGCTGCCTCTGTTGTTTTTCTCAGACCATTATGGCTTATTTTAAACATGTCTTGTAGACACAAAACCTGCATGAGACAACCTTCTTATAATAGTTTTTCTATAAGAAAAACACAGTATTATGTAATCTGTCATGCCATCAATGGAATTCATGTACAGTGGTGCTTGAAAGTTTGTTAACCCTTTAGAATTTTCTATATTTCGGCATAAATATGAACTAAAACATCATCAAATTTCCACACAAGCCCTAAAAGTAGATAAAGAGAACCCAGTTAAATGAATGAGACAAAAATATTATACTTTTATTTATTGAGGAAAAGGATCCAGTATTACATATTAGTGAGTGGCAAAGTATGTAGTATTATCAGTTAATTTGAAGGTGAAATTTAGAGTTAGATGTTTTCAATCAATGGGAGGACAATATGGTGTGAGTGGGCACCCTGTTTTACATTTACAGCATTTAGCAGACGCCCTTATCCAGAGCGACTTACAATTGATACAGTCTTACAATCCAAGCAACTGTGGGTTAAGGGCCTTGCTCAAGGACCCAACAGTGGCAGCTTGGCAGATGCGGGATTTGAACCCTGGACCTTCTGGTCTATAGTAATGTACCTTAACTGCTACGCTACCACAGTCCCCCCACAGAACAGGGATCTATCAAAGTCTGCTTTTCACAACACATGTTTGTGGAAGTGTATCATGGCACGAACAAAGGAGATTTCTGAGGAGCTCAGTAAAAGAGTTCTTGATGTTCATCAGGCTGGAAAAGGTTACAAAACCATCTCTAAAAAGTTTGGACTCCACCAATCCACAGTCAGACAGAGTATGCACAAATGAAATTCAAGACCGTTATTACCCTCCCCAGGAGTGGTCGACCAACAAAGATCACTCCAAGAGCAAGACGTGTAATAGTTGGCGAGGTCACAAAGGACTCCAGCGTAACTTCTAAGCAACTGAAGGCCTCTCTCACATTGGCTAATGTTAATGTTCATGAGTCCACCATCAGAAGAACTCTGAACAACAATGGTGTGCATGGCAGTGTTGCAATGAGAAAGCGAGAAATGAGATAAAAATATAACATTTTGGTTTAAAAGAAAAGCGTTATGTTTGGAGAAAGGGAAACACTGCATTCCAGCATAAGAACCTTACCCCATCTGTGAAACATGGTGGTGGTAGTATCATGGTTTGGGCCTGTTTTGCCTGCATCTGGGCCAGGACGGCTTGCCATCATTGGGTGGACCAATGAATTCTGAATTATATCATAGAATTCTAAAGGAAACTGTCAGGACATCTGTCCATGAACTGAATCTCAAGAGAAGGTGGGTTCATGCAGCAAGACAACGACCCTAAGCACACAAGCCGTTCTACCAAAGAATGGTTAAAGAAGAATAAAGTTCATGTTTTTTGGAACGGCCAAGTCAAAGTCCTGACCTTGATCCAATGGAAATGTTGTGGAAGGACCTGAAGTTGAGCAGTTAAGGTGAGGAAACCCACCAACATCCCAGAGCTGAAGCTGTTCTGTACGGAGGAATGGGATAAAATTCCTCCAAGCCGGTGTGCAGGACTGATCAACAGTTACAGGAAACGTTTAGTTGCAGTTATATTGCTGCACAGGGGGGTCACACCAGATACTGAAAGCAAAGGTTCACATACTTTTGCCACTCACTAATATGTAATATTGGATCATTTACTCAATTAATAAATGCTAAGTATAGTATTTTTGTCTCATTTGTTTAACTGGGTTCTCTTTATCTACTTTTAGGACTTGTTTGAAAACCTGGAGATTTTTTAGGTATTAGATATATATGCAGAAATCTAGAAAATTCTATTCATTATAATACAGTCGTTTTTCTATAGAGGCAAAAAAGTATTTAGTCAGCCACTGATTGTGTAAGTTCTCCTACTTAGAAAGATGAGAGAGGTCTGTAATTTACATCATAGGTACACTTCAACTATGAGAGACAAAATGAGAAAAACAGATCCAAGAAATCACATGTTTTGGGGCAACACGGACTTTCAACTCCCTCCACAAATGTTCTATGGGGTTGAGGTCTGGAGACTGGCTAGGCCACTCGAGGACCTTGAAATGCTTTTTACGGAACCACTCCTTTGTTGCCTGAGTGGTGTGTTTGGGATCATTGTCATGCTGGAAGAGCCAGCCACGTTCCATCTTCAATGCTGTCACTGATGGAAGGAGGTTTTGATCTAAAATCTCACGATACATGGCCCCGTTCATTCTTCCCTTAACACGGATCAGTCGTCCTGTCCCCTTTGCAGAAAAAATCAGCCCTAAAGAATGATGTTTCCACCCCCATGCTTCACAGTAGGTATCTGACCACATGATATTCTCCCAATCCCCTTCTAGATCATCCATATGCTTTCTGCCAAACCTCAGATGGGCTGGACATGTACTGGCTTAAGCAGGGGGGCACGCCTGGCACGGCAGGATCTGAGTCCTTCTCAGCGAAGTGTGTTACTGATGGTAGCCTTTGTTATTTTGGTCCCAGCTCTCTGCAGGTCATTCATCAGGTCCCTCTGTGTAGTTTTGGGATTTTTGCTCACCGTTCTTATGATCATTTTGACCCCACGGGATGAGATCTTGCATGGGGCTCCAGATCGAGGGAGATTATCAATGGTCTTGTATGTTCTTTCCATTTTCTTACAATTGCTCCCACAGTTGATTTATTCAAACAAACCAGCTTGCCCTATTGTAGATTCACTCTTCCCAGCCTGGTGCAGGTCTACAATTTTCTTCCTGGTGTCCTTCGACAGCTCTTTGGTCTTGGCCATGGTTGAGTTTGGAGTCTGACTGTTTGAGGCTATGGACAGGTGTCTTTTATACAGATAACGAGGTCAAAAAACAGGTGCCATTAATACAGGTAATGAGTGGAGGACAGAAGAGCTTCTTAAAGAAGTTACAGGTCTGTGAGAGCCAGAAATCTTGCTTGTTTGTAGGTGCCCAAATACTTATTTTCCACCATGATTTACAATTAAATTCTTTAAAAATCCTACAATGCGATTCCTGGATTTTTTTCTCATTTTGTCTCTCATAGTTGAGGTGTACCTATGATGAAAATTACAGACCTCTCTCATCTTTCTAAGTAGGAGAACTTGCACAATTAGTGGCTGACTAAATACTTTTTTGCCCCACTGTATGCTTCAGACACTCAACTGCACATGTTGAATTTGATTAAACTATGGCAATCTATTCAAAGTAAGTCAGAGTAAAGGTCTTATATTGTGATGTTGAGGTGTTGTGATGTATAAAAACATACATTTCAACCCTCTCTTATGGTTTGTTCCAGTCGCTTTATTATAGCATTGTGGAACCAGGCCAAGAATGCATGCTGTTCCTGTCCCAATCAGCAGAGGTGACTCTGTCATTAGTGCCGTTGTTGGACAAGGAAATCACTACTAATTGCATACTGTATGTGCAGCATCCACCTGTAGGCGTTGATAATTAGTGCTGTAACAATTGCTGTGTCAAAGCTTACTGATGGCCTAATGAGCGATTCATTTATCAAAACGCTGTCAAGTAAAACGTTGACTGCTAGTGGCGACGGACTCCACCTCGAGTTCTCCGCCTGCAGCAGGGACAGAGAAGAGAGAGAGCTATTATCGCTCTCATTATGGGTGGTGCAGGGAGGCAGGAAATGTCTTTCTCAGCACCATAAACAATGCTGACAGTGCATTAGGGGAACGCATGCCTGCTTAAATGTATATACTTTATATTTGATTGTTTGCCTGTGTTATGTGATTTCATACCAGTCCTGATGCAAATGATAGAAACTGTAACTTTCAGGCATATTCTACAATGCACCAGATTGTCACAATAATGTCATTTAATCTGGTTTTTACATGTAAGGGACAATGATAATGATGCCATTCGGGCTTTTTGAAAGGTCATAAAAACAATTATTTTGTGTTAGCATTCAAATCAACATTTTATTAGGAAGACTTTTTGGCTTCTTTTTATTTAATGCACTTGGTAGGAGTTGGGTAGGAGTTAGCTTTTTTGTGATTAAGTGTTAAGGCTTTAGGAGATAAAGTGTTATGTCACATAACCTCACTCTAGAGCCAGTATAGAACTGAGTAGTTTGTTGCAGCATGTTTTTACTGACCCATTTATCCAGTTTCCCACCCAGTACCTCTACCTCAAATTAACACAGCAGTTAGTTATTCTAAGCAAACACCAGTCCCACATTTTATATTATCAGTGTACAGTAATACTGATAATGACACCCTTTTAGTAACCAAGTGTTGCTTCTACATTGACATACTATAAACCCAAATCAGAAAAAGTTTGGAGAGTATGGAAAATGCAAATATAAGAAAAACTTCTGTTTTTAACATTAACATGCGTTTCTACCATTCATTTGAGTTTTATTTCATTGAAGACAGTATGAACCCAGTATATTTTATGTTTTTTTTTTCTGGTCACGTTTATTTGTTCAAATACATCCATTCCCAAACTGGAGATCCTCTGCCCATCTTTGCACCTCAGAGATTCCACTTTCCATGGATACTGCTTCTGTACCAAATCACGTTTACAATCACTTGTTGACTACAACTGTTTGAAATCACATCATGATATTATTGATTTATATTTACCTCAGTAATAGCCTCAAAAGGCCCAAGCTTAAACATTTTTTGGAATGGGTTGCAGGCCTGAAATGCAGGAATGGATATTTAATACCAAATGAAATGAAGTTGACCAGACAAAACATGAAATACCTTAGGTTCATATCACCTACAGTGAAATAAAAGTCAAAGTAAATGTAAGACTGGGGTTTTTTTATTTGCATTTTCCATCCTGTTCCAATGATTTGAGGTTATATTTATTGTGATGACAGTTGCAACTTCTGGCTGCAAATAGGACCTCGTTATGTGCCATTTGCTAACTTTCCATCAAAAATATTTACCAGTCAGGCAAAGTAAGATCTGACTCATTAGATGCTCATTTCTTTCAACGAACCAGCAGATCACAAGCAAATCTGCCCACCCTTACTCCATAAAACACCTTTATGTATTCCCTGGTTTAGAGTAGATTTTCAGGCCAACCCAGTGTTGTTGCATTCTTAAATAAGTGTACACCGCACCTATCCTGCAGAGGGCACTGTTGTATTTGGGCTTGTGCACAGGAAATAGCAGGAGCAGCGTTAACATTCCTGAAGAGATGGTTAGAGACTGAACTATTCAGTTTCTCATCTTGCATCTCTCTCGAGTTCCATTTAATTATGTCTGCACAGGGAGATGCTGCAGGGCAATAGATGGCCTGCTGTTCCTTTCTCTGGCCTACGTTCCACTATAAAAATGTCTTTTATCATCCATGCTGTGCAGCCATGATTAATCATGCCCGCATGATCTGGCATCAGGTGGAACTGCAACCAGCACCTTGCATTTAATATCCAGCGATGTAGCACTCCTTAATGGAGAGGTGGTCAGAATCAATAGCACAATTATAAGGGAGCAGACTAAGACCACTCAGTCCCATTATTTCTGGTATCTGTACCCTTTACTTAATAGCTACAATTGATGAGGCTTTTTGGTCTTTACCACTGTGTGTATCTTGACTAATGCTAACATATTTGGTCATCATATCAATCAGTTATGTTTATGCTCATCACAAAATCTGTTACAAGCCATTACTACACTGTATTGTGGATTAAAGTTGATTATACTACAGTAAAATGCATGGTTTGAGACCTGATGGTGCCTTCCAGGCAGGCGTCACACAGGCACAATTGGCCACTTTAGATGGAGGAGAGGACGGTGAGGGAGATCATTTCGCTTCACTGCTATAGTGACCCCTACATTTACATTTAAGTCCACTTATGATGAACTTTTGCTCCATTCAGTGTACATGCTTGTCTGCATCCTGTGAATTCCAGGAAAGGCTGCGGAACCCCCTTACGACCCTGACAGGTTCCACAGGGGCAAAAACTTGGGTAAATTATACTCTATATAATATTATTTACTTCCTGTGTGTGCCTTGGCTTATTGACTTTATTAGAAAGCCCTCTGGCAGAAGTGAGGAGCATGCTTAATGGCTTAGTCAACGGGAAGCTGTAATCAGCTGCTTTGTCACTTTGTAATACATGTGATTATTTGAGCAGGCAAGGCTATAAAACCATTTCCTTATGTGCTCATTTTGATAATAATGATGATGCTTAAACATTAGTGTGGGATGGGGGCCGATGGCTCGTTGGTATTACATTTGCTTTATTGGAGCTTTGTTTGATATGATCACAGGAATTTAATTGGATTTGTGGTTAAATCACACTATTTGCCACATTTTCCAGGCAGACACCGCATGAACAAAGGCATCTTCATAGCATTTAGGTCCATTCTTGTTGAATTGGTGTACAGATCATTAAATTTTTGAAAGGATTTTTATATTCATCGGTGACGTAGAATTGAAGGACAAAGGGGCTTTTGTTTGAATTTCAGAATTTGAAAAGCAAATGATCATCAAGTGTATTATATTGCAGTGTAATGCCTTTTCCATCTGAAAAGACCAGGGATACCTGTATGAATTCAAACTAGTATGCTATAATTATGCAGTCATTTCTGAGCACAATTAGAGCTGTATGTGGTTGATATTATATTTCAAGCCCCATCACACTTAAATTAAGATGCAATTAGGACCCGTTTTTTGACTAAAGCCTGGATAATGTATCAGCATCTGAGCTTACTGATATAAAAAGGATGTTATTAGGACTTGGCAGATGTATTGGTATCTGTACTTAAGGCTAAGTGGAGCCTGCAAGAGCTGAAGCATGGATGTCAAATGGTTGTCGGTAATGACCATGAACTGATTCACCATAACAGTCAGTTGTTAGAGCTTCTTTTTTGAAAAATATTGATTAAAAACGTTTAATTCATTCTTTTTTATTTACACATAAATATCACATGTGTAGGACTGTGGTAGCCTTGTGGTTAAGGTACTAGACTCTGGAGCAGAAGGTCCAGGGTTCAAATCCATGATCTATGCTGCCATTGTTGGGTCCTTGAGCAAGACCCTTAACCCACAATTGCTTGGATTGTAAGACGGTACCAATTGTAAGTCGCTCTGGATAAGGGCGTCTGCTAAATGCTGTAAATGTAAATCACAAAAATGTGATAAATGATTAATTTGGAAATAATTTACAGGCAATAATTATCGTATTAACATGCGCGCTATTACTCAGAGAAAGGTTATTGTACACTTTCCTGGAATTTGATGAAAGCCATCTAGATTTAATTCCAGTAATATGCTAATTGAGAGTTTGTGTACTCTTTGATATCTTTTGCATTTCTGTTTTTTCTTTTGTGCAAAGTGCATAAAGCATTCTCATCACAGGCCATCTCCCTTTCATGCATTTGTACAAAACTGTGTGTAAAATTAGAATGGCGCCAATGGTGTCGTTGATGCAGTATTTAGTGCATACAATGTCATCTGAGTCACAGTGTCGGTCTTTGGCGCAAAAGCGAGACTGCTTGACGATGAACAGCCTTTTGTGCTATTTGCCACTTTAAAGACAGATATAAATATTCAGCAGTAAGGCAAGTCAGGTGAAAATGACCATGAGTCAGTTGTGCTTCCAGGCAAGTACTAATGTGATGAATGGAAAAAAATCTATCAAATCTACATTAAAGTCAAATGATGTATAGCGCTAATCACTGTGACTCACTTACTTGGACGTTGGTGTGATATTAGCAGGACGTCCATTGGTGAGGACACTAGCAACAGAAGGTCTTTGTGTTATTTTGAATTGATGACCATCCAAGTCTTTAGAAAATTCTTTTGTCACCTTTTCCAGGTTCAGGCTACTTTTCAGTTCATCTGCCAAGAACCCCTTGTTTTGATTGGGGCTTGGCTCACATTAATAAATCTTTATTAAATTGAGCGTACTTTGTGTACCTTTGTATCTAACTTTTGTAGATTAGACAAAGGTTCACATTTTTCCAGCCCTGGCTATTGATTGTTTAATCTTTGTGTTAAAGAAATGAAAAGCACAGTTGTTAATACAGAAATCCAAAGTGCACTAACATGCTACCACAAAGGTATGTTAAACAGACGACTTCCCGTATAGACATGATGCTGAAAGCAATCTGATTAGCAACTTACTCATCTAGACTCTTCAGTTTTCCCATTCTTCAAGGGTTTAATGCACGTAAATCCAGTGATTGAATTATTGAAAAAAAACAACCTTACTTTCTGCAAATGTCAGTTTATTCTGGGCTTTTAAGTAGACTTGCAGGCGTACAGTACGTGGGATATTATATCTGGAATATTATTTAATGGATGACTCATTGTTATGACATACAGTACTATGCAAAAGTCTTAGGCCACCATTAGATTTGTGGGTTTAGCAATAGTATAATGATCATATATAGCATATTTTTGATGACTGGACTCAAAAATTTCACTTTTCACTCAACTCGGATTTGTCACTCCATAATACTCTTTTCCACTGATCTTCTGGTCTTTCTGAACTTTAGCATATCTTATCCTCTTGAGACCTCATGTCCCCATATGAGGATATGACGTTTTGGGTTTGCTGTACCTCCTACTTCATTCTGCTTAACTCAGTCCTCATTTGTAGACACTCTTGAGCATTTCACAAAAACAAAAATACCTTCTGTTCAAAGACGGTGCTCAGTTTTTATACATTAAAAAAATCAGAGCTCTGAGGAGGGTAATGAGGTCTCAAGAGGTTAAGCCTTTTCACCCTGTTCCCTTTCGGGAAAAGTGGTGTCACCCTTCCAAAAAGAGTATTCCTGATCAAGCGTCTTTGGACTGTAGAAGGGTCAACTTGGCATCCCGATGAAGCTGCCAGATGCTGATATTGCTCAAGTGTAAGGGGAGGTCACACGACACTGTAGAATATGGAAACAGTTTTTTTCTGATTTTATATTTATTAAATACTGCACACAAATGTCCTATATTTTCTGGTTGTCTGGTTGTTGATGGTCATTATGTCATTGGTAAAACCACACATATAGTGGTGGCATTGTGGCCTAAGACTTTTGCACAGTACTGCAAATTGTGATAACAGGAAAATGTCTACCGTAAAGTAGCATTCGTCATCTTAAGATAAAATAAAATAAAATAAAGCATGCTAAGCAGTATTACGAAACACAAAGGAAGTGTGTAATAAGTGGTGAAGCAGTGTCAGGTGTCTAAAGAGTCTCTGACATTCAGAAAGGTTTGGCTGAAATGACAAGAAATCTAGTGAAATAATGATATATGGTCATTATACTATTGCTAAACAACAAATAACAATGGTATATCCAATTTAATGGTGGCCTAAGACTTTTGCACAGCACTTTGTCAGGGCAATAATTTGAAATTTATTTGGATTTGAAACACAGCAGATACAGATAAATACAGCTTAAGTGGATGAACGAAATAGAAAGCTTGATCAATTTTGTAAATTAGACAAGGGAATGCTATTTGATAGAAAAACACAAAGCTCAGTTCAGTTAATCCAGCAAACCAGATGGTGTATTTTCATAATGGAAAAATAATGTCCCAGTTCCGTATATTAGGAATCCCACTAGTTAGCATCCAGAGAGGCGTCTTAATCCGGTACAATGGGACACATGATATGCATAGAGAGCTCTGCTTCCCTTGCTATCATTACCATCCCACACTGGCACCATCACCAACACCATCAGACAACAGAGCAATCAGTTCCTGGGCAGAAGCTGTTAAAACGTACTGCCTGTTCATTCCTGAAACCTCTCTCTTGTTTTCATTACTGAACCGAAATAAAAAGCATTAGTTAACACATTTACAAGCCCACGCTTTTAGAGGAATGTCATATCTATTTGATTTGTATTGTAAGAAGCATTTCCAGAGTCTTTGCTTCTGTGATTCATTGCACTACTTATGTGCTACTGGTTTATTTAACATCATTTTCAACATCAATGGTTATTTACCGACAGAGACAGCCTAGTGGGTAAGGTACAGGACTCTGGACCAGAAGGTCCAGGGTTCAAATCCAACCTCTGCCAAGCTGCCACTGTTGGGTCTTTGAGCAAGGCCCTTAACCCACAATTGCTTGGATTGTAAGATTGTATCAATTGTAAGTCGCTCTGGATAAGGGCGTCTGCTAAATGCTGTAAATGTAAATGTAAATGTTACATAGATACACAAGGATAGTTCGAAAAGTCATACTTACTTATATACATACATACAATTTAGAGGAATCATTCATCACTCACACGTACCAGTAAAATTAAAATCATCATTCACTGCCAAAATGTGTCTTTTGTCATGTTACACCTTGAAAATGTCAATATGTAAAAGTGTATTAATTTTTAAATCAATTAAATCCATCTGTATTTACAGATTATACACATCATGAAAGAGAAAATTACATTTAAAAAATGCGATTAATTATTAATTTAATTTCCTATTTACTAAATTAGGCCTAAATTTTGAATTTACTTAGTAAAATACCTGGTTTGGAAGTTATCAGCCTCAGTGAGTAACCACTATGAACTTAACAATTACCTACTTTCGAGTTCATCTGCCAAACCAACGACACCATTTGTAGTGCTTTTGTACAGAATAGAAATATTCAGAATAAAAATAAAAAGCTGTTCCTTGATTCAACAAGTAGTAGTGCAAATAATTCACCATAGTTGAAAATTTGTTTTCAAAATCTTTTTGAGATAAAGGTGTGGAAAGGAACAAAACAGTTCGAAGGCTTTTATTTATTTATTTTTCCCTCTGAGCTCTCGTGGAAGGCGGACGCACTGTTCCTCGCTCCCTTATCTCTCCTGCTTGGCTTCTTTGTATCTGTCTCGTCTACACTACTCTACTCCTTAGCACTGCTCCTCAAAGAACAAATTATGGAATTGGTTAAATGGTCTCTGAACGCTATTGACACCAACTTCTCATGGAGAAGTTCGGGTTCGGGGGAACCCACATGCCACGACGGAACACAGATGGCAGGATACGCGATGGACCCGTGGGGGAAGTTGAGAGTCGTGTGCCTGGCACCTCTTTCGTTGGAGGACATCGAGGATGTTTATTTATTCGGAACTTTGATTGTGGGGTTTCTGCTGATTGGATTAGGCATTACCCTGCTGTATCGTAAAATTAAAAGAGTTGGGTCAGTTGTCAAAGGTCCCCAGAAACTGCCCAATTTGATTGAAATGGTGGGTAGAGCCGTTGGAACTCAGACTGCGCATATTAACCGCACCATGGAATCCATCATGGAGAAACTAACGGCTTTGCGAAATGAGGTAAATCATCAGAGATACATTTGGTTCTGAGTGTTAAATTTGAGCTCAGTCAAAACAAGTGATTTCTACTCTCAGCTTCTCTGTTATCAGCAACGGCCTCGCTGATACGAAATTCCTCCAGAGGATCTGCTGCTACGTACCCACCCCACATCCACTGACTGTTTTTCATTCTGGGCAGTAAGCGCTGTATACTGCCATGTTATCGCGAACTTTGTACAGACTCTTTCTGCTACAAGAATGTGAACTGACAGAACTTTTTGTCCCTACCCAAACCAAACGCCTCCACTCTAAGCTTAATTCCACCAAGACGGCGGGACGGGTCTGCAGGGCGTGCCGTAACGGCTGCGAACACGAATGGCTGCTTGTCGTCTTGGTTACTTTTCCCGATACCCACATCCCTAACCAGTGGCTAGTTGTGTGTCTATGTTATGTTTATGCGCTTGTGTGCTGGAAGGAGTTCTCCTTCTTTCCCAATGTGTTCTTGTTTCTTCTAAAATGCATTTAGTTGCCTTGTACTTGCCCATGTGTAATGACAAATATTTGAATACCATACCATACCATACCATACCATACAGTAGACCCTAAACACACCTCTAAAAAACACAACACAGTGGAATAAAGATGGGAATGTGAATGTAGTTGTCCTTGTCATCGGACAGAAAATCGGTGGATGGACTTGGAGAGAGCAGTCCACTGCCGCTTATCACGAAATTGTCTGAACTCAAACAATTCTGCAAGGTAGAGTGGGCAAATGTTCCCCAATCTAGAGTTGCACAGCTGAAAAGACATATTCCAGCAGACTGTTGGCTGTAACTAATGCACAATGTGGCTCTATTAATAAAAGGTCTTAAATGACTGAAGTTTGATCAGTCAATATTTTTATGGTTTTCCTTCTTTATTAGTATTCAAAACTGTTGCATTTTTTCTTGTTAATTGAATGTTGGAAGGTGCTGTGTCAATAAAGCTAGTAAAAGGTTTTGATTTCAGGCTGTAAGAAGATAGATTATTTCTAAGAAGTATGCTGATACATTTACAGCATTTAGCAGACGCCCTTATCCAGAGCGACTTACAATTTGATACAATTTTTACAATCCAAGCAATTTTTGGGGTTAAGGGTCTTGCTCAAGGACCCAACAGTGGCAGCTTGGCAGTGGGATTTGAACCCTGGACCTTCTGGTCCATAGTCCAGTACCTTAACCACTAGGCCACCACGGTACCTGGTGATTGTGGTTACAGAGATGTAAATGACCAATCCTACAAGGGAAGAAATTCACAAATGAGATCTCCTTAATGTCTCTGTATTTCTTCTAGACAAACGTGAGCTCAAATGGAAAGAAAAACGAACCTTTTACTTAAGTCTACAATTTCTCAGGTTCTTCTAAGAAAAAAGACTCGAGTAATCTCACAGCTTCAATTGAGTTTTAGCTGAAGGATCTCACTTACTGTTATAATAACTATAATGTGCCAAATAAATGTCATACTTCATACATCCCTACATTCATATATGGCTCTGCACTTTGTTTTCCCCCGAAGACATTTTCTTTTTCAGAGAATTTGAATACATGTCCATTACTGTACCTGTTCCTATTCTCACTTAGACACATACATTTACATTGATTGCTTGTATTTTTCTCTTCACTTCTTATCTTCTGTTAAAGGTCAGGACTCTGTGGCTGCCAATTCATATGTGAATATGATTGCTGTACTCAGCCGACTTCATTTTATTGCCACATAACGTTGCTGAGCCTAGACCTGACCAACTGGAGCAATCCCAGATCATACACTGCATCCAGAGGCTTGTACAGTGGACACATCGCTTCATGCGTTTCACTTCTTTCCCTGATGTGCCCATCACTCTAGAATAGGGTAAATCTGGACTCGACAGACCAAACACTTTTTCCATGACCCCAGAGTCCAATATTTATGCTCTCTAGTAAAAGCCTTTTTTTCTGATTAACCTCACTAACAAGTGCTTTTCTTATGTCCCAGTTCTTGTCGCATTGTGCATGTGGAAATGCGCGTACTTTTACTTTTAAACATAGCCATGTATTCTTTTGACAATTTTGTATGGCTTGACCAAGCATTTAAGTGATCTTGAGTTGAGCCACTATACTTCCAGGTTTTAATAATGCATTGGACAGTTCTCAACCCAATTCTAATCATACCAGCATTTTCCTCAGTTGTTTCCTTTGCTTGATGCAGCCAATATTGGCTCGTCTGTAACACAATAACATCTTTTACACAGCCACAGGATACATCTTCGACCATTATTGCTTAAGAAATGAGAAGCTACTCTGTTAAAAAAAAAATTGTTGCCAGCTGAAACATATTACCGTATTTTTCATACATAAAGCGCACCGGGTTATAAGGCGCATGAAATGAAACAAAACTCTTAAGTTCCGTCGGAAGCTCAGTTTGGTCTTTACCTGGCACAGGGCGTCTTGTTGCTTCCTCCACTTCTGTACCATTGATTCGTTAATGTTGAATTCTCTCGCAGCTGCTCTATGTCCATGTTGTACTGCGTGACTGATAGCGTTGTGTTTGAAATCCGCTTCGAAAATGAATGAATGAATGCACGTACCCTAATGCTGAAGCACATACCGTATTACTCCACGATGCTGCGCACTACGGTGGCCGTAAGCTTCGTAACTTACCAAGGCCGTGATTTATGAGCCCCGTGTACCATCTACAATCGGTTCTAGGTCAGAAAGCACAACCAGAATTAATTCATACATTAGACGCACCGCATTTAAAGGCGCACTGTCGATTTTTGAGAAAGTTAAAGGATTTTAAGTGCGCCTTATGGTCCGAAAAATACGGTAATCGCTTCAGTAGTTATACAAGCAAATACTCTTAAGTAAGAATTTATTTGAATACAGATGGCTACTTTTTACCAGTCAGTCTGCATAACCACAACCAGAAACTTAAGAGGAGCGTGTTTTTTTTAAAGTTAAAAGCTACTACAAGATGAATATCTGAATAAAAAGCAAAAAGCTAGCTTGTGTTTAATACAGTACAGGGGATGTTAACAGTAATGCCATAGTTGCCCTTCTGTGTCTAGTGAATCAGTTAGACTTGAGATGGTTTATTGTGTTTTCTTGAGTCTCACACAATACAAAATGGCTCTTAAAGGGGCAATCAAACAGTTTAGCCTTTTATTTCCACTTACCGCCATGCCTCCTCCTGAGTGCTGTCTCCGAGGTCAGTCCTGTTGCCAAAGCAGCTTTTCTCATGAAGAAAGTGGATGCCAGATTCTCATGAAGTATTAATTACTGAGTTGATTAGATACTCTGTTGCATCTGAGTAGATAGTAACAGGACTGAACTTGATCTAGTGCAGCCTCACAGCTGGTCTGAATGGATGTAGAGAAACAAGACACTGTTCACCTGGAGGTGTATTTGTATATTGTGTCTCTGCGTGTGCGGGTGTGCACTATGATGGATATCTGGTGGAGTCTACTTTATACAGTACTTCTTAGAATTTCCTCTGGCTTCACATTGTTTTATACGCCTTAGTGTTTGTAATTAAATAGACTAGAGCTGCAATGTGTTTGCTCTGTTACTGATGCATCATTTCGGGTCTTCAGGACTATTAGTTTAGTCCCACTAGGATGAAACTGTCAGGCGCGTGCCTGTCATCAGGAAGTAGTGGGCTGCATTTTGTATGTCTCTTAGGAGCCACTTTAGGAGTGATCATGACTGCGACAGGAAATGAGTCAAGGGCTTGTTCTGCTAGCTAGTGATACCCATTTGCTTATCAAATAGGAGCTTATTATTTTGACACCATCCGTGAGTGAGAGTAATAATCCTCATACTTCCGGTCTTTTTATGATCAGTCAAACCGACGCACCCCTCCCTTCTGTCCCGGTGTCAGTTATCACCTGTGGTGTCTGCTTTCCTCTCTCAGGCTCAGTCCTGCGTGAATATGAGCGAGGAGAATCAGCTGGTGCTTCGCAGGTGAAGCGCATCCCTGAGCCTGTGAAGGTGTCGAGGCCCAGTGCAGAGCCGTGGGGGGACAGAGCAGCACTCAGGAAGTGTGTGTCAGTGGACGACAGCCTTTTGCAACAGACACCCTCACATTCTCGGACACTGCTGAGCCGTCTGGAGAGGGGAAAGAAGAAGCTCAGGAACATCCACGTGAGTAACAGGGATTGCAGTTACAATGCGTTTTTGTTTTGCATTTGATAGAGCTTGAGAGTAAATGAATAAACGTGTGAAACAATTTCAAACAAGATATCAGTGGTGGGCTAGTGTCCCACCCAAGCACCTGGTTGTGATGATGGGATATTGATGTATGACATCGGGACACACATGCAAGTGTCATTGCATCTTTGCTAAGACTAAACATTTCATATATTAGTTATTTTTTTATTGTATGTTGGGTGTTTTCCCCGGTTTCTGTTTGATTTCTGTTTTACTATGCACACTCACCAATCACTTTATTAGATACACCTCCTTGTTTCTACGCTCATTGTCCATTTTATATGTTCCATGTACCATAGAGAAGCATTTTGGAGTTCTATAACCACAGACTGTAGTCCATCTGTTTCTTTACATACTTTATCAGTGCTGATGCAGGTTTGATGCAGTCTTGGGTCCCTTTTTGAGTCTTGGTCCTCCCAAGGTTTCTTCCTATAACAATCAGGGAGTTTTTCCTTGCCTCTGTTGCCCTAGGCTTGCTCAATTTGCGATTGGACGTAGTTATTAGGAGATAATCTAAACTTGTAAAGTTGCTTTGAGACAATGCTCCATTGTAAAAAGTGCTATATAAATAGATCTGACTTGACTTGAACACTGTATTCTGTGTCTGATCCACTCATACCAGCACAACATACACTAACACACCACCACCACATCATTGTCACTGAAAATGATCCATTACCCAAATAGTACCTGACCATCAGAGAACAGAATAATAGGGACTAACAGAGAAACAATGTAGAGAAACAGTCTGGATGGACTACAGTCTGTAATTGAACAACTACAAAGTGCTTCTATATGGGAAGTTGAACTGATAACATAGACAGTCAGTGTAGAAACAAAGAGGTGCACTTAATAAAGTGATCAGTGAGTATATTTGCAACTGTAGTAAAAATGTGATGCCACTGTTTTCATGACACTTAGCAAAAGTACATCTTGTGATACATGATGTAATGTAAAATTGGCTTCAGGCATGATCAGATTTTCAGACAAGCTCTAAAATAGATAAAGAGAACTGATTTAAACAATTAGTACCAGAACATAATACTTGGTCAATTATTAATTATTAATATTAATACAGTATGGCATATGTGAGTGGCAAATGTATGAGCACTTTTAGGATTAGCAGTTCATTTGAAGGTGAAATTAGACTTTGGTGTTTTCAGCCAATGGGATGACAATCACTCATGAATTCCAATCACTTTGTCCAATGTTAATGTTCATGAGTCCACCATCAGGAGAACACTGAACAACAGTATTGAAAAAGAAAAATGTTGCTGCTCTCCAAAAAGAACATTGCTGCCTGTCATGTGGCACATGGACAATCCAGAAGGCTATTATAAAAATGTGGATGTATGAGACCAAAATTGAGTTTTTTGGTTTCAATGAGAAGTGTTATGTCTAGAGAAAAATAACACTGCATTGCTGCATTAGTACCTTATCTCATATGTGAAACATGGTAGGGGTAGTAACATGGTATTTGCCTTTTTTGCTGCACCTGGGTCAGGACAACTTGCCCCTTGGATGGATCAATTAATTCTGAATTATACCAGCAAATTCTATAGGAATTGCATCTCAAGAGAAAGTGGGTCATGTAGCGAGACAGCGGCATTAATTACACAGGTTGTTCAAGCAAACAGTGGTTAAATGAGACAAAAGTTAAAGTTTTGGAATGGCCAAATCAAAGTCCTGATCTTAATCCAATGGGAATGTCATGGAAGACCACCAATGTCCCAAAGCTGTAGCTGTTCTGTTTGGAGTAATGGACTAAAATTCCTCCAAGCCAATGTGCAATACTGATCAACAGTGATGGAAATGTTTAGTTGAAGCAATTTTCTGCATATTGAAAACAAAACAAATTCTCTATGACACACCATGTGTAATTTCTTGTTGTTAAACTGTGTGATTACACTGGACTGTGTGTTTATGCAACAGAATCTACTGTTGCACTGTAATAAGCAGAGCCATATAAGGCAGTGTCCCAAATCACTGACTCTTCTGTTCCCTATAGGCTGATAGTGCTATATATGGAAGGCTATGCAGAATGCAGGGAATAATGATTAGGGAATCATTTTGGACAGTGCCTCACGTTGTCAAGTAACAAAACTGTGATTAATGGTGTTACAAAAATCTGCATTAACTCATTCATTTTGACAGCCCTAGTTGTAACATAGCCAAGGTTGCTGTCCTGTATTATCACAAGTTTTACTTTCTGAAATAGAACACCAGTGTTCTGTTTTCTGCCTGTTCCTTTGACATGTGTCTTTAGAATGTGTGATGTGTTCTTAGTATGTAGTATGTATGTAGTAGTCTTAAACGTCTTAATGCAGTACGGCATGTATGTCTGTTTGAATATTCTTTCCTTCTTGATATGCATCTTGTTGTTGAGATGCCTCTATAGAAACGGGGCTGTGTAACAGTTATTACTTATTCGATGTAGTTGCATGCAGTGGACTCAGCTGACCTCCTACAGCAGTGAGTCACTGTTTTAAGGACTGCATTGCTGAGTACGGTCGAGTGGTGTTGACATTCTAGATTGTCAGATAAGCTCCCTGGATATTTTTTAAAAATCTGAACAGTACGTACCTATATTCACTACTTGGAAAAAATATATAATTTTTAAAGTCTATGTATGCATATTTATCAGGCTTTAATGAGTCACTGTTGTACCTGGCTTATAAAAAGCAACTGTAAGGTGAAAGACATGAAGTTCAATGTCCTTGAAAATATTTGTAATGTATTAGTCCAACAGTAATTTTTCAGTCTTTTAGTTGACATAATTGCTGGAAGTTCTATGCCCACAGCAGTATGCCCATATTTTTATCACGTGCTGGATATAGAGCTATTTTTCAAATGTTCATGCTGCTCCATGCACAGATGCAAGCTTGTATAGCCACCGACATGTATAAATACCATATTTGTGACACGATGTATGAATAAGGGAAAACTGGAAAAAAAAAATCATAATCTCTGGTAGCTTCTCTCAAAATTAGATGAATCAATTAATGGGATGACTTCAGAAGTATGAGTTATGGAGGCATCTAATAAAAAGCCTCACAGTCTAAGCATTATCTTCTCTAATGAATGTTCATATGAACCACGAGTATATAAAACCATTTTTCAGAGGACCTTACAAGTATAGTGGTGCTTGAAAGTTTGTGAACCCTTAACAATTTTCTATATTTTTGCATAAATATGTCCTACAACATCATCAGATTTTCACACAAGACCTAATAGTAGATAAAGAGAACCCAGTTAAACAAATGAGACAAAAATATTATACTTGGTCATTTATTTATTGAGAACTTTTGCTTTCAGTATCTGGTGTGACCCCCCTGTGCAGCAATAACTGCAACTAAACGTTTTCCTGTAACTGTTGATCAGTCCTGCACACCGGCTTGGAGGAATTTTAGCCCATTCCTCCATACAGAACAGCTTCAGCTCTGGGATGTTGGTGGGTTTTCTCACATTAGCTGCTCACTTCAGGTCCTTCCACAGCATTTTGATTGGATTAATGTCAGGACTTTGACTTGGCCATTCCAAGACATGAACTTTATTCTTCTTTAACCATTCTTTGGTAGAACGACTTGTGTGCTTAGGGTCATTGTCTTGCTGCATGACCCACCTTCTCTTGAGATTCAGTTCATGGACAGATGTCCTGACATTTTTGTTTAGAATTCTCTGATATAATTCAGAATTCATTGCTGAATTCTTGCTGGAATGCAGTGTTTTCTTTTCTTCAAACATAGCACTTTTCTTTTAAACCAAAAAGTTATATTTTGGTCTCATTCGTCCACAAAACATTCTTCCAGTAGCCTTCTGGCTTGTCCACGTGATCTTTAGCAAACTGCAGATGAGCAGCAATGTTCTTTTTGGAGAGCAGTGGCTTTCTCCTTGCAATTCTGTGTGTTGGTGCAAATTCTTTAGAGATGGATTTGTAACCTTTTCCAGCCTGATGAGCATCAACAACTCTTTTTCTGAGGTCCTCAGAAATCACCTTTGTTCATGCCATGATACACTTCCACAAACATGTGTTGTGAAGAGCAGACTTTTATAGATCCCTGTTGTTTAAATAAAACAGGGTGCCCACTCACACCTGATTGTCCTCCCATTGATTGAAACCATCTAACTCTAAAATCACCTTCAAATTAACTGCTAATCCTAGAGGTTCACATACTTTTGCCACTCACTTAAATGTAATATTGGATCATTTTCCTCAATAAATAAATGACTAAGTATAATATTTTTGTCTCATTCATTTAACTGGGTTCTCTTTATCTAATTTTAGGACTGTGTGAAAATCTGATGATGTTTTGGTCATATACAGTATATGCAGAAATCTAGAAAATTCTAAAGGGTTCACAAACTATCAAGCACCACTGTAGACTTGTATAGATTGTTAATGATGGAAAAGACTACAGAAGCAATTCTAAAGAGCTGGATGGTCATTAGTCAGCAATAAGACAGAATTCAGTATTGTTGCTTCTCTCTCTTGGAGTGGGTGGTCTGCGGAGATCACATGAAGAGCACAGGGTGCAGTGTTTAAGGAGATGAAAAATCATGTGATAAGAGCAAAAGACCTGCCTGCAGACATCTCCACAAGTCTCATTCCATTGAATTTTAAATGGTGTTCAGACAGAATGATGGTTTTCACGTTGCCTGAGGTTTTGGACAGCTTGCAATCATTGAGGGAACAATTAGTACAAGAAATTTCACTGCAGAGTAGTGGTCCATCAGCTGAAGCCTAATAGATGTTGGATGATGCAACAAGACACTGAGCCAAAACACATCAGTAAAATTTGTGTTTTGGAAGGGCCAAGTTAGATTTAAGAGCCCCAGGTCTGATTAGTATCTACAGGGAACATTGTTGCTAAAGGGTGTTCAGCCAGGTTATATACACTAGGATACACCTACCTCTTCTAGCCTGGACTGTCAAAAATCAGTGTGTTCAGTAAAGACATGAAAAGCACAATTATTTCTGCATTATTAGTTTAGGCATTGTGTGTGCCTGTTAGGGCTGAGTGGTATGACAGTATATACAGTACTGTCCAAAAGTCTTAGGCCACCATTATGTTTGTTGTTTTAGCACTGTCATAATGGTCATATAGAATTATTTCTCACTCTTTTTATTAAGATACAAACCGAAAATACAGAGAACATGTACACAAAATAAATCAAAGCAAAACAAAACACAATTAGAACAAAAAGGCTTCTGCAGGTAAAAGCCAATATTTAGAGTGACCTCCATGAAAAAGTGGTTTCTTGGCTGCTACCCTTCCAAAATGTCCATTTCTGGTCAAGCTTCTATTGTGATTAAATGCCTTTCAATTAGCAGTTTCTTAATTCAGTGAATCAACCAAAATATATATTTTATACCAATTTTTAAAAATGAATTATCCAAAAGAACGATTTTGTGAGATATACTGTTACCCTGACATAAAGTTACATATACTGTGAAAGAGAATTGTGGTCACATTACCCACCCCTAATTCCAAAGGATTCACAAAAAAAATTCCCTTTTCCTGCATTGTGTACGTACACTATATGAACAAAAGTATTGGGACATCTACAAACATGTAAAGGAAATTTTATGTAATCCCCTTCTAAAACCATAGGCAATAATATGGAATTGGTTACCCATTTGCAGCTGTAACACACTTCCACTTTTCTACAAGATTTGGACTGTGTCTGTGGGAATATTTGTTAGTTAATGCAGAACAACATCAACTACTGATGATGTTGGACAAGAGAGCCTTGGCTTGGCTGGGGCACAGTTATGCTGGAACAGAAAAGGGCCTTCCCCAAACTGTTCTCCCAAAGTTGGAAGCACACAATTGTCCAAAATGTTTGAGTATGCTGAAACATAAACAACTCATGAAAAACAACCTCATATCATTATCCCTCCTCCACCAAACTTTACAGTTGGCACAGTGCCGTCAGGCAGGTAATGTTCTCCTGGCATTCACCAAACCAAGACTTACCCATCAGACTGCCAGATAGAGAAGCATGATTTGGTAACAAAACCAATAACCGACACTCCTGCTTTTAGTGCCTAGTATAATCTCCCTTTACAAACATAACAGCACTCAGGCTTATATACTTTATACACACACACACACACACACACACACACACACACACACACACACACTATCAGTACTATGGAACTATCAGTATAATGAAAAAGTTTCTCAGAACTGGACTGGAATAATTTATTTTCATGTGAGAACACGTTTCTACTGCTCCAGAGTCCAATGTCGGCATGCTTTACACCACTCCATCTTGTCATTGTGCTTGGTGATATAAAGCTTGCATGCAGCTGCTCAGCAATGGAAACCCATGCCACAAAGCTTCTGGTGCACAGTTCTGTGCTGATACGAATGCCAGAGGAGGTTTGGAACTCTGCAGTTACTGAGTCAGCAGAGCGTTGGCGACTTTTATGCACTGTGCACTTAGCACTCGGCGCCCCCGCTCTGTAACTTTACGTGATCTGCCACGGCTGAGTTGCTTTGGTTCCTAAATCCACTCTTCGATAAAACCTGTCACAGCTAATCGTGGAATATGTAGGAAGGAAGACCTTTCAGGAACTGATTTATTGCAACAATGGTACCATGCTCAAATTCAGTGAGCTCTTCAGGACGAGCCGGTCTTTCAGAAATGTTTGTAACAGCAGACTGTGTGGCTAGTGTTTGATTTTATACACCAGTGCAATGGGACTGAATGAAACACCTGAATTCCACGATTAAGAGGTGTGTCCTAAAACATTTGTCCGTATAGTGCATGTGACCAGAGATCTGCGCATTCCTATTCAAATCACCTTACAAGTCGTCTACAAACGGAAAACGGAACATTTGCTTCCAGCACACATCCCCAAAGAGCATAATGTCCCCAGAGATGGCCATATGAAATCATTACACTCAAGGCTGACTGGTTTAAATAGCATATATTCAGCTAGAGTGAATACGGCTTTACAGAACAGCTGGAGATGATTTCCTGGTCTGGAAAAAAACTTTTTTTTATTGTGAATCAATGCTTAACGTTTTCCTACTGAGGAGATCAGAAATTTGTTGAACCTCCAATATTCTCAGTAATTGTGTTTATACAATTGTCATACCAGAGATTTAGCTTCCTGTTGCTGCTGGTGTCCCTTACTTTCCTACTTTACATTATGAAATGTGCATAATAGAGTGACGTGCCTGATTCCTGCACCTCTGCCAGGAAGCAACATTTCTGAGAAGTGAGGTGAATGAAAAAAGATAAATCTAGTGCAGGCGGCTGCCTCGCTTGTGTTTGCCATTCTCCGAATGCTATTCCGGATGAGTTGTTAGGCTTTAGCAGAACGGTAGGAGAAAACACAGTGACAAAGATATTCCAGCAGTTTCCACCTCCACCTCTCATGCGTGAGTCAACGGAATATGGCAGAGGAGCACTCCTTTGTAATGGCCAACACACAGTGAAGAATAAAAGGTTTGAAATTGCAGTGGTCCTTAAACTGTCATTTTGACAGGGTCTCCATGGTGTGTGACTATCACTACATTTCTTATTTATTACAATGCATTGTAATGGGGTAGCTGGGTCACAGCTCTCACCCGCTGTGTAATATAGAGGTTTTATGTGTAGAAGGTACAAGAAAAACTGGTGTATGAAGTTAGGCCCTGCTGTACTTCAGATTTCTATTATTTATCAAACTGAAATTAACAAAACAAATAATGTATATAACATTATCATGTATATAATAATGTAATATACACAAACAAATATATATATATATATATATATATATATATATATATATATATATATGTTTTATATATTTTTAAAGTGTGTGGTGTGTAGTGAATGGTGTTTATATACGTTTATTATATGTTTATATATACAGTGAAGCAAAAAGTATTTAGTCAGCCACTTCACAGTAGGTATCGTGTTCCTGGACTGCAACTCAGCATTCTTCTTCCTCCAGTTGAGTTTTTACCACAAAGTTCTATTTTGGTTTCATCTGACCACATGATATTCTCCCAATCCTCTTCTGGATCATCCATATGCTCTCTGGCAAACTTGGCCTGGACATGTACTGGCTTAAGCAGGGGGGGACGCCTGGCACTGCAGGATCCGAGTCCCTCTCGGCGTAGTGTGTTACTGATGGTAGCCTTTGTTACTTTGGTCCCAGCTCTCTGCAGGTCATTCATCAGGTCCCTCCATGTAGTTTTGGGATTTCTGCTCACTGTTCTCATGATCATTTTGACCCCACGCGATGAGATCTTCATGGCCCCAGATAGAGGGAGACTATCAATGGACTGGTATGTCGGCAAGGGGAGTTAGTTCTGCCCCTTGATTACTTTTTTTCCCTTTTCCCTCGTACAATTGCTCCCACAGTTGATTTATTCACACAACCTGCCTGGCCTATTGTAGATTCCCTCTTCCCAGGCCTGCTGCAGGTCTAAAATTTTTTCCTGGTGTCCTTCGACAGCTCTTTGTCTTGGCCATGAGTTTGAGTTTGGGGTCTGCGTGTTTGAGGCTGTGGACAGGTGTCGTTATACAAGATAACGAGGCAAACCAGGTGTCATTAATACAGGTAATGGAGGGAGGACAGAAGAGCTGCTTAAAGAGAGTTACAGGTCGTGAGAGCCAGAATCTTGCCCCACTGTATGTATATGTTATGTTGTATGTTATGTTGTGGTGTGTGTGTGTGTGTGTGTGTAGTGTATATATATATATAATATAATATATATATATATATATATATATATATATATATATATATATATATATATATGTATATGTGTATATCTATATATGTGTGTGTGTGTGTGTTTGTGTTATGGTTTGGCTGTGTTTACAGGATGGTTTTTAATACAATCACATCAGTTTGTCATGGCACATTGCGGAGAAAAGTGTTAAATTTAAATGACACCATATAAACAGAGGTTATATGGGGTGCCACAGTGCAATGCAGCAATTTATTGCACTTAGTCAGTCTAGTTGCTATGGAGCTTGGTTAGTGTAGGTTTGGGTCTGTTGCATTTTGCTGGAGGTGCTGTAGGAAAAGCCCGGGATGTCTTGACACATGAAAATAAATTATTCCAGTCCAGTTCTGAGAAACTGTTTCATTATACTGATAGTTCCATAGGTGCTTTAAGCATTACAGTCTTATTGATTTGGAGAAAGTGAATTGGAAAGTGCTTTTTTTTTTTTTGTGTGTGTGTGTGTGTAAAGTATATAAGCCTGAGTGCTGATATGTTTGTAAAGGGAGATTATACTAGGCACTAAAAGCAGGAGTGTCGGTTATTGGTTTTGTTAACAATTATTTAGATTTGTTTTCTTAGAATATAAATGCAATTAAAAGTTTATTTTCTCCTAGTTACATGGTGCAACCTCTCTTTACCTACATACCTACAATTTATAGTGGTGCTTGAAAGTTTGTGAACCCTTTAGAATGTTCTACATTTCTGCATAAATATGACCTAAAACATCAACAGATTTTCACACAAGCCTTAAAAGTAGATAAAGAGCACCCAGTTAAACAAATGAGACAAAAATATTATACTTGGTCAATCATTTATCATTTATTAAGGAAATTATCCAATATTACATATTAGTGAGTGGCAAAAGTATGTGAACCTTTGCTTTCAGTATCTCAGTATTTCAGCAACTGTTGATCTGTCCTGCACACCGGCTTGGAGGAATTTTAGCCCATTCAGGACATTGACTTGGCCATTCCAAAACATGAACTTTATTCTTCTTTAACCATTCTTTGGTGGAACGACTTGTGTGCTTATGATCGTTCTCTTGCTGCATGACCCACCTTCTCTTGAGATTCAGTTCATGGACAGATGTCCTGACATTTTCCTTTAGAATTCTCTGATATAATTCAGAATTCATTGTTTCATCAATGATGGTAAGTCGTCCTGGCCCAGATGAAGCTAAACAGGCCCAAACCATGCCTCCAGCAAAATGCAACAGACCCAAACCTACACCAAACCTACACTAAACATACCACCACTATGTTTCACAGATGGGATGAGGTTCTTATGCTGGAATGCAGTGTTTTACTTTCTCCAAACATAACGCTTTTATTTTAAACCAAAAAGTTTATGTTGGTCTCATCCATCCACAAAACACTCTTCCAATAGCCTTCTGGCTTGTCCATGTGATCTTTAGCAAACTGCAGACGAGCAGCATTGTTCTTTTTGGAGAGCAGTGGCTTTCTCCTTGCAGCCCTGCCTTACACACCATTGTTGTTCAGTGTTCTTCTGATGGTGGACTCATGAACATTAACATTAACAATGTGAGAGAGGCCTTCAGTTGCTTAGAAGTTTCTCTGGGGTCCTTTGTGACCTCGTCAACCATTACACGTCTTGCTCTTGGAGTGATCTTTGTTGGTCGACCACTCTTGGGGAGGGTAACAATGGTCTAGAATTGCCTCCATTTGTACACGATCTGTCTGACTGTGGATTGGTGGAGCCCAAACTCTTTAGAGATGGTTTTGTAACCTTTTCCAGCCTGATGAGCATCAACAACTCTTTCTGAGGTCCTCATTAATCTCCTTTGTTCGTGCCATGATACACTTCCACAAACACGTGTAGTGAAGAGCAGACTTTGATAGATCCCTGTTCTTTAAATAAAACAGGGTGCCCACTCACACCTGATTGTCATCCCATTGATTGAAAACACCTGACTCTAATGTCACCTTCAAATTAACTGCTAATCCTAGAGGTTCACATACTTTTGCCACTCACTAATATGTAAATATTGGATCATTTTCCTCAATAAATAAATGATGAAGTATAATATTTTTGTCTTATTTGTTTAACTGAGTTCTCTTTATCTACTTTTAGGACTTGTGTGAAAATCTGATGATGTTTTAGATCATATTTATTTAGAAATATAGAAAATTCTAAAGGGTTCACAAACTTTCACGCAACACTGCCTTGAAGGAACTACAAGCAGGTAAAAAAGTGATATGGTAGATGTCTGGAGATAAATTGTATATCCTGCACCTCATCATACCCGGTCAATATCTTCACTTTTTGTGAAATTACACCCTGAAAATTACAATAAATGAAATCTAACTTTTTACACATGATATACAGACTATTTACACATTATAACCACCGACATCAACATTCCAATGATTACTATTTAATAGTAACATAACTTCCCACCTGGAGGATCATACAAGCTACAAGTAAGCCAGTGGTAATGGTAAGATCATGGCTGAAAAAAATTGTCAATTTATTCGTGGGACTTTCTGGAACAGTCCCTAATGGGTTTTGGTCTTATTAGAAGACCAGGGTTACTTTGTTACTTTTTGCAATTATGATTATGATCTTTATTATATGAGGAATCCAGTTCCTCTACCTACACTATCAACATTTACATGCTCCCAGTAGGTCATTTCCTATAGGACAGCAACACTGCTTAGTGTGGTTATTCACATGATACTCTTATATATCCGAATCTCCCATGAAACAATAATGACCCACTGTGTTTTAGGTAAAGTTATACATAAATAAGTGGGGAAAAAACATATTATTGTATTGGGCAGATTTTGAGGTGATTAAAAACCAGAGATGAACTCCAAATTCCTGGGGCTGTATTCATAAAAATACCCTTAGATCAGCCTAAAAACTCATAGCTAGGAATTTTAGCTTAAGAGCGATTCAGTAGCGATCTGAGAGCAACTCTAAGCAAAGAGAACACAAAAAAATATCTCAATGAGGAGGTGCAGTTGACCCAGTTGCTAGGTATGATGCAATCTTTTGAATATTGTGATTGGTTGTCAAACCCGTCACTCACTCTGACTCTCTCTGTCTCTCTCTCACAAACAGACACAAATGCACTTTTAATTAGGGAAATATTTTGTAGCCTATTGTAAGCCTTTGGAATATCAGACACTGGCTATTTCTGCATATTTTACACTAACCACACACAAACACATTTGTTTGCCTTCTTTAAGTAACAGCATATTTACAAAGCTGATAGGTTTTGTATCCTACTTAATCTATTGGATAGCCTATGAACTGGAGAAAATGCAGCTCCGCTCTTTTCAGGTATGGGTGCTGCCGTGTCTAATCTATGTAACTGGTGGAGTTCATATTTAGTTTTCATTTCAGGTGTTACACCATTGTTGCGCTGGGTAGGAGATGTAAGCGCATCTCTGATAAGGTCATCCACAAACATTATTAATACACAACCTAACCGGTATGTGTGATTAACTCACTGTTATTCAGGATTTGGAGAACATTTTTTTTCTGCCTCGACGTCTTTCCGGATTTTTCTCCTCTGCTTAAGAGACCTCCTAAGCCTCTTCAATGTCCTCTTCCTACTTCTAACAGTTTTTCACCTTTAGAGCTCTTTTAGAGATGAACTTTTATCTTTACTAGGACCTACTTGTAAATTTAAGAGAGAAACGCCCTCGTTTAAGATTTTTCTTAGAATTGTCGGCCTTAAGAATCTTTATGAATATGGCCCCTGATGTTCTAAGAGCTTAGCTTACTTGGCTTATATATAAGATTGTAAATTCACTGCCTGGCCAGAAAAAAGTTCACACTAATATTTCGTTGGACCACGTTTAGGTTTGATTATGGCACTCATTCGATGTGGCATTGTTTCCACAAGCTTCTGCAATGTCACAACATTTATTTCTGTCCACAGTTGCATTCATTTTCAATGATCCCAAGATCTTGTATTGATGATGGGAGATTTGTTCCACTGCACAAAGTCTTCTCCAGCACATCCCAAAGATTCCCAGTGGGGTTCAAGTATGGACTCTGTGGTGGCCAATCCATGTGTGAAAATAATGTCTCATGCTTCCTGAACCACTCTTTCATAATTTGAGCCTTCTGAAACAGATGAACATCTTTTCCACGACCACAGGATGTCTTTCGACATGGTTGTTTAACAAATGAGAAGCTCCTCACTGTATCAGTTAGGGTTCAAGAACTTGTTGCCAGCTGAAACATAATCACCAATGCAGTAATATGCGATGGGAGGCTCTTTCTTTCAACTACTTAACTAATTGCTTAGTTAAATCCAGGTGGTGACCTTATTTTGGCCAGGCAGTGTATGTTGTAATAATAAATATATGGCGTATACAGTATATACACAGTGTTGTACATTACCAGTGTTTGAAATGTGCTGTACAAATGAGCTGTTGCTTTGCTTTGCTCTGACTTACTGATGTTGAAAAACCTGAGTTTCAGGAAACTTGACTCTCATTGATGTGCAATTATCATTTCACCCGATTCTTTGTCTTTACTGTAGTTTTGACAGGTTTGTCAAAAATATGACCTGTTGCTGAATATAAGCTCACATACAGTGGCTACTCGCTGTATCCACTCACTCTGAGTTCCCAGCCAAAATAAACTCAGTATCTCTGCTAAGGCTTTTTAAAAAGATTTTCTGTCTCTCCTGTCTTCTCAACACTTCTCCTCTCCTCACATCTTCTCCTCACTGTGGTTTCTGGCCGAACCTGCCCCAGTGAATCACTCTAACCAAGCAACCGCATTCTCTGTGGAGCTCAGCTCACTAACTCAGATGCTGCAGTGTGAAAACCCGCCTGCTGTTAATCCAGGAGCAATGTTTTACATTTGTTTGCACGTGGAGAACGGGGACCAGTTTTGATTTGTGAGGCTTCACACACTCTGCATAAAAGCTACTTCCTGAAAACACCATAAGGGGGCAAGCTTGCCCTCTCACTGCTCACTAGCTCTACTGTCGTATGGCCCGAGGTGACAGGAGAAAAGAGCGGCGTGATTTCAGAGCCACGTTGCACCAGTACTTCCAGACCGTGCCGGTTTTGACTTCTCAGACACGCTTATGCGTAGTGTTTTAGTGCATTAAAAAATACAGTAAAACAAAATAAATCCTCAGACAAGACTACTGGTTGGGATGTGAAACTGAGAGGGAAAATCTGTAGACGCCTTCATACATAAGGCCGAGATAAGCAGCGTTAATGTTTGGCCTATGTAGAATTCTCTATTGAAAAACACATACAAATTATTGTCTTTTGTGCACCATGTATTTTTAAACAGTGGCATTTAAATAGAGAAATGTATCCATTAACATTTGAGCACCTCATCAAGAACGGGCTGCTTATGCACTGTGCTCTTTATTGCCTTTCACAGTAGGAGTTAAAGTGTTTTTTCCCTCGTGCTATTCCCATTGTGAAAGGCAATTTCACACTTTCAGCAAAATTGGAGGATCAGTTTTGATGTTAGTGTTTGGAGACGCTAATCCATGAATGTCACAAATCTTCCCTGTGATCACAGTAAATACGCGCTGACACCTGTGCAAACTCCCAGAGCAGAACATTTTCAGAAACGAAAAGAATCCTAGTGTTTATTCCAACAAAGCCCATGTGCTCCGTGACAGCACCCGGATGAAGAACGAAGCAGCACAATGTGCTAATATGCTGCCCAATTCGAGGACCATATGAAATCACAAAGTCACCTACACTTAGAAAATGTCTGCGTAGGCCTTGAATTTCGGCAGTCACTTGAGATAGCAGCCATACGGGTCAGAGCTGCCAGGCTGAGCTGCCAGAGGCATCAGCGTGACCCCCCTCCTTCTCCCTGTCCAGCAGTGCGAGCCTGCTTATGAATGCTAGCATTGCTCTCTTAATTAGGCCTGGGAGAGGTTTAACAACCATGCTACAGTTTAGCCCGCTGACAAATAGAAAAATAAATCCCTTGTTTAAATTAGCACAGTGAAGTGAGAAGTTGTAGAAGCCACAGACTGTCTCGGCTGTCGTCTCAGAGCCGGCCTTAACCTAATCTGCCGAAAGAGGTTATTTCAGTTCAGTTTAGTTCAGCAGCACTTCTCTGGTTTAGCCCTGAAGATATTCCAGTTCCAGATGTGTGCTATGTAAATGATCAATTAAGCCCTTAAAGGCCAGGTCAAGAGGCAGGAGTCGTATAATGTGGAGTATGCTGATTAAATAAGGCAGGCACTGTCTAAATCAGGAGCCTATAGAATTAACACTATGTTCCTCCCCAGTAGTGTTGTGGTCAAGACAGCTAGAGCCAAGTCAGAGTCAAGACCAGGACTCAGACAAGTCTATTGTAAGTTTAATTTATTGTGAACCGAGAAGTTTAATATATACTGTATATATCATTGCGCAGCTTACTTTAAACCATGGCTTTTCCTCACTACATTGCCCAGTGCTCATCACTCCCGCCACATGACTCACTATGTCATGCGCTGCCAGGTGCTGAAGCGCATTGTAGTGCGTAACATACCTTAATCTCGTATCTCGTAATTTATTGAATGTTATATTAAAAGTCAAAAACAAAAATGATTATTGCGCAACCACGGCTTTCCGTCACTACATTTCCCAGCACTCATCACTGCCGACTTCCTCATCAGAGTGCGGGAGAGTATTGTACAGCATATTGCTTGCCAGAGAAAGTACAGTCAGAGTGCGGTTTCTGAATGTGTGTTTATTTTTATTATTGCTCGAAACAGGGAGTACCTGTGTATAACATTATATGTCATAATGTACACTGCTCAAAAAAATAAAGGGAACACTCAAATAACACATCCTAGATCTGAATGAATGAAATATTCTCATTGAATACTTTGTTCTGTACAAAGTTGAATGTGTTGACACCAAAATCACACAAAAATCATCAATGGAAATCAAATTTATTAACCAATGGAGGCTGGAGTTGGGAGTCACACACAAAATTAAGTGGAAACACACTACAGGCTATTCCAACTTTGATGTAACGTCCTAATTAAAACAAGTCAAAATGAGGCTCGTATTGTGTGTGGTGGCCGCCACGTGCCCTGTAATGACCTCCCTACAACGCCTGGGCATGCTCCTGATGAGTGGCGGATGGTCCTCCTAGGGATCTCCTCCCATACCTGGACTAAAGCATCCGCCAACTCCTGAACATCTGTGTGCAACGTGACGTTGGGTGGATTGAGCTAGGCATGATGTCCCGAGACATGATGTCCCAGATGTGCTCAATCGGATTCAGGTCTGGAGAACGGGCGGGCCAGTCCATAGCTTCAATGTTTTCATCTTGCTGGAACTGCTGACACACTCCAGCCACATGAGGTCTAGCATTGTCCTGCATTAGGAGGAACCCAGGGCCAACCGCACCAGCATATGGTCTCAGAAGGGGTCTGAGGATCTCATCTCGGTACCTAATGGCAGTCAGGCTACCTCTGGCGAGCACATGGAGGGCTGTGCGACCCTCCAAAAAAATGCCACCCCACACCATTACTGACCCACTGCCAAACCGGTCATGCTGAAGGATGTTGCAGGCAGCAGATCGCTCTCCACGGCGTCTCCAGACTCTGTCACGTCTGTCACATGTGCTCAGTGTGAACCTACTTTCATCTGTGAAAAGCACAGGGCGCCAGTGGCGAATTTGCCAATCCTGGTGTTCTCTGGCAGATGCCAAGAGTCCTGCACGGTGTTGGGCTGTGAGCACAACCCCCATCACTTGTATATGTCGGGCCCTCATACCATCCTCATGGAGTCGGTTTCTAACCGTTTATGCAGACACATGCACATTTGTGGCCTGCTGGAGGTCATTTTGCAGGGCTCTGGCAGTGCTCGTCCTGTTCCTCCTTGCACAAAGGTGGATGTAGCGGTCCTGCTGCTGGGTTGTTGCCCTCCTATGGCCTCCTCCACGTCTCCTGGTAGCGCCTCCAGCCTATGGACACTACACTGACAAACACAGCAAATCTTCTTTTCACAGCTCGCATTGATGTGCCATCATGGATGAGCTGCACTACCTGAGCCACTTGTGTGGTTGTAGAGTCCGTCTCCACCAGTGTGAAAGCACCACCAACATTCAAAAGTGACCAAAACATCAGCCAGAAAGCATAGGTACTGAGAAGTGGTCTGTGGTCCCCACCTGCAGAACCACTCCTTTATTGAGTGTGTCTTGTAATTGCCAATAATTTCCACCTGTTGTCTATTCCATTTGCACAACAGCATGTGACATTGATTGTCAATCAGTGTTGCTTCCTAAGTGGACAGTTTGATTTTACAGAAGAACGGACTGATTTATTCTGTTTCATTGAATTGAAAGATAGAAAAAAGTTCAGTTGATAACATTACCTCAAACAGACGCATCTGGTCCCGACAACAATTTCCAAGTCCATCTTTTATGGCCTTGAGACCAAGACAGCCTTGAGCACTACACCACTACTCCCCAGAATGTATTTTTGATTAGTGATAAGCATTTTAGCTACTAGAATCATTAAGTAAATTATATTTAAGCACCAAATGCATATAATAGTTCATTTACTCAAGCCCGTGTCATTTTAAACACCATCAGTCTAACTCTTACTTAGAGTATTCTGTACTGTTTGTTTCATCTAACCTTCATTGTGATGACATTGCAGCAGAAGCAATGCTCTCAAGCTTCAGTTCAGTTATGTTTTTATATAGTGCTTTTAACAATAGGCATTGTTGTAATGCTGCTTTACAGAAAGGAATCTAGGCAAGACAGAAGAGACAAAACCCCTGAGACCAACAAAGGAGAAACACTGACCTAGACTCAAATGGAGTTAGAACAGACAGCATGATTAGGAGTTACTGTCTAGCCGATTATAAAGGAAATCAAGTAGTATTGTTTGTAAGATGTTAAGTGTAGCGTGAGGTGAATATGAGTCTTGAGAGAATAAAGCAGGTTTAGTCGCACTATAACAATTTATATTCGTTACAGAAACTTTGAGAGAGCATCTCGACCAAATTTCAAGTCTAAACTGATCTTGATTAAAAGCCAGTATCTGCTTTACTTCCTGGAAATAATTTACTAGTCATATGAACCCACACAGCATGGAAAACGTTGTTACATTAAAACCCCGACATAAATCCAAATGCTTCACCTTTTGACCTACACCATAATATGTTGGCATACATTTTTATGTTAGTAGATAATTCTTCATAAGTTGCTTGAATTAAATGGTGCAAATAATAATGGATTCTTCTTTGTGAGTTGGAGAAAGAGGATGAGACCCAGTTCGCAGTGGTGTTACTGACCTGGATATAGTTAATGACTCTTGATAAGCACCAATTGCATGGATCACTGTGCACAAAGCTGTACACAGAGCCTGAAACATTACATTTTATTCCAATTTAACAGAAGTCATTGGGAACCCATTACCTTTAGCTCCTCCTGATTGCAGAAGTTTTCCTGATGTGTTGATTGGAAGGATAATTTAAAAATGACCCAAAAAGGTCCGCATTATGCAACCGGCATAAATTTAAAACATACAACTATTTAAAGAAAATTGCTAATTATTAATGCGTCATGTCATTCAAAGTTTGTTTTAGGTACAGATCTTGTATGACTTAACTACTATCCTTACACTATCAAGAGCTACAGATCAAGCAAAGGTACAAGCATATTACTTGGGGTAGCAGCTCCTAAATACACCACTCAGATACTTAGAATATAGACTGGCACAATCAAATGTGCATCGGTTCTGTAGCTGCATTCATGTTTAATAACCTGGGTGACTGATTTTTTTTAGGACAATGTGACATTTGTCAGCAGAAAAAATAGTTCCTCTGTTCAGTTTGTATTTATTTCAACACAGTATTAACAAATCAAAGTCCATTTCCAGCCAGAGGACAAAAGGGCTATTGGTACAACCCCAACAAAAAGAAATAAACCGAAAGTGGCAGCACCAGCCAAAATAGCTTTTTAAATCTCATTTTGTTAGCAGACTAAAGCTTTTCTTAAATCCTATAATTATATGAAATAACTTCCATTATGAGAAAAGTATTTCTAGATCTATTTAACTTTAGCACTAAAAATAGAAACAGTTTGAATAATCATAATATTCTAACAATCCTATAATGAGATCTTAGCTGTGTTGGCTGTATTTGAGACCTTTTCACTTGCGTATAGTAAAGAGGTACAGGCACGTTATGGGGCAGCAGCGCCTCCCCCAGGTCCTAGCACGTCAAATTTAATTACACTACGGACATGGTGAGAGATAGCACGGTTGAGAAGAGAGAATAGATTACATAAGTAAAACTTCTGACGATTTAAACTAATAATGCATGTTTATTTTGAGTTCTAAAGAACATTAAAGAACCACTAAAGCAGAGTTAATGATGCCAATAAGTGACAGGTGACAGCTCCATTGTGACAGGTACTATTTGAAATGCCATGCCGTCTTTGCTCTCGATGGACACTGCGCTGGCAGCAGACGTGAGTTGTGTGAAATCAAATAAGTTTTCTTTAACTTTGGTCAAGTTATGTTCTAACAAATCCAAACTGTCCAAGAATGAACTGAATGAGCATCATTAGAGAACAAAGTAGCTGTGATTTTGCCGCTGCTCTCACATTATTAACATTAAGTTAGAAGGGATAGGCTCTGAAATACTGCAGGCTTTGTGGTGAAATAGGGAATTGCTGAGAATTTTATATGACATGTTTATTAGGGGAAATGATAAAAGCCACCTATCCTTGATTCTTCACTCTTTTACTTTTAAGCTCCAAATCCCAGATGTGTGCTTTAAGAGCAGACTATTTGGTGCTGGTGAATACTTTAACTTTCTCTCAGACAGTGTCTGAACAGCCAATGTGAAAGCACATTGCTCACACCATTTATTATTAAACCACAGAAGGCATGGTTGTGACTGCGTCTAGCCTGCTGAGAATATATAAATATATATATATATCTCTATATATCTATATATCTGTGTTTAGGCTCAGTGAGTGTATTTCGTACATGTTCACTCCAACACAAAATGATGGGAGCAAAAAAGCCTTAAAGCTTGCCGTCGTTACGGAGTATTACATCAAGTGAAAGTGTACTGTGGAAACGGTTGAACCCGAAGTCTTCAGATCCTTATCAAGCTGAGCCGATGAGGGAATGAACCTGACTGCTCTTTCAGAAAGGTCATTCCACCAGTCACAGACACAAAAAGCTTAGAAGTCCTTTTCCACAGCATTGCTACGGAATTGATGAAGATGAATATGTCAGACTGTCATTAAAGGTAAAATAGGAACTTTTGATGAATGTCTGATAGAGTTCCAATGAAAAAAATAACACATACAGTCTCATCAACAAATCTTTTTTATTTTAGTGTCAAATTAATGTACATATATTATTGCAGAACAATACCTTTTACTGGTGACTCCATAACCACAAAAATGTGTTGATTGAGTAGACAGAAATTGAACTGTTCTGGCAGCCATGAAAGTGACAACACACTACCTGTAATGTTTTTTTTAATACCATAGCATCATTGGTGTTTGGAAAGACGATGTTTTTCCAACCCCAAAGGATATATTGGTTCTGTTCCTCTCATTTTACTAAGTACTGGATTGAATGTCTCCATTAGTACAACGCCCATTCCACAGTTGTTCACCAACTTTAGTCCAGCAACTCTTGAAGTTATTCATTTATTTATCACAGACATCACATCAACATTAATGTCTATATTCCTGACAGAAATACAGACACAATCACATTGTGACAATTTAGAGAAACCAGCTAACCTAATGCATGTCTTTGGAATGTGGGAGGAAACCGGGAGCACACGGATATGTGGAGGACCCGCAAACTTCACGCAAGCAAAGTCCAGGGTTCAAACTAGGGATTCCTGGTGCTGTGAGGCGTTGGTGCTACCCAATGTTTCCACCATGCTGCCCAGCTCTGGATATTGTTTTGATGTAACCGTCATTTGTTTTCTAATACTAGATTCTAGAAGACGGTTTTGGTTAATACCGATAGCAGCAAACAGCGTTTGTGTGTTTGATGATCCAAAGTGCTTATGTGGCGTACGTTCCTTCTTCGATATAAGAAATAGTAGTAAGAATCAAACTCTTATTCGTGAACATTCTTGGTATAAGTAAGCTGCTGTGAGCCATATCAAAGATCTTCTCCAGCAAGATACGAATTGAGTATGAAACGTGACATTAAGCCACCTTTTAGACAAGAGATACTATGAAAATTTGTTTATTTATTCATTTATTTTTAGATAGAGCTGGAACAGTTTGAGGGGCTGGAAAAAATATTTTGAACTTTTCCATATGTTTCACTATCACCTTAATGTATTATTAAATAAATAAAGAATTCCATTAATCGCTTTTAACTGGCCAGAGTCACTTGGTGGTCCGGAGTCTATGCTAGAGTGAGCAGGACACAGGTATAAGCACGCCCTGGATGAAACACCAGTCCACTGCAGAGGCTGTTGCAGTGCCAGGGGATAACCCTAACCTTACCCACCTTCTTTCCTTTCCACAAAACCTGGTACTGGAACCTGTGGTGGTGGGCTACAAAATTCCCACTGCACCACCAGAGATCCTTTCACATTCTGTCAAACTAATACATACAAACTTACACATTTTATCAAATGCAAAGTACATAAGTAGAGAGTTATCTGAAAAGGTGCCCAACATTTTGGTTATTCCAACTTTTGTTTAATTTATTCAAATATAGCTTAAAATGTCTGCATTAAAATATACAGAAATATGTCATATCTGCCAAGTCCAACAACAATGTATGTAATCTGACTAGGGGTGCCCAAACTTTTGTACAAGATTGTTTATAATAATACTACCAATCCTAAATTATTTGTTTGTGTATTGCTAGGTGTTAATTTGCATGTACATAATTACTTGTACATAATGATCGTAAAATAACATTTACAAAATTGATTTAAAAATAATGCTTGGGTTATTAAAATGGAATTAATTGCATTGAGATGCACTGTCTGGCCAAAGGAGTCACGGGTTGGATTCAAATAAGCAAATAGAGTACTTAAGAGCCTTGACTGTATAATTAATGCAGGGATTAATATGGTTTTAGCTGGCAGTAATATGTTTCAGTTATGCTTAACTGAAGCAGAGAGTTGCTTCTCATTTCTTAAAACAACCATGTCGGAAGACTTCAGTTTGTTGGGGAGCATAGAAGTTGTAACAATGGCAAGAGGTAATGTGGTCCAATGAGTCCAGATTTATTTTATTCAAGAGCAATGGATTCATCAGGGTAAGGAGAGAAATGCATGTAGCAATGCAACTATCATGCATAGTGCCCACTGTCCAAGCCTCTGGAGGCAGTGTTATGATCTGGGGCTACTAATTAAGTCACCTGGGTACCTGAACGTACTGAATGACTAAGTTATCCTATCAAAAGATTTTTTTTCTTCCCCAATGGTACATGCGTATTCCAGGACATCAATGCCAAGATTAATCAGTTTCAAACTGTGAAAGAGTTGTTCTGGGCGCATGAGGAATCATATCATCTTCAAACGTGAATTGGCCACCACAGAGTTTTGTCATTAACCCCATTGAAATTTTTGGGATGTGCTGGAGATGATCTCAGCGGAAATAAACGTTGTGATGTTGCATAAGGATGTTGAAACAGTGTCACACCGAATGAGCACTGTAATCAAAGAAAAAAGTGGTCATATTAGATTGTGTGGATTGCTTAAACTTGTATGAGTCGAGTCACACCACTCGTTTCAGCCTAAACTCGATTCATGATTCACGGGTCACGATTCAGTACATGGCGATTCAGGTTCACAATAGGCCTCAGAGAAGATCTCTGCTATTTTATGGTGTTTTTCTTTATTTTTACATCTACAGTACTGTATTCTTAGTGCAAATAAGTCTCCATGGATCCTAAAAAGGTTAGTTTATAAGAGCCAACTGAAAGCACAACAGGAACTGGATGCTCCAGAACACAGGCTGCAGTTAGCTTAGCAGCTATGCGAGCACCCGGAGTTCATCAGTAGAGTAAGTGTTTTGCTTTTACTTTTCACTTTCAATCCATTACTCACTAAATTACATGAGATTTTTCAACACTTTATTATAAAAGAAGCTTTGTGTTAATGATTTTGGCCAACTGTAGGTTAATGTAAGTATTTTAGACATTAACTTACTTTCATTACTTATCATAATATCCTTTCCATATCTCCGCTATGATACAGTATAGACCGCTGTACCAAACACTCATTAAAATCATCAGTTCATGATATATTTAACTTATGATGGATTTGTCAGAACATATCCCCTTCGTAAATAAGGGAGCACCTGTACAATACAACTCCATTAATGCATATAATGCCTTATACAGTGTGGATTTTCTGGGGGTCTGGAACGGATTAATTCAATTTTTATTATTCCTTATGGAAACATTTGCTCAGTACTCATCGTTTTCAGTTCTTGACAAGCCTTCAGGAACAAATTAATGACCCGAGGTACCACTGTATTTACCTTAACATGTGTATTATTCACTCAAATAACATATACATCTTTAACACAAGTGGTAGTGCTTCTGCTGAACTGTTCCTGGGACTTGGGTTTGCTTCTTGTTTCTGGTCTGTTTGGAGTTGGAAGTGTAAGATTCCTTTGTTTTCTCATACCTCTCAAAAATATGCCATACATTGATTGTCTACTCTAAATTGCCTCAAGGTGTGAGCGTTTATCCAAACTCTCAACTGATTATTGAAGACGCGTGATTGATTTGCACAGTTTTGCTTCTATTTTGATTAAGGTACATGAGCACATTTTATTCCTTTCAGCTAAAAATTCAGCTAGATCATTTTTGAGCACATGTAACTCTAAATGTGCACAGTTTCTGTGCAATTTTACCCTCCTTATTTATCACAGATACTTTATAGTCTTGTGTGAAAGATGTGTACGGATTACATGTTTGTTAATATTCTAAATAAGAAATGGTAACACAACCTTTGCAGGGTTTATTTGTTTATTTGTTTTTTTTAACGTTGCTATCAGCATCAGTGGTCATTTCAGCGACACACACAGGTTACATCAAGACTAATCATACAGTGGGGCAAAAAAGTATTTAGTCAGCCACTGATTGTGCAAGTTCTTCTACTTAGAAAGATGACAGAGGTCTGTAATTTCCATCATAGGTACACTTTAACTATGAGAGACAAAATGAGAAAAAAAAAATCCAGGAAATCACATCGTACGATTTTTAAAGCATTTAATTGTAAATCATGGTGGAAAATAAGTATTTGGTCACCCACAAACAAGATTTCTGGCTCTCACAGATCTGTAACTTCTTCTTTAAGAAGCTCTTCTGTCCTCCACTCGTTACCTGTATTAATGGCACCTGTTTGACCTTGTTATCTGTATAAAAGACACCTGTCCACAGCCTCAAACAGTCAGACTCCAAACTCAACCATGGTCAAGACCAAAGAGCTGTTGAAGGACACCAGGAAGAAAATTGTAGACCTGCACCAGGCTGGGAAGAGTGAATCTACAATAGGCAAGCAGGTTGGTGTGAATAAATCAACTGTGGGAGCAATTGTATGAAAATGGAAGACATACAAGTCCATTGATAATCTCCCTCGATCTGGGATCCCATGCAAGATCTCATCCCGTGGAGTCAAAATGATCACGAGAACGGTGAGCAGAAATCTCAGAACTACATGGAGGGACCTGATGAATGACTTACAGAGATCTGGGACCAAAGTAAAAAGGCTACCATCAGTAACACAGTACGCCGAGAGGGACTCAGATCCTGCAGTGCCAGGATCCGGAAGAGGATTGGGAGAATATCATGTGGTCAGATGAAACCAAAATAGAACTTTTTGCTAAAAACTCAAATAGTCATGTTTGGAGGAAGAAGAATGCTGAGTTGCATCCCAAGAACACCATACCTACTGTGAAGCATGGGGGTGGAAACATCATACTTTGGGGCTGTTTTTCTGCAAAGGGGACAGGACGACTGATCCGTAGTAAGGGAAGAATGAACGGAGCCATGTATCGTGAGATTTTAAGCCAAAACCTCCTTCCATCAGTGAGAGCATTGAAGATGGAACGTGTCTGGGTCTTCCAGCATGACAATGATCCCAAACACACCACTCGGGCAAGCCAGTCTCCAGACTTCAATCCCATAGAAAATTAGTTCCACCATAATTTACAATTAAATTATAAAAAATGCTACAATGTGATTTTCTGAATTTTTTTTCTCATTTTGTCTCTCATAGTTTGAAGTGTACCTATGATGAAAATTACAGACCTCTCTTATCTTTCTAAGGAGGAGAACTTGCACAATCAGTGGCTGACTAAATACTTTTTTGCCCCACTGTATATATACATTCAAGTCAATGCCTATTTAGAGTATTCAACCTAACATGCATGTTTTTGGACTGTGGGAGGAAACCGGAGTGTCGGGAACAAAACCACACAGACACAGGGAGGACATGCAGACTCCATACAGAAATGACCCAGGTCAATCCACCTTGGGATCGAACCCAGGACCTTCTTGCTGGGAGGTGGTGGTGCTATCCACCGAGGAACTTATATATATATATACAGTATATACACCACAGGCATACACCAAAGTATATTGTGAGAAAAAAAGGACAATTGTTTTATGAAAGAACACCATATCAACTGTTAAGCAGGGGGGCGTTTCTATTATGTTTACCAAGGGAAGAATGGATTCTACTAAATATCAATCATGGATGACAGTGTCCCACAGTGAACTAGAGCTGTGCTAAAAAAATCGATACAGCAATATATCACGATATTTATTTTCGCGACATAATACATCTATTTTCATCTCAAAATATAGATTTTTTTGAAGGAGAAAAAAACTTTTTAAATGCGGTGTAAACTACTATCCATGCTCTTGTAGATTTTGCAGTACAGGGATTTGACTCTATTTTGTCCTCTGCATTATCAGTGTGATATGATGTATTAAAATGATTGAAAATGTACACCATAACTTGTATTTCAGCTGTTTTTATATTTTCAGCTAACTATATGGGATATCACAGTCTATGCATCATATCGCACTGTATCGTGATTTAATCGTATCATGACCAATGTATTGTGATGAAAATCGTATCGTGAAGTCCTTTTCAATACCCACCCCAACAATGAACCCAAACAGCCACTGTACATTCATATAAATCCATCAAATAAACCTTAAACTACAGCTAGAAATCCACACACGTCTACAAACATGAATTGTATTGAATATCCATAGTAGATCTCAAACATGCTGTGCATTTAAGATGATCTAAGAATGTTGCTAATAGCTATTGGCTGATTTGATTTGACATATATGATTATGGATTCACCTGTCTCACACTATGAAGATTTAGTTATTGATCAAACTGAACATAAAAACTTTCAATCTGCCTTACGCTCAACTACACATATGTCGGAAGATGTCACACATATTGGATACGCTATATTTGAAACACGTTTTACAATTGTATTGCTATAACGTTAAGTACTGAGCCTAGGCTTCATGGGCTTCAACACATCTAACTCCAAGTAGTGAACAGAACATGAGGGTTAAACGAGCTTCTTGAAATGTTAATTCCTATTAATTACACTGACTGTAGCTTTCACTGTCTAAAGCAATTACAGAGAACCTATGTAGGGATGGAGAGCTGTCTTGCTTAGAAGCGCTGTATTAGGTGGATAGGTCTGCTGACATTAAAGAACAGGCACAGACAAGGTCAGCTCTGTGCCATGTTCCAGACACAGCTTCCTGAGTGTGACATTTAAGCAAAATCACGAAGACGCCAATAGCTGTTCTGTCCATTATGTATCTGGAAGCCTCAAAAAGTGGCCACTCTGCTTGCTCTAATCTCTGCATGTTTCAGCGTACGCATTTAAATGAGGTTTGTTTTATTTCTTTAGTTTATTCTGCTGAAGTTGGTTTATCACATTTTCAGACAGCTCTAGAAATATTTGCACCCATTGGTAAAAGGCTTAGGGAAAAGGACTTTGTGGTTAATTAGCTTAATCCCACATTGAAAATGAGAGAAGGCTAACATTTAATTGAATTAATTTAACTGCGTTATTTGCACCCCTTCTTTTATTTCTTTATTCAGCCTTCGTTTGCCAACATCACAGCACTGTGTCCTCTGCTCTATTGCTTAATGAGATTGGAGAATCTAAAACACTCCTCAATACAGAATCTCCCCAGCTCCTAGATGCTCTCTTGAGATCACCCCGCAGGGTTTTAATGAGGATTAGACCAATGGTCTTAGATGGCCATGTCAAGAGACTGATTCTGTGGCCATTTAACCACTCTTGTGGGGATTTGGGCATATGTTTTGGATTACTCTCCTGCTGGAACATTTAACCACGATCCAGTTGTAGCTCCCTGGTACATGCAGACAGACTTTCATTTAAAATGGACTGGTTCTTCATAGAGTCCATGATGTCATTCCCAGGGACTTTGAGTGATCCTTGACCATACATAACAGTGGGGATTGTTTTTTCTATAACCATAACCATACCTCATTTTATGCTAAACCCACCTGGAATTTTTGTTGTCAGTATTTTGTCTCATATGATCATAGAACCTTATATTAATCAACGTTGCAGTAGAGTCTAGTGAAGTCCAGACATGTAGAATTGTGGTTAGATTAAAGAAAATATTTCTGGCATGACTTTCATATAATTTATTGACATTGAGGGCTAGATTAGGAGATTTGGATTTGGCAATTCCAAACTACTTTAAATCTACAACTGTTGTCCTTGGAGTAATTGTTGACTCTTCTAAGTCATAAGGCAAATACCCATATGTCCTCTTCCAGACAGGTTAATTACAGCTATGATAATGGTAAACATCATAGTTATTGCCCTAGCTATGAATATGGGCATAGGTATATTTATATCCATTGCCTGATTTATGAATGTATTCATTGGCATACATCTATAATAATTAAAATAAGGCCAAATTCCCCTAGTCTTTCATAAACATGGGGAAGATTAGAGAATTCACAAATGAAATTAGATGAATGTAGAGTACTGTGCAAAAGTCTTAGACTACCATTAGAGTTGTTATTTTCACAGTAGTATAGAGACCATATATAACATATTGTCAACGATTGGAACTGAAAAACTTCAAACCAGTATTCGCCACTCCATAGTACTCTTTTCCACTGACCTTCATTTCAATATTTGTGAGCTTTAGCATATCTTAGCCTTTTCACCCTGTTCCACTTCCAAAAAAGTGGTTTCTTGGCTGCTATCCTTCCAAACAGACTATGCCTGATCAAACGTCTTCAGACGGTAGAAAGGTCAACTTGGCATCCTGTTGAAGCTTTCAGATGATGCTCTGGCTCAAGTGTAAGGGGAGGTCACATAATTATTTTATGATTTTTTTCAGTTTTTAATACGGCATACAAATTTCCTGTATTTTCTAGTTCTATTCTGATAAAGAGACTGAGAAATACTTATGGTCATGATGTATGTCATCTAATATAATGGCTATGAAAAACATCTACGTACATACACAGCACTTTAACATGACTTCCAAATGACAGTCGAAATAGATTTCTATAGGAAGAAATGAAGAAAGCCTGAAGAGGTTCAGAAAGTAAAACTCTTTTTCTGCTTGCCAAGATGTCAAACTACCTTTACCTTTAACCATCAAGAGTACATTTTATATGAAAAGTGATTTCATTTCATGGTAGTATGTGAGCTGAAATGCCCAGGTGTGCCTATGCAGATTTGAATGACCTTCTAGTGTCTACACTAAAAGCCTTACAACAACTACCTGACCACCTACACAATTATGTTGTAAGCACTTGGTATGATATATATATAAATACCTATAACAGGAGTATGATTCCTAGCTGGAAAATAACTGGTACGCTTGTACATTGTCACACCCCACATTCTTGTATAACCCTTAAAAAAAGCACAATATGCTCAAATGACTTCACAAACATTCTTCTCTAAGGTTGCTATAACAACTGTACAGCTGCCATTTTACGTGTGATACAGAAGAGACAGATTCTTAGAAGTGTACTTATGAAAATAAAACTGCTACTGCAATTGCATTCATTAAGACTGCTGTGAAGGCAATTGCATGAAGCAACCTGTAATTAGTAGATTAATGGTAATGCCTGGCAGGCGATGAATGGAAAGAGTGTTACCTGTTAACATAATGTTGGCTCTCATTCCAACTATTGTACATTTACATTGACAGCATTTAGCAGGCACTGTTATCCAGAGCGACTTGCAGTACAAGCCTCCTGGTTACAAGTCCAGTGCGTTAACCTCTATGCCGAGGGATATACATCATAAAATTGTAATTCTTAAATCAAATATTAGACCTACTATAGGATACAATGCATGATTAAATACGAAGGGCTGATGCAAGTTCTGAACGATGCTTGCAATGACCTACTAATGGTTTGAGCTGGGGAGCTAGACCCAGCTGCCCTATGGTGTAAAGTACATTGTGGTGCCAAAAGCATATTTCTTTGTAGACTTACATTATAAGTCAACATTTCAGTCATTTTACATGTATGCCATTTAGCAGATGCCTGTATCCCAGTGACTTACAGTTGCTCAGACTGAGCAATTGTAGGTTAAGGGTCTTACTCAAGGACCCAAAGTGGCAGCTTGGCAGAAGTGGGACTTGAACCCTGGACCATCTGGTCCATAGTCCAGTATCATAACCACTAGGCTACCACAGAAATACTAGTTATAGGCTTACAGTAATTTACATTTACAGCATTTAGCAGACACCCTTATCCAGAGCGACTTACAATTGGTACAGTCTTACAATTCAAGCAATTGGGGGTTAAGGGTCTTGCTCAAGGACCCAACAGTGGCAGCTTGGCTGAGGTGGGATTTGAACCCTGGACCTTCTGGTCCAGAGTCTAGTACCTTAACCACTAGGCTACCTTCCAAAACTTCAAAACTTCTTTCGAAAAATAATTTGTTTTACAAAATTGTGTATGTCTACCTAAGACTTTTACATAGTCCATAATCCAGTATGTCAATATGTGATGATGGACAAATAAGATTACTTAATTTCACCAGCACTGAGAAATGTTGGTTGGCATAACCACTTGTTAAATGCCTATACGCAGATGAGCCAATGCATTATGACCACTCACAGATCAAATAATGAATAATGTTGATTGTCTTGTTAGAACTGCATGTGTCATGGTCTGAGTTATTAGACGGTAAACAGTTGGTTCTTGGCAGACTTAAAAACCTATGAGACTTTGAGAAGTGTTAAAATTTTATGGCCAGATGGCTGGGTCCTAGCAGCAGTTGTATTTATGACTAATTCCCAATCAGTCATAAATACCTACCGACAGTGGTATGGCTGTACGGGGCTGCATAGCCACAGACCTCTCAGAGTGCTAATCATGCTAACCCTGTCAGAGGCCAAACGTTCCTACAATGGACACGGGAATGTCAGAACTATACATTGGGGAAATGAAAGAAGATCAACTGGTTCAATTAGTCTTGTTTTCTTTTGTCTAGTGAATGGTCAGTAGGTTTGTGTGCTATTTATTTGGAAAAGTAATGGCACCAGGATGCACTGTGGGACAAGCCGATGGAGCTGCAGTAGTTTTAGAAAGTGTTGTTGACTGTGTTACCATACCATAAAAAGTCAGTTGCGTTCATCGTTACAATGCAATAGCATGCAAACCGTTTTCTTGCAGGAAACTGGGATAGTGACAGTTTTGTTTGTAGTGACTGGAATACAAAAAGGTGCCTTATGTATTTGGGTAAATGTGATTGTTTTTATACATCTACTTATCTGTTCAAATCACTCAAGATTTTTGGCTTTGTGACGCAAAAATGTCTAAAATCACGTGGATATTGATGCATTCATAAGAATTGGTTATTTTATATACTATACCCACTTAATCCAATTTAGGGTTGTGGGCGAGGGAGGTGGGCTATCTGGGAGCAAGGGGCTAAAGCATTAACTTCTGCAGGGTGTCAGGAGCAGAGCTCGAACCCGGGTCTGTGGCGTTGTGAGGTGATACAAATAATGATTACAAAATAAAATAGTGGACATAGATGCCTTAGAATTTAATTGGCATATATTATTGTTTGTATTATTTAAATGTATTACTGTATATGTATCTCATGTCCTGGTATTAAAGAAGCTTATTATTTTTCTTTTGCTGTTCAGAGTCTTGGAGAGACTGGGAGATACGACACCCGTAAGAAGTAAGCCTTTCATTTATTTTAAAGCTTTCTGAAACCCCTGAGGTATACTTGGAAAACAACTGCATGCATTATTAAGCAGGCTTTGCTAATATCAAATGTCATATTTGGTTTCGCCGGACCATTTCACCATAATCGTTGAGAACAACATGATGTGACATTTTGGTTTAAAGTATCTGTACAGCATGGTTGTCTTACCCGCATATTATGTATGCTGTGATAGCATATGGCATGGATTAATAATAAGTCATGGGTGGATGATTAATAGCATCTAGGAGTGTGTGAGCTGTGCCAGTGTATTACCTGTCTGAAGTTGTTTCTGGTGGGCAGGCAAGCCCTTCGAAAATTTCTCTGCATTTAAGACTGGATCTTAGTAAGTATTTATGCAGTAGGGTGTTTATGAGGGTCAAATTACATGATCTGTACCAACCAGCATTGTGTAAGATAAGACATTTCATTGTAAAGGAGCTATCTCAAGTTCCTTTAAGAAAGAAGGAATTAAAAAAACTTATCTAAAACAATCCTCACCTCAGTGATATATCATAGTTTCCCTAGACAGGTTCTCAGGGAGCTGATGGTCCACAGCTCTGTTCTTCTGCAGTTACATCAGCCCTGTAACAGATATTAACATTCTTGATTAGTTTAGGTGTTTGGGAGGTGGAGTGAGCACAATATGAGGTACACTAAAGAATGGTTTTGAAAGAATGATTGCAGTACTTTATTATAGTCTTGGGCAAAAAGGTAATACAGATATTACTTTAAAGAGCAGAACTTTAATATTTTGTTTAGGAGCAAAGTTATAGCAATACTAGTCAGAAACACTCTCACTGACGGCAATTTAGAGCAACCACTTAACATTTACAGCATTTAGCAGACGCCCTGATCCAGAGTGACTTACAATTGATACAGTCTTACAATCCAAGCAATTGTGGGTTAAGGGCCTTGCTCAAGGACCCAACAGTGGCAGCTTGGCAGAGGTGGGATTTGAACCGTGGACCTTCTGGTCCATAGTCCAGTACCTTACCCACTAAGCTACCACAGTCCTACTAAATGTTTACAGTTGATACAGTCTAAGATACTGTTGATTAAGGACCTTAGGTGACAGCTTGGCCGAGGTGGGATTTGAACCGTGGACCTCTTGGTTCACAGTCCAGTACCTTTAACCTCTGAGCCACCACAGTCCCATGTCTTTAACCGCATGTCTTTGGAAAGTGGGAGGAAAACCCATAGTAATCCCACAAAGGACTTGGGGAGGACATGCAAGCACACAGAAGGAGTCCAAGGTCAGATTGAACTGAGTGCTAAAAAATAATAAACCAAAAGCAAACTAATATTTTATTTGGTCAGAACTCTGTGTAACTCTATGTACAACAACCATTTTTAGAAAAGGCTTTGAACTAGATTATGGAACTTGACATTGAGGTCGGGCACTGATGTTGGTCCATCTCAATGCTGCCTGATGGAGTTAATGCAGAGCAGGGCAGACAGTTGGAAAAATATTCAACTTCATGATGGGAATCCAATAATGCACAAAAATATACATTCAGCAGATACAGTATTCCGAATTTTGAATTTTGAATTTTGCCAGGCAAGCGATACACAATACACAAGAACTCTCCCGCATTCTGATGAGGAAGTCGGCAGTGCGTGACGTTTTCCCAGGGATGAGCGCCTGGAAACCTGGAATCGAGGAAAACCTGCGGTTGCGCAATAATCATTTTGTTTTTCACTTTCAATACATTATTCAATAAATTACATGAGATATTCAATTCTTTGTTATAAAATAAGCTTAATGTTAATGATTTTGCCCAACTTTAGTTTACTGTAAGTGTTTTAGGCATGCTACGCACTATAATTCTTGGCAGTACATGATGTAGGGAGACGTGGCTGGGGTGATAAGGAAAAAAATAGTGAGGAAAAGCCGCGGTCACGGTCGTGTACAGTATTAAGAATGTGTAAGGAATTTTACGTTACGATATATACAGTATGTATTAAACTCCTTGGTTTACGATAAATTCAACTTACGATGGATTTGTTGTAACATATCCCCATTGTAAATTGAGGAGTACATGTACTGGCATTCATAAATCACAGTGACTGTTAAATATATATTTGCAGTTGTTTTAATACAGTGGTGCTTGAAAGTTTGTGAACCCTTTAGCATTTTCTATTATTATCATAAATATAACCTAAAACCTCATCAGATTTTCACACAAGTCCTAATAGTAGATAAAGAGAACCCAGTTAGACAAATGAGACAAAAATAGCATACTTGGTCATTTATTTATTGAGTATATATCCAATATTACATATTAGTGAGTGGCAAAAGTATGTGAACCTTTAGAATTAGCAGTTCATTTGAAGGTGAAATTAGAGTCAGGTGGTTTCAATCAATGTGATGACAATCAGGTGTGAGTGGGCACGCGGTTTTATTTAAAGAACAGGGATCTATCAAAGTCTGCTCTTCACAACACATGTTTGTGGAAGTGTATCATAGCACGAACAAAGGAGATTTCTGAGGAGCTCTCTAAAGAGTTTGAACTCCTCCAATCCACAGTCAGACAGATTGTGTACAAATGGAGAATTCAAGACCATTGTTACCCTCCCCAGGAGTGGTCAACAACAAAGATCACTCCAAGAGCAAGGCGTGTAAATAGTTGGCAAGCTCACAAAGGACCCCAGGGTAACTTCAAAGCCACTGAAAGCCTCTCTCACATTGGCTAATGTTAATGTTTCATGAGTCCACCATCAGAAAGAACACTGAACAACAATCGTGTGCAGGGCAGGGTTGCAAGGAGAAAGCCACTGCTCTCCAAAAAGAACTTTGTTACTTGTCGGCAGTTTGCTATAGATCATGTGGACAAGCCAGAAGGCTATTGGAAGAATGTTTTGTGGATGGATGAGACCAAAATAGAACTTTTTGGTTTAAAATAAAAGCGTTACAGTCGTTATGAAAAAGTTGGGCAACCCTGATCATTTTCATGATTTTCTTTATAAATCATTGGGTTGTCCAGCTCAGCAATTTCAGGTAAATATATCATATAGCAGATGAACACCGTGATATATTTGAGAAGTGAAATTAAGTTTTATAGGTTTTAACAGAAAGTGTGCAGTAATTATTCAAACAAATTAGGCAGTGTGGCATAAATTTGGGCACCCTTGTCATGTGAATACCTTTAGCACTAATTATTGGTCTACATACACAGTGAAATCCAACTATGAGAAAGGGTTAAGGTGGCCAATTGGAAGTTTTTTCTCCTCTTTGCATCTTCTCTGAAGAGTGGCAACATGGGAGCCTCAAAACAACTCTCAAATGGCCTGAAAACAAAGGTTGTTCAACATCATGGTTCAGGGAAAGGGAAAAGCTCTCTCAGAGATTTCAGCTGTCAGTTTCCACTGTGAGGAACATAGTGACGCAATGGAAGACCACAGACACAGTTCTAGTTAAGGAACTCCCGAAGTGGCAGACCAAGAAGAATCTCAGATAGGCAGAGGCGAAGGATGGTGAGAACAGTCATAGTCAAGCCACAGACCACCTTCAAAGACCTACAACCTCATCTTGCTGCAGATGGTGTCACTAATCATCGTTCAACTATACAGCACACTTTGCACAAGGAGAGGCTGTATGGGAGAGTAATGCAGAAGAAGCCTTTTCTGCAGACACGCCACAGTCACTTGAGGTGTGCTACAGCACATTTGGACAATCCAGCTTCATTTTGGAATAAAGTGCTGTGTACTGATGAAACTAAAATTGAGTTATTTGGACATAACAAGGAGCGGCACACATCCCAAGACAAACATTTGCTACCCACAGTAAAATTTGGTAGCGGTTCCATCAGGCTGCGGGACTGTGTGGCCAGTGCAGGTACTAGGAATCTTGTTAAAGTTGAGGATCGCATATTCCAGTTAATATCTCCAGATTCTTGAGAACAATGTTCAAGAATCAGTGACAAAGTTGCACCGAGGCCAACGACCCAAAACCCTGCTCAAAATCTACTAAGGCATTCATGCAGAGGAACCAGTACAACATTCTGGAATGGCCATCTCAGTCCCTAGACAAATGTGAGCTGTCCATGCTCGGAAACCATCAAACCTGACTGAACTGGAGATGTTTCTAAAGAAGAATGGTCCAAAGCACCTTCAACCAGAATCCAGACTGGAAGCTGTAGGAAGCGTTTAGCGGCTGTTATTTCTACAAAAGGAGGATCTACTAAATATTGATGTATTTTTCTGCTGGGGTGCCCAAATTTATGCACCTGCCTAATTTTGTTTGAATAATTACTGCACACTTTCTGTAAATCCTATACACTTCATTTCACTTCTCAAATATCACTGTGTTCATCTGCTATATGATATATTTAACTCAAGTTGCTGATCTGAACAACCAATGATTTATAAACTAAAATCATGAAATGATCAGGGGTGCCCAAAACTTTTTCATATGACTGTATGTTTGGAGAAAGGAAAACACTGCATTCTCAGCATAAGACCCTTATCCCTCTGTGGAACATGGTGGTGGGAGTTTTTCATGGTTTGGGACTGTTTTGCTGCATCTGGGCCAGGACGACTTGCCCATCATTGATGGAACAATAATTTCTGAATTATATCAGAGAATCTCTAAGGAAAATGTCAGGACATCTGTCCATGAACTGAATCTCAAGAGAAGGGGGGTCCATGCAGCAAGACAACGACCCTAAGCACGCTAGTCGTTCTACCAAAGAATGGTTAAAGAAGAATAAAGTTAATGTTTTGGAATGGCCAAGTCAAAGTCCTGACCTTAATCCAATCAAAATGTTGTGGAAGGACTTAATGTGTTAATGTGAGGAAACCCACCAACATCCCAGAGCTGAAGCTGTTCTGTACGGAGGAATCAGCTCAAATTTTTTCAAGCCGATCTGCAGGACTGATCAACAGTTACAGGAAACGTTTAGTTGCAGTTTTTTCTGCACATGGGGTCACACCAGATACTTAAACAAAGGTTCACATACTTTTGCCAGGACTTGTGTGGAAATCTGATGATGTTTTGGGTCATTTAAAAATATAGAAAATTCTAAACGGTTCATGAACTTTCAAGCACCACTGTATATACTCTCCGGACAAAGAATTAGTCATCTGTTGCTGAAAGCTACTAGTGCTTCCTGTAGACTGGGATTTTTGCCACTGCTGGTAGACCCTATGACCATACACTTGCAATATAATATTACTACTTTCACACTATGGCCTTTGGGCTATACCCATACGCAATTACTCCTTTTTGCCAATCATTAACATCTCTGCTTTGCGTCCCATTTTCCACACATTCTAGATGAGACATTTCACTGCAGGCATTTATAGCACAATTATCCTCATGCAATGCCATCTATAGTTGAAGTTATGGAAATTAAAGCAAGTGCTTCACACACAGCTTCATAAAATAAACAAAATGTGCTGTGATAAACATTAATATTTGTAAAAACAAACAAACCCACAAACAAGCAAAAAAATGTAATGTAATGTAACTTTTAGAAGCAGGATTTGGTGTAAAACATCTCAGTATTGAAATGAAATATTTTGACAGTCAGATTGCATATGGTTGCAGTATTGCATTTGGGTTGACAGCATTAGTAAAGTTATGCTCAAACACTAAAACACTTTTTACTGTCTAATAAAAGAGGCAACAAGAGGGATAAAAGCAAGGCTGGCATTTTTCATGACTAACCCTGAATGGAAACAATGCTAAGTGTGTAAAAAATAAATAATTCAGGGCAGTATAATGACATTGCAGTTACTGTGAGCTGTGCATGTGCTCTAGTCTCTATCCGTCGCCAATGGTTAGTTAGAAATGTTCTCGTTTGTTGTGATTGGCTTTGACTGAGTGTGTTTGCATGCACACTCAAAATACAATCATACTATGACTTCAGCAGTTATTTTCAAGTCTTTATTGGTTAACAGCACCAAAAGGACATATATAGGACACAGTAGAAACATCTTTAATCTCTGTGATTTTGTTTTCTAACAAAACTTGATCTGTAAATCGAACATCATCACCTCCTTCATCATCATGTCAGATAGCTGATACAATATGAGGTGTTTGTGGTGATTTGTTTGAATCTGTCTAAAGGTCATTTTTCCAGAAACAATAATAAGATTTGTTCAGATAGCACTTTGCACTAAGCCAATGTAGAATATTACTTTTTCAAAGAAGCCAGACTGGATGGATTTTAACATCAGCTGTTAACGAGTCCTGCAGATCCTTTTAACATGAGCCCTGAAAAACCAGTGACATTACAAATTTGTTTTCTGATAAAAGTCTGACATTTGAATGAATTTTATGTGTTGCTTATTCTAAGAAGGATTGTAAGCTGTCATGAAAGCTTTATCCCTGTTTTTCGTGGAAAGCATCGCTGGGGGCCTATCTCCAGAGAACACAGGGCGCTGATGTAAGCATGCTAGACAGGACAGTAGACCATCACAGAGATGGGTAGGGCTCATTACATTACATTTACAGCATTTAGCAGACGCCCTTATCCAGAACGACTTACAATTGGTACAGTCTTACAATCCAAGCAATTGTGGGTTAAGGGTCTTTCTCAAGGACCCATCAGTGGCAGCTTGGCAGAGGTGGGATTTGAACCCTGGACCTTCTGGTTCCTTAACCGCTAGGCTACCACAGTCCCAGCTCAGGCTCACTGTTGCAGCACCAGTGGATGACCCTCTACTGAACCTCAACTCCCTCAGACACAGCCAACTGAGTCTGTATGTGAAGCCCGAACTGACTGGAAGGGACCACCGTGGTCAGGGCTAGAGTCTATTGCAGGGTAAATGCGTGCACACACACACACACACACACACACACACACACACACACACACACACCCCCACTGGAGCACTGGGACTCTGATTTATCTCACACTTGTCTTAGGAATGTGTAAGGAAGCTAGAGTACCCAGAGTAAACACACAAAGACAGGGACACATGCAAACTCCACACAGGCACTAGCTGGATTGGGAGTCAAACCTGAGTCTCTGGAGTTGTGAGGCAACAACGCTAACCATCGCACCTTCATGCTTTCATAAACATTTTCAGTTTCTTAATATTAGTTCACACAATACCTTGCTGGAGTTTTCTTTATTGAAATATCATCTGAGGGCAGTATTACACGCAATCAGTTGTAAGCTGACCAATCAGAAGGGGAAGGGGTGTGGTTTTAATAACTTTGAATGGGTCGAAAAATGAAAAAAAAAAAAAGAAGTTCAGCGTGAAGTTCAGCTGGATGAGAAAACTGCTAAATACAAAGGCAAGTGCAGCTGTAACAGCAAGCTCACAAGTTGCTGCTTGCTTTTGAGCATTTCCTGCTGCATTCAGTGTTATTGGAAACAAGCCTCCTATGTGTTCCGATTGGTCACCTCACAGAACCAATCATGGGTAACACTGCCCTCAGATGATGTACTCATTGACAGTAAAAACAACACACCTAGAAGACGTTGTCAGGATCTAAAGAAACTTTATATGTATGAATGTAGTGATATGAAAGGGATTACAACACTAGAACGAAAGGATACGTTTGTTGGGGAAAACTGTACATTTGAAAGGAGGTTCTAGTACCCTGTTGGGCCACTTCTAGCCTACAAGATTCTGTATGATATCCTCCTTCCCATTTGTCCACAGATGTTTCATCTGGGACTGTAGATCCTGCACACTTGTAGACTGCCAAAGCTGGCGTCCTAGCTGGTCCTATAAATGCTTGACTGGCGATTAAATCTGGTGACCGGGCAGGCAAGGAAGTGTTGCAATCTGGTGGAGACATTCCTGGGAAAGCCTTGCTGTGTGTCTGCGAGCATTATCATTCTGAAAAATGGCAGTTAGAAGCTCTGCCATGAGAGGAGACACATGGTCACAGGATGTCCTGCGCATATCACTGCTCTGTTAGTGTCCCTTGTATCACTGCTAGAGGTCACTGACTGTCATATGCGATGGCTCCCACAGTAAAGGCAGGATTGAAGCGCTCCTCAAAAGGTTTCCGTAGTCGGATCCCAAACAGAACCAGAATTCTTCCCTAAAGATGATAATGTCTCCAGTTCATAGCACTCCAGGTTTCTCATTCATGACACTACTGCAAAAGAAGGCAACAGTGGCTGGCTGTCAATGGTAGGACACATAATGGGCACCGTGACAACATATTTCCATCTGTTAAGCGCCTGGGAATGGTCCAGGTAGGGACAGGCCTGTGTAGTGAAGGTGCTACCTGTGTCTGGATGGTGGACAATAAAACTGTGGGAGTTGCTCGTGCTCTGTCTGGGCCGTCCGGATCCTGTTCGCCATGTGTTCATGCTCTCTGGAACCACTGCTACCAGCACCTCCCAACACCTAGGTCAGAACATCTTAGATGCTGGGCAATTTGTCGAAACGACCATCCTTCTTCTCTCAGTTTAATGATGCACCACCTCTCGAAGTCTGTCAACTGGGCAAAAGTACTGTATCTTCAAGTGAATCATAGAGGCATGTCTAGCAGTCAGCAATCTCTGACCAAGAGGTGCACTACCCAAAAATATTTTCTGAGAACATTTTTATAGGGCAGTGCGGGAAGCATTTTTACACCCTCTTGTGGCAAAACTCATCATTTAATTACACCGCACCTGTAATCATTGACATATCTACTTATGACGTAACTCCATGCCGAGTTTTGCAGAAATCCGACATTTCTGTCTGGATGCGTTTTTTGCTTTGTAAATAAAACTCCAACCAGTCACACCCATCCCAGATACACTTCTTTAAGTTGATTGCAGATGCTTCATATTGTAAACCTGTTAGCAGTAGGTAACTGGGATCACGAATTAGGGTCTGTCCACAAAGTTTTGGTGTATTTCAAATAACACACATGCACCTATATATGGAACTTAACTGTTACATCCTTACATCCGTTGGTGATGGTCTCATTTGTAATTATCTAAATTTGTTGGTGAGATGATGAGAATAGGGAAGGTGTTTCATTTCTGGCCAACTGAGTGTTTCTGATCAAGCAAAATGCTATCGAAAGGTTATAAGAATTATTGTTTATGGTCTGTAGCAGACCTAATGAAGTTAAAAAATTTGAGGAGAATATCTAGGTTTCCAACTTTGAGGGCTGTCTGTGGCACTTGTGTCTTATGTTTGGAGACTAAACACATTTGAGGGTATTTTTCAGGTGTGGTATGTAGCGATTCCTTTACATATATCAGTATTAAGGGCTTGGGACGAGCCAGTTTTATTGTGACAGAGAGTAGAAAATGGTCTTGTGATTGGATGAACATTAAAAATGCAATTTAGTTAAGAATGAAAAATGTGAAGATAACAATATGGGTTCTTTGAATTGTGATAGGTGATTATTTTAGCTTAGCTTAGCCTGTGATTGCCTTTTCCATTTTCAATTATTCAGATAATTTCTCTACATTTCTGTTTTCTCTCTTTTAAAGAGACTTTGCTAGGATTTCAAGTAAAACGAGTACTTTTCCAAAAAACCTTTTATTTTTAGTCATCTTGCAATCATTATCTCCCAGATATTTTTATTCTTGTCTACCTCCTGTGATTCACTTTCTAGTTCTTTCGCATACTTTGCTATGTTGTCCAGTGTGTCTGAGAAAGAAAACAACAGATGAGTAGGTTCACTATGAAACCATTCCTAGCACTGAGGAGGATGTCTAACTTGATTAACAGGGTAATTTAGACGGTGTCCACGGGGAAAAGCTCTAATGTTTATCTTATCAATAAGGTTAAACCAACAGTTGTCATCCAACCAACATGTGCCCAGAGACTAGCAGCCAATATCTGGTTCACAAGTGGCTCATTCTTTTCTGTCAATGAGCCTCTGTTAGCTATTATCTTAGAATAGCATAGACAGGGAGGTCAAGCTTAGCAGTCAATCGCACAGTCAGTAAGGTGAGGCTGAACCCAGACATAGAGACTTACTGCCTGATTAGGAGTTAATTGGGAGCACTGGCCATCTCCGTGTCTTGAGCTTCTGCAAACTGAGCTGTGGAATTCTAGAAACAACAGAGAGAATGCACAGGCACCACTCACTGTTATAATGAATAGTTTTCATTCTTTGGAAGAACAGTGAAACGTGCAAAAGCATGCTTTTGGGTTTTAATTTCCTTTTTATGATATCGAGGGTAAGATTGGCATTAGGAAAACTCATTTTAAACAGGGGAATTATAGCTACAGAAAAGAGCAACTCAGACTGCAACATTAAAGAAAATACATGCAGAAAAAAGTCATTAATTTACATTTAAGTTTTTCCTTGTTAAAAAAATGGATTTACTGTTGATATATTCAGCCAGAAAATTTGCCAGATTATTTGTAACACATTTTAAAACATCAGGACTGAGTCCTCCCAAGAGCAATTTAGCAGTGTACATACCGTATTTTTCGGCTATAAAGCGCACCGGATTATAAGGCGCGATATCAACGATCGGCTGCCTAACGGGTATATTTTCATACATAAAGCGCACCGGGTTATAGACGCATTAAATGAAACAAAAACTCTTAAGTTCCCTCAGAAGCTCAGTTTGGTCTTTACATGGCGCAGGGCGTCTTCTTGCTTCCTCCACTTCCGTACCATTGATTCGTTAATGTTGAATTCTCTCACAGCTGCTCTCTATGTCCCATGTTGTAAACTGCTGTGACTGATAGCGCTGAGTTTGAAATCCGCTTCGAAATGAAATGAATGAAATGCACACACCCAAGCTGAAGCACATACCGTAATGAATGCACTCGACTACCCTAATGCTGAAGCACATACCGTATTACTCCCGCTATGCTGCGCACTACGGTGGCCGTAAGCTTCCTAACTTACCAAGGCCGTGCGAAAACATTTTGACAGATTTTATGAGTGCCGTGTACCATCTACAATCGGTTCTAGGTCAGAAAGCACAACCAGAATTAATTCATACATTAGACGCACCGCATTTTAAGGCGCACTGTCGATTTTTGAGAAAGTTAAAGGATTTTAAGTGCGCCTTATGGTTCGAAAAATACGGTAATCACAAAAATATCTGAAATAACAGAAACTTGACAAGAGCACACAAAATAAAACTAAACTGAAAGAAAGAAAATCTCTAAAATTCTGCTTCAAACATAAGAAAGAATTAGCTTGCAAACATTAAAAAACAATGAGAGTAGACACCAAAAGCCCACTTCACTGTATTACCCCCCCATACACAGATCCTTGCGTAGCCACGTTCTGCTGTGTTATGCTGTTTTTAAGCTTTCTCACTGCCCGTTGGGCTTTTCTGGTAGCCCTGTTTTGTGTTTATATGTAAATGAGAAAATCCTTCCAGCTCGGTTGTCAGACAGCTCATCCACAGTGACTGACAATGGAATGTTTAAGTGCCTGATATTGTTTATGCCACTGATGATTCCACCTGTGTTCCAAAATAATGCATTTAAAGGATGTCTTTACAGGTAATTGACTAAAAAACCCAATAGCTTATTCATGAATGACTTGTATCTTACTATGGTTTGCAGAAGAGATATCTGTGGCTCAAGCAACAAATGTGACTGCTAGTCTCAGTTCGAAGCTTGCGGTATATTCGGACAATGTACTTATATAGTCAGTATATTTGAACCTCATACACAACAAACAACTTTATTCAGGCATACACATGGAACATACACAGTTCAGAGTAAATATAGTAAAGAATATAATAACGCACTGGCTGGGTATTTGCCCCTGAACAGAAACCTTATGCAAGATATGACCTTGCATAGTATAATACCTGATGGTTAGCTGCTTCTATTAATATTACATGGATAAGCTTATTACATACTGCATACTGTAACAGTGTCCTCCACAGAAAATAAGTCTCAAAAGATCCTGCTTATAGGAAAGAGTTTCAAATTTTTTTTTAACTGGATATTAAAGACACATAATTAATTTGAGTGAAAGACGGACTGAGGATGACTATAAAAGACTCAAACTCTATTTAGCTCTTCAGAACAGAGTACAGTGGTACCTTGGTTCTTGTTGTTGTTCCAGAAGGCTTCTTGAGAACTGAAAAGGACGAGTATCGAGCAAATTTTTCCTGTAAGGAAAAATATAAATTGAATTAATCCATTCCAGATCCCCAGAAAATTCGCACTGTATAGGTCATTATATGCGTTAATGCAGTTGTATTGTACAGGTTCTCCCTGAAGTGTTTGGTAGAACGGTCTATAGTTTATCATAGCAAAGCATATGATAAATAATGATAAGTAAGTTAATGTGTAAAACAGTTAAATTAACCTACAGTTGGCCAAAATTGTTAATTCAAAACTTATTTTATAATAAAGTGTTGGAAAATCTCGTGTAATTGAGTGAGTAATGCAATGAAAGTGAAAAGTTAAAGCAAAACATTTGCTCTGTTGGTGAAGTCAGGGTGCTAGCATAGTTGCTAATGCTAACTACAACCTGTGTTCTGGATTACTCAGTTCCTGTTTCCCTTTCTGTTGGCTGTCAATACCAACCATTTTAGGAGCCATGGAGACTAACAATAAAGTCCTGTAGATGTAAAAATAACATCTTCACTGAGCAATGGCTGTTGTGAATCTGAATCACTGAATCAGTGTGTACTGAATCGTGTCATGAATCGTGAATTACATTTCAGCTGAAATGAGTCATGTGGCTTGACTCATACAAGTTTAGCGCCGAGTACCAAGCAAACGACGAGACCCGAGTCAAAATGCGTCGAGAACCGATATTGACGAGTTCCGAGGTGACCGAGAACCGAGGTACCACTGTGTTCTTTCACACTTTACATTACTAGTGTCTGTCAGAAGTGGCTGACCCTCTCTGGAAGAAAGAAGAGAAATCAATTACATTTTCATCTAATATCAGAACGACTGATTAATTTGCCTTAAACCATCACGCTGCATGCGCTGTATATACAGTGGTGCTTGAAAGTTTGTGAACCCTTTGGAATTTTTTATATTTCTGCATAAATATGACCTAAAACATCATCAGATTTTCACACAAGTCCTAAAAGTAAATAAAGAGAACCCAGTTAAACAAATGAGACAAAAATATTATACTTGGTCATTTATTTATTGAGGAAAATGATCCAGTATTACATATTAGTGAGTGGCAAAAGTATGTGAACCTTTGCTTTCAGTATCTGTGGTTTGTACAGCAAGTATACATACTTATATTAATATATGAATGCTTTGAATTAGAAAGTTTTAATGAAAATGCTATTGACAGACATGGCTTATGCTAACATAGGCTCTAGTTTCTGTATGATGTAACGAAAATGCGAATACTTTGGATTAAACTGAATTAGGTATATATAGGTTAAAACTTTGAAAAGGACAAAACCTTTTGGAGAACACTCTGTATGGGCAGTGCCACCTGTTGTTTCAAAGTGTTTGCCTATTCTATTTATAGCTGATAGTGAAACGGATTTGCTGTGCATTTAGGTTCTTGTGAATTGGTCGGGCAAACATCAGCTATGTGGTTTCTGAAAGGTTTTATATTTATTTACGTATTTATTCATTTATTCATTCACCATGGGATTCACAAGATTGCATATTTTAGATCTCTAGCTGTAGATATCTTTCATTTCTGGTTCTATTTAAAGAGCTTGTTTTCAGAAGTGTGATGAGCTGCAGGTATGGCAGATTAACAACTATCGAGAAGACTGAGATGGTTTGGACATGTGCAGAGGAGGGATAGTGGATGTATTGGTAGGAGGATGTTGGCGATGGAGCTGCCAGGCAAGAGACGGAGAGGAAGACCAAAGAGGAGTTACTTGGTTGTGATAAATGAAGATATGCAGGGAGTTGGGGTGAGAGTAGAGGACGTGGAGGACAGGGTGAGGTGGAAACGTTTAACTCGCTGTGGTGACCCCTGATAAAGGGAGAAGCCGAAAGAAGAAGAAGAAGAAGAAGAAGAAGAAGAAGATTAATGTTTTGAGAAGAAAACAAGACAGAAGATATTTTGGCAACCCAATATGTGTTAGTCTGAGTTGTATAGTTCTATATCAAATATTTAAATCTTTTCATGATTCTACCTGTACAAGAAGTCTATGCAAGCCACTTTCTCTGTTTCTAGCTTTTTTCAGTGACAAGCAAATGTTGGCACATTTCTGTGCACTTTCTTAGTTGTTGCTAATTTTCTGACCAATGATTTGTTGTTAGGACCATTAGAAGCTTAATATGTAGCAATTTTAGGTTTGGCCCATGTTTTGACCAGGAGTGTACTCTGCAGACTTTGTTTCAGCAATACTTCCTTTGCACTGGCATTTGTCGAACTGTTGCATAAAGCTGTACCCTTTGCTTAAAGGAATGTTCTAGCACTTCCGTTGTTCATACATAAAGTCATTCCTCACCTTTATCAGCTTGTGGATGGAAACATGATCCTGCCGTGTCTGTTTGCACTGTCTTTAATGAGTTTATTTGCCTTCGTGCATGTTTGTGTTTTGTAAAAGCGTGTTTTTAGGCACAGGTGTAATGGCACTGCAGAGGCAAGCATCTGTGAACACTTTCCCCCATTGTGACAGATCGCAGCGCCTGCAGCTAGACGAGCCCCTGATAGCCTTTAAGAAATATGGCACTAGTGGTGTTGCCATGGAGATCAACTCAATGCAAGCTGCATTTAAGCCTCAGGAACACATAATCAAGTTCGTTGGCTTTCATTTCAGAGCAGAGCATAGTACAAAGCTATGCTGCAGAGGGGAATCTGTCCTTTCCCAAACAAAGTTTAGGTGGCTTGAGGCAGAGGTGACTGCCACTCTAGCCACCTTTTTTGACTGATGTTTTGTTTTTTATTGTTTAAACGCTTTTGTGTGATGAGTTGTTTAAATGTATTTGCACATCAAAAGATCATGATTAATGGACGTGCAGCAAAGATTTTACTCTGCTATTGCAGCAATATGAAGTTCTTCTGCCATTGTGGTGTTTACGTATATGTATATTTTCTCTTAAAAAATACCATTAATTTAAAATCTAATACTTAAGAAATTCCTCTATTCCTTAGTTCAGAGGGACTTCAGAGGTTAAACCAGCCCCGCATGACAGATCCTTGATAGTGGGGTTCTTTAAACATCCTTTTTTCTATGTGAAGCAAACATTTGTTGCCAAATAGCTCTTTTTTAATTTCATCTGACACATAGAACATGTTTCCAGTCAAAGTTCAGTACCATCTCAAACTCTATGTTCTTACATTTGTGGTTGGACATGAGAAAATGTCTACTTTTGGCACACATGTTATTTGTTCACATTAAGGCAGTTCTTAATTGATGATTTAAAGACGTAGTGAGTCCAGATCACTACCCTCTTCTGCAAAACTGGATAATTAACTTTAACTATGCTCACTGTGCATGGGAGCAAAATACACATGCCAATAATTGTGACAGTTTTTCTTCTTGGAATATATTTACTTTAATTATATGTTTGATTCCGCTCATATTTTCAATGTGGAATTAAGCTAATTAACCACAACACATCATTTGACTGTAACACTTTGCTCTAAACATATGAATTTCATGGCCTGAATTATAATGTTGATCAAATGGAAATCTGTCTAGGGGACTGTGGTAGCCTAGCGGGTAAGGTATTGGACTATGGATCAGAAGGTCCAGGGTTCAAACCCCACCTCTGCCAAGCTGCCACTGTTGGGTCCTTGAGCAAGGCCCTTAACCCACAATTGCTTGGATTGTAAGACTGTACCAATTGTAAGTTGCTCTGGATAAGGGCGTCTGCTAAATGCTGTAAATGTAAATGTAGATGTCTTTTTTCGATCAAAGGATCTTGGGTTTCTATAAGTGCTGCTTTTTGTTCTTACCTTGGAATTCGACTGGAGAAAAATGTGTTGCAGCACTGTGAGAACAATCACGTGGATGTAGATATTTGCAGTAGGGCTTTCATTCCTTTGATACACTGGCCAAAAATAAAAGGTCACACACACTAATATTTTGTTGGATCACCTGTAGCTTGATTACCGCACGCATTCTCTGTGGCATCGTTTCCACAAGCTTCTGCAATGTCACAACATTTATTTCTGTCCAGAGTTGCATTAATTTTCCAACAAGATCTTGTATTGATGATGGGAGATTTGTTCCACTACACAAAGTCTTTTCCAGCACATCCCAAAGATTCTCAATGGGGTTCAGGTCTGGACTCTGGGGTGGCCAATCCATCTGTGAAAATGATGCCTCATGCTCCCTGAACCACTCTTACACAATTTGACCCTTCTGAAACAGATTACCATCTTTTCCATGACCACAGGATGTCTTTCGACATGTTTGTTTAACAAATGAGAAGCTACTCACTGCATCAGTTATGGTCAAATAACTTGTTGCCAGCTGAAACATAATCACCAATGAAGTAATTATCCGATGGGAGGCTCCTTTTTTAACTATTTAACTATTTTTTTATATTAGTTAAATCCAGGTGGTGACCTTTTTTTTGGTCTGGCAGTGTATTTTCAATGTGGTATTAAGATAATTTACCACAACACATCGTTAGACTGTAACGCTTTGCTCTAAGCATATTAATTTCATGACCTGAAACATAATGTTGATCAAATGGAAATAAGTGGCTTTTTTCACGCCAAGGATCTTGGGTCTCTATTAGCGCTGCTTTTTGTCCTTACCTGGGACTTCAACTCGTTCAACTGGAGATAAATGTGTTGCAGCAGTGTGAAAACAATCACGTGGTTGTAGATATCTGCAATAGAGTGAGCTACTCGTGTTGGGATCTACATTATAGCATCCATTTGAAGAAATGTCCTTTATCTGGCAAATTATCTTAATTATGGGTGGCATGGTGGCACAAAAAGGGTTAGCGCTGCTCACTTACAGCTCCATATATCCCTGGTTTAATATTGGTCTGGACCTGTGTGCAATTTGCATGTTCTTTCTCTGTCCTCATGGGTTTTGGCAGGATACTTTGGTTTCCCCCCAGTTAGGTCGGTTGTCTCTCTAATGTATCGCAGTGTGTGTGTGTGTGTGTGTGTGTGTGTGTGTGTGTGTGTGTGTGTGTGTGTGTGTGTGTGTGCTCTGCAATGGTTTGGCACCTGGTCTAGGGTTGCCTCCCACCTTGTGCCATGTGCTGCCAGTTAGATACCGTCTCCATGCGAGCCACATATATATGAATGTTGATTATAATCAAACCACAGAAGTCATATTATTGGTAAGACTTTATATTTTCTCATACATTTATATAAAAAATTAAATGAATTGACTTTAACTTAAGGTTAGCGTTTTCTCATATTGATGACTAATTAAGCATATAGACATTTTTCACCCAGCTGTCTGTATGTCATAGTGTCTGAAGCAATCTAAGGGTATTTGCATATCTGCACAGGTTGCTGCAGCATTGGACTTAGATGGTAAACTGTGATTCATCTCTGCATCTGTCAGTCTGTTGGGTGAATCTGGGTGTATATGAATGCCAAAGACATTGTTCAATTAATTTGGAGATAAAATAGCAGTCTTGGAATGTGTCATGGTTTGGTCTGAGCCTCCTAGTTCCAGTGAAGGTAAATCTTAACGCAGCAAACAATAACATAATCAGTCTGGGGAAAACCCTTTACTGTTTAGATCCATAAAGAAATGTTTTTTCAGGTTTGGTGTGGAAGAACTTGATTGACCTGCACATACCTGCACATACCTCTGATTCTATCCTATCCTAACCACTGGATTAAATAAGAACAACAGTTACTGCTGATCAGACCTCACTGGCTTGTCAGAGTCCAACCCCACTAATGCTCTTGTAGCTGAAAGGAAACAAATCTCCATTGTCATCTTACAAAATGTAGTGAAAGCAAAGGGGAAAAATGTCCTCTGCTCCCTCAAGTGGCACTGCATCAAGAACCGCCATTCGTCAATGGCTGATATAACCACATGGGAAAGGGATTACTTTGGCGAACCTTTGTCAACCACTACAATACAGAGTAACATTCACAAACGCCACTGGGATGGACTATCACTCATTCGAAACATGTACTGTGGTCAGAGGAATCAGTATTCCAGTTATTATTCGAAAGAATTGGACGTAGTGTGCTCCAGACCAATGATGTTATCAGCAAGAATTCCAAAAGCCAGGCTCTGTCATGGTATGAGGCTATGTTAGTGCCCTTGGCAAAGGTAGTCTACATTTTAGCAGCATCAATGTAGAAAATGTGCTGCATTCAAGACGACGTTTTTTCGTGCATTTTTCAACAAAAAATTGCAAAACCACATGCTGCACACATTACAAAGGCATGGCTACAGAATTAGAGGGTACGGGTACTGGACTGGTCTGCCTGCAGTCCTGACCTGTCCCCAATAGAGAATATGGGAAGAATTCGGAAATGAAAAACATGACAACAGCCCCTTACTGTTGCACACCTTAAGACGTGTTTGCAGGAAGAATGGGACAGTTGAAACAGAGCAGTTAATATCCTCTGTGCTGAATCATCTTTTAGGTGCTGTGGAAAGGAATGGCAACATTACAAAGTGGTAAATGTTTTACTGTCTCAACCTTTTTTTGGAATGTGTTGCACACCTGAAATGCAGGAATGGATGTTTATTAACAATTGAAATGACGTTGGACTGACAAAACATTTCTTGGATTCATAGCGTCTGCAGCTAAATTAAAGTCAATGTAAGAAACTGCGTTTATGTTTATTTGCAGTTTCCATACTGTCCCAGCTTTTTCTGATTTGGGGTTGTATGTTTCTTTTACATTTGCTCGCCTTTCCTATTTCTTCTCTCTCTTCCACTTGGTCTGGTTTCAAAAAGTAGGCTAAATATCATTGTTCCAATACAGTTCACGAACGCCATCTACTCTGCACATTGTTGTGTTTTCCTACTCTTAACACACCCACTGGAACTTAGGAATGGTGCTTGCTGATTAGATAAGAGTTGACTCAATTTGTATTAGAGCATTCATTCATTCACTTTCTTATCCGCTTAATCCTGGACAGGGTCACTGGAGAGCCGGTGCCTAGCTGGCGGCATCAAATCAGGAACAGACAGGGCACCGATCCGTCGTAGGGCACACTCTCTGACTTGAGTGTAACATTATAATGCTACCGGCTCTAGTTGTCACCCAGTCAACTATTTTCATATTCAAACACAAAGTGTTACCCCACCTGGACAGTAACTGGGCATCTACTGGTGGCACCAAGCTTAAGCTGGTAATGGGAGAAGCTGTAACTGTGCAGATAGGAAGCCGCCATAAATTATGGTTGGTTTGTGAGAACTGTATCATTGGACTGGACATTCTTATGATTGTGCCCCCAACACTTGACTTGCTTAAGGGATCACTTTGGGGAGCCGGCAAGGACAAACCGCTCTCGGCTAACCAGGCCAGGGTGTCCACAGAGGTGGACTGGCGACATTGTGGGCAGTTAGTGGTGCAGGGTCTGCCTGAGAGGTGTGAGAGGAGACTGCAAGGCCATGTCAACAGTACAGAATCGATGAGTTGCACCAGGTGCAGGACAAGGAGCTCACCCTGACTTGTCAGTGGTGTGGGGCAGGGCAGAAGTCAGAATCGTCAGCGATGACACATCAAAGGCTGAACCTGAAAGCTCTTACTCATAATGAGACTGACTACAGCTGGGAGCCAGCTGTCAGACTGGACGGGTCTGAGCGTCCTGCATGACTCTCCAAAGTCATGTACCTGGTCTGAACGGGGTGGATTGCAATGCACAATGTTTGGCCTCACTTCCTACCACCCCAGCAAAGACACTGCCCTTTGGAGTTGACCCCAGTGTGGCTCAGTTGGTTGGTGAGCCCCTATAGAGGGAGTGACACCCACCACACCACCTGGCTGATTGGGAGCCATTGTACGAGTAAGTGTCCTGCATGCATGAGCGGTTTGTTTTAGTTTTGATGGTTATTTGTTTGTTCTTGGGGTGACTGCCATGTTGGGGATATCTGACCCATTAGATGGGGAGCTATGTTGTGGCAGCAGCCTCCCCCATTTGCAAGAGAGTGGTGGGCATGGCATTCTCAGTGGCACCCAGCATGCATTGCAGGTCTGGATTAGTTCCATTTTTACAGGTATTTAGTATTTATTTTGTAAACATTTTTATATTATGATAATTTTTTAGCGTGCTGAGTGCTTTAGTCTTATTTCCCTGTGACTAGTTTTTTACCCAACATGAGCAGGACACTTATTTTAGTATAGCTCTTCCCCATTCTTGTTAAATCGTTTGGACATTGCTAATAGTTCTTTTAAGAACTTTTAATTGTGCTGTTCGGCTGTTATAATAGAGAGCCTCATTATGAGCAATTTTCCTGTTGTGTCGCCTCCTTTGTCCAAGCTACAATACATATAAATCAGCTGGTTAAATCCTTCCCAGTGGGCTACAAATCAGTTTATGGGCTTTTAGAGCTCGGGCAGTGCAAAACAAACAAGCTTTTTGTGGAAGCGTCAATGTTTTCTCACTTTGTTGCCAAGGTCGTTAATGACGCTATTTTGAGTTCTGACCCCCCAATTTCGAGGTAAGTTGAAAGCACCATTAGTGAGAAGGGGGTTTATGGAGAGGGACCTGGTGGAAACTGCAGTGTAAGTGACAGTAGTGCTAAAACACACACTGTTTTAATAAACCTGAGATTGACAAAAATCATCTAAACATTTGGGGCTAAAGTCCCCGAGGGCCCATCTCAAACAGCACTCCTGGTGAAAACTGATGGAAGTGTCATACTATGAGTCACTGAGGTGTTCAGTACAGCCCATTCGACTGCCACTGTTTGATTATGGAACTGAAGCCTGTGTACTTCATATTATGAACCTGTTAGCAATGAACGTGGCTGAAATAACGGATGTCATAGTGTATGTGGATGAGGAGGTGTCTAAGAAAGGCCAAGCTAGAAGAATACCATATTTAATTATATGGTATGTAAAGAGCTTATGTTAGCTTATAATAACAGTACACAGTGAGTTGTAGGTAATGAAAGTCACTGTAGACTGTGCCACAGGTCTATTTATAAGATGAAGGAAAAATAGTTCTCCGGTGTATTTTATAGTCATATTTTAATATAGACATCATTGACATTTATATATTGATATTTATATTTTATAGTCATTCTCATTAACCATAAATTGCAATTGTACCTGCTGAAGTTTACTAATGCAGTGGTGATTTATCTCCTGGTCCTAAAAAATACAAATGTTTGTGGATAACAAGGATAATAGTACCACCTTACCACAGAATTTACCTTTGTGATGTACCATTTTTGATTAGTCATTTTTCCAAGAGGTTTGGGGAAAAACTTTGGCTATTTGTCTGTACTCTTTGTAATTGTGTCCTTCTTCTTAACATAAAAGTGACTCACAGAATATGGACATTACTGCCCAAATGGAATGCTTTAAATAAAAGAATGAATTTAAAGATTTATATTTTCCCTATTATACGTCTGTGGTTCTAGTGCTCTATTGGTTTGAGATCTGCTGACTACAGAGGTCACCTGAGTGCAGTGAACTCATTGTTTTTTATGTCATTTAGCAGACACTCTTATCCAGAGTGACTTACACTTGATACAGTCTTACAATCCAAGCAGTTGTGGGTTAAGGGTCTTGCTCAAGGACCCAACAGTGGCAGCTTGGCAGAGGTGGGATTTGAACCCTGGACCTTCTGGGCCAGAGTTCAGTACCTTACCCGCTAGGCTACCACAGTCCCACAATTGTTATGTTCAAGAAACCAGTTTGAGATCATTTGAACTTTGTGACATGGCACGTTAAGCTGCTGTAAGTAGCCATCAGAAGATGGCACACTGTCATCATAAAGCAGTGTTTCTCAATCCTGGTCCTGAAGCCCCCCTGTTCTGAACAGTTTAGTGCTTCTCCTGTTTAAACACGCCTACTTTAACTCAATAATGGGCTTGTTAATGAGCTGAGTAGTTGGATCGGGTTTGTTGGGAGCAGGAAAACCCTAAAACTTGAAGAGTGGTGGAGCTCAAGGACCAGGATTGAGAAACACTGTCGTAAAGGGATGGACATGGTCAGCAACAGTACTCAGGTAGGCTGTGGTGTTTAAATGATGCTCAGTTGGTACTGAGGGGCCCAAAGTGTGCCAAGAAAACATGCTTTCATGTTGTTTTATGCCAAATACTGCCCCTACGGTCTTAATATCCAAGGTTTTTCCAATCTTCTATTGTTCAATTTTGGTGTGAAAATCCTTGTAGATCAGCAGTTCGTGACATACTCAGCTCAGCCCCTCTAACACCAGCAACGATGTGAAGTTCAAACTCACTTAAATCACCTTTCTTCTGATGCTCGGTTAAAATTTCAATGTCTTAATATTGCCATGTGATTGATTGATGAAATATTTGCGTTAATGAGCAGCTAAACCGGTGTACATAAAGTATTTTATTATGATGTTATATATTTTTAGTAAATATAACAACATATATAGGAAATCAATATATTTTCTATATTTTCTAATATACGTAACTAACTCCGAAACTTACCAAGCCCTTTCATTTCCTTGTTTCCACAAAACTAATGCACTGGTTAGAGAGCCTTTCTGCTGGATTATCCGTGTCATAGTTCATTAGCCTTGGATTGGGAGTATTCACAAGCCAGATGAGAGCTTTTAAACTGCAGCTATGGAAACAGCTTTGTTCGTTTTTCCATGAACAGTGTTATTAAGGATTTGGAGTATTGTTCCTGAATGGGCAGGCTTTGCCTTCCGGTCATAAAGGTCCACCCTCTGCAGTGCACGCCAGTAAATGTGCTTTGTGATGTATATTTGTTGACCATGATATAATTAACATGTATTTATGTTATCTTGTGCACTGCATTAACTGAATAATAACATGGGTGGATTGAAGCATGGTCATAGCTGCAAATAGAGACTGAATGTTAAGTTATGCAAATGGCCAAATCACCAAACGATGCGAAATGTTTTTGTAACCCATTACCTAGTCTTGTCTCAGCTGCCTGTCTGTGACAGCTAAACATAAGTTGGTTTTGTAATGACAGTTCAAAAGAACACATTTAAGTGGCAAGTTTGGACTCATAACTGATATTAGTTTGTTCTAGATAAAGTTGAATAGCCAAAGCTATACCTTATGTTGGCATTAAACCGCTAAAGTGGCTGCATAGCTCTGTGAAACAGTTTGGGTCCCAGTTCTCACCCTTAATTAGTTTGCTTAGTTTATTTAGATAGTTTAAACCCATATTTAAAGGAACACTCTAGCGTTTTTAATCTAATCTTCATCCACCACATCCGTAGTGTATGGATAAATACCAAAAACATTAATTTGGCACTTTTCCCTGTACTTTGAGGAGAACAGGAAACCTCTTTACTCAAAATTGACATAATAGCTATCTGTCTACAATGACAAATGTCTTAAGATGACTTGGATATGAGACAATATATTACTAAAGCCTTCTTAAATGTGTTTATTGACTTTCCAGAACTGTAGCAATATAATAAAAAGCTGTTCAGGTTACTTATGGTTTTCCTAAAGGTTTGTGAAATCCATGTGATCAGGATTCAGACTATGCAACATAACCACCAGTTCTTCTCTCTCAAACAACGAATTACTGTATGTATCTTTGATTAATGTTTTGAAAGCTAAGATAATGACCAAAAATTTTACCTCTCACTATAATTATTCCCTGAATACAAGACCGTACTTATTATTATTTGAAAGTTGTATTTAGACTACGGTGGTTCTCCATCTTGGCTTCACTTAATTTTGTGGGAGAAAAAATTACCTTAAGACATTGGTCTTAAAAACGTCAAATACTTTTGTGCAATTATTCTATTATTGTTCCATTTTTATAAAGACAGGAAGGGCCATTTTAACATCCTAACTGAAAGACAGGTTGAGACAAACAAAATCCTGAATGATTTAATTTCACTAAGTGTAACGCTATCAACTAAAAAGGTGACTCCCATTTTAGTCAGCTTTGAAAAACTCGGGCACTTTTAAAGATGATAAGTGCTTGCATGACCTCTGTAATCAAGACATTGTTTAAAAAGCCTCTCTCATTTTAAAAGGGGCATTATGATCAGTGAATAAAAGATTTTCTTTTAATATTAACCAGAAACACTTCTCAGAATTTTCCCTATGCAATTATTAATCATAATGCAAAAGACAGTTAAACACCTTCTTTGTGGTCTGATTAAGAGTTTTATTACGTATTGTATCATTTGAAATGATTAATGCATGTATGCTACTTAAGTACAATAGACTTTTTTATGCACTGTGAAAATGCTTGCGCATATTTAGGCTTAAGTTACAAATATCCTTGAATTCATTTAAATTCAAACCAAAGCATCCTGCTTTACCCTTGCTTATTCCTGGGGGGTCTGGAATCTAAGCTGGAATTCACTGGGCACAGGCAGAGGTATCAGATGGACAGGGTATCAGTCCATCCTTATTTTTTTTTATGCACCACCTGACCCTCGCATTGCAAGCCCCAAATGGGATTCAAATCCAGTCCCTCAGCAACTGCTGTTTGTAGCTGCTGTCTCTTACCACAGAGCCAATGGAGCTGTTCACTTCAATTCATGACGATTTAAAAGCACACATAGGTTATAAGGGAATTTTAATGTGTCCTTCTGACACTGCCTCCATGCGTCTCCATGTGATGCCAGTACCAGCCCGAAGGCACCCCTGGAACTTGTGTCCGGAGCCCTGCAGTGGTGAACCAGCGCCACCCACATACCATTGTCCATTAGTTCTGTGCCACAGATGGGTGAATAGAGAGCATAGTGAAAACACTGAAGTACTGAAAAAGCATGATTTTAATCAAAAGGGTACAGCTGCAGCACAGTGTGGTTCATGATGTTCCATGAGTTGTGACTCAGCAGAGTGGAAGTAATTTTGAGAACACATGCCTTAACCTTGCCAGCACGAAGTAACACTAAGCCAAAATACCTTAATCACATTACACCATGTTCTATTATTCCTTTACGCACTATGTAGGTAGGTTTTTCCATCATTGTTATACTTTCTGTAGAGAACATTTTTAAAATAAAAATGAAACCACTGTTGTTTAGCCTATGCATGTGTCACTTAATGAAGATGACTTTAAGGCCATATTGTACAAATTAGAAATTCTGATGTTTAAAATTGGGCTTTTTTATATACATATAAGTGACACAAGGTAAAACTGTGAAATGGAGAGTGTAGCACTGCTCCGAATGTTCATTCTGTATATAGCAGTTTTATATGACTGCACAACTCCAGGGTCCATTGGTTGATCTTGACCTTTGGCTGCAGTCTGTAATAAGATATGTAATTCCCTTGTCCGTGTGGGTTTACATTTATGTTCATGTCATTTAACAGACGTCCTTATCCAGAGCAACTTACTATTGATACGATCTGACAGTCCAACCAATTGTGGGTTAAGAGCCTGGCCCAAGGAAACAACAGTTGCACAATGGCAGGTTTTGAACCATGGACCTTCTTGTCCATAGTACAATACCCTAACCTAGGCCACTACAGTCACAGTTTCCTTTTATTACTGAAAAACACTGCTTCACCCCTAACCCTGTGTGTAAATGAGTTGAGCTTCATGCCTTGTGATAGACTGACCCTGGACTATGACTCTCATCAGGATAAAGTTTTACTTAATATGCATGAATATAAATTTCATATAAATTTCAGAAACAAACAGGCTTAGCGTGTGTAACATTGAGAGTACTTCAGTAAGGTTTTTACTTTTCTGGCCACCTCTATCCATTGCTATGTATATTTTTATTCCCCTCTCCCCTCTTTATTTCCAAGTGATGAAGCCAGGGTCTGTGCTACTCACCCACGATATTATTACATTCATTGTCTGTAATAGTTATGTAGGCTTTAACCACTACATGGGGACCTGCATCTACTCAGTACATATTAAATACTATCATTAATGTCTGTCTCTCCATATATTGTGAACTGTATAGCTGTTCTGTTTGAGAAGTCAGAAATTAGAACATCAAGTACTATAGCACTGAGTGCTGCAGTAATGACTAAGGTGTAATTTACCTTTCTCCTCCAGAGGCTCATGTCAATGCTTAGTCATGACATCCACCCCTGTAAACCATATGCTGCTTTATTACTGCTTTTGTTGCTTTGAATGCCCTTCTTCTCAGGAATCATATTCAATGCTTATTTCTTATACCAACAAAGGCTGTAAATGTCCAGTGGCCACTAAAAATTAGTCCATGCCTTGTGCACAGGAGCAGTAGGCTTTACACCACATAAGCCTCTAGACAGTAATGATTCAAGACATTACATTGACTGATCAAGAATGACATTTTTTAATTATCATGAAATGACAAGACAGTCTTAAACTTTTTGCGTGAATGCTCCCTCACTTAAATCAGAATCTTATTCAACTCTTACATGTAAAGGAAGTAGCAGATTAAGTTGAATCTGAGCTGCATTTGAGCTGCGCACTTAGAGGCTATGACTTGGATATTACTTTACAGAGATATTATGAGATTGTTTTGTATAATGCTAACTGCTTAGGTACTGCCTGTTTTGTAGTTAATATATTAATTAGGCTAACTTACAGAGAACAGCTCAGTTTGCCATGTAGTCCGTCCATGAATTGCAGACATTGCGTAAAGAATGATATACTATTGTGTTCTCATAAATTCATGCAAAAACCATAACAGAACAAATTTGCTCCAAACAGCTTTTGGTTCAGGGTGGCAGAGTGGCTTGGTGGGTAGCGAGAAGGTCCTGGGTTCAATTCCCAGGTGGAGAGGTCTGGGTCCTTTCTGTGTGGAGTTTGCTGGGTTTACTTGTGGACACGGGGAGGACATGCAAGATAGGTACTCTGGTTTGCTCCCACTGTCCAAAGACATGCATGTTAGGTTAATTGGTGTCTTTAAAAATGCCCCTATTGTGTGTATGACTGTGTATGTGCCCTACGATGGATTGACTTGACTAGGGTTGTATATATATACAATTTAGAGTAATCAATTAATCTAAAGCATGTCTTTGGTCTATGGGAGGAAACTAGAGCACCCGGGGTAAACCAACTTGGACATGGGAAGGACCCAGACCACTCCACCTGGGGATTGAACACACAATCTTTCTTGCTGTGTTGTGTCTTGCGTTGATGGTGCTACCCACTGAGTCACTGTGCCTCCCCTGCTTGAATTAGCAATATAACATTTGTTTGATACAGCTCTTGTGGCTTGGAAGTATGCTCCTCAATGTCACTGTTGGTGTGCAAATAGTTCACCAACCAAAAATGTCCAGCCACCAGCATCCTGTTGGCGGCATCCTGTGAGCGCTAGTGAAGGAGTAGAGGATGATTAAAGCAAACTGTTCAACAACAGATGAGCTGAGTCTCTGATTTCACATCTGCAAGGTGGAGCAATACGATATATGTGTCTAATACAGTTACTCTTATTAGCAGACGTCCTTGTCCAGAGCAACTTACAAATGAAGCGGTCTTACAATCCAAGCAATTGTGGATTAAGGGTATTGCTCAAGGACCCAACAGTGGCAGCTTGGCAGAGGTTGGATTTGAACCCTGAACCTTAACTACTAGGCGACCACAGTGAGTTAACACAGTGTTTAAACTCTAGCAGCACTGCTGTGTCTGATCCAGTCGTACCAGAAAAACACACAGCATGCTGAGAATGATCCCTCACACAAATAGTACCTGATCTGTGGGGGTCCTGACCATTAGAGAATAGAGAAAGGGGGACAAACAAAGTATGTACAGAAACAGATGGACTACAGTCTGTAATTATGGAACTACAAAGTGCATATGTATGGTAAGTAGAAATGATAAAATGGACATTGAGTGTAGAAACAAGGAGCTGTACCTAATGAAGTGATCAATGAGTGTACATCATAATAGGGTTCCTGGAAGCTCGTGACTTATTGATTTTTTTTCTGCATGGAAGAATGTAATGAAATGTAAATCTATGCATAAGAAGAGTTGCTGCAGAATGTAACAGGCTGCATGTGGACCACGAGCCAATAATGCAGTTGTGCTAGCTGCTTTAAAAACTGTCCATGTATAGCTACATTTGTGTATAAAGGTGTGCATAATTACATTTTATTCACCTGATTCTGGATACCATGTTCATGTGGGATACCTCTTCAACTGGAGTTGCATCTGCAGTGGTTTTTCATGGATATATTTACACGGTCTTGCTGTAACTCTCTAAAATATGAATCGAGTTCTACTGCTTTTACATTATTTCAAAACTTTAGGGCCATGTTTATTGCAAAACATTGCGGACAGGAGTGACCTGTAGAGCGCTTGGTTGACAGCTCTGGTGCTATTTGTTGCGCTGAGAGATTTGAAGTCTGTACCCACAGATAAGGGAGAAAAGCAATGATGAGAATGAAGAACAACAGGTCCTTCTCTCCCCACTCTCTGTGCCACCACATTGTGGGGAGCATGCTCAGTTGGACCTTGCTGTAAATGCTTGTGTGCTTTTGTTGTCTCCTCGCTGCTCATCCTAGTGCTGACAGAATGCCCCTCTCCCCCTCCTCCCATCCTCTATTTTTCTCTTCTTTCTTTCTCTCACTCACTCTCCCTCCCCCTTCCATCTCTCTTCTCCACTCTCCTGTCTCTGCGCATTAGCCAGCCAGCTCCGTGGCGAGATGCGCATGGATAGGAGTGTGGTACTGACCGCCAGGTGTTCCCTGTTGTCCACAAGACACAAGGGCTTCAGAGCATCTCGCCTCTTTATACACCCCGAACATCTGAGGGTCTGACCCGGGCTTCTCTCCCTGCTGTCTTGTCAGATCTGAGAGCAAGATCTCACGCCTGGCTCAGAGACTCAACCAAAGGCAGAGTGATGCCACACTGATCAGGGACTTTCGGCCGCTTCTCGTCGTAGACATATCTCCAGGGACCTCACAGAGCCTTGACAGGTGAGTACAGTTCGGCTCCTTCCCATCACGCCATCCTCACTGACTGGCCTTACCTAACCCAGGTGAGACCTGTGCTGTCTTCCTCTCCATTCCTCTTCCTGTCTTCTTCTTCTCGTGTTCCTCCAGTGCACAACTCATGATTTTGATGTAACTGGATTGTAGGCATAACCACATGCCAGAGCGTAGCAGAGAGGAGAGAGGAACTCTCACGGTAAGCTCTAAATGGCTTGCTGGTGTCAGAGAATGTGCTCTGGCACTCCGCTGTGCATATTATTAGTAGTGTGTGGGCGTTCATGCAGAAACTTGGTGTAAGCTACAAAAATATGCATACTGTTGTAATGTTCCGTCTTACTAAAATATAGCACGGTGTGAAAAATAGTATGTAGGTCCCTGTGGTTCTGTGGTCCAAACTGAAGACATTTCTTTCTTTTTCTTTTTTTTTTATATATATACTGTGTTTCTGGTCATCTTTAATTTATCTACAACCTTCAGTTTGTCTCGCATTACTTGGATGTTAAGACACAACACACCTGGTGGTTAGGCTTTTGGATATGCACACCAGTAGTCTCATTTGTTTTATGTTTTTATTTAGGGAAGTGATGCTTTATCTACTTAAGCATTATCATATTTCAAAACATCTAACCTCGTGTAGATAAATTATTACAGGTAACTATAACATCTGTAAAATCTATATCTGTAAATGTAGATTTTCCAGAACAGTTGTTGACGTGTCTTTTCTTTTTTGCTTAAAAACCAATACAGTAATGGACTGTGTACATTTTGTGTCATGATATTGACTAAAACCAGTTGTTGCCAACATTTTGAATCCTTCACATATATCCTTCTGAATAGCAATATGAATTATATTTTTGTTAACTAAATTTCCTTTGTAAAAAGTCTAGACATTTAGACAGTTCTGAATATAAAAATAAAAAGGATTTCAGCTTCAACACTATATTAGTATATATATATATATATATATATATATATATATATATATATATATATATATATATATAGATATATATATATATATATAATATACATACATATGTATATCTATATAGATATATACTATGATATATATATATATGTTATATACACACACCTATATAATATATATAGATATATAGGATATATATATATATATATATATATATATATATATATCATATTCTATGTTGTGTGTATATATACTATTATATGTGTATATATATATATATATATATATCTAATCTATATATATACTATATATATATATATACATATACGTTAGATTATATATATAAAAAGTGGTGTTAGACAGATATTAGACATGATTAGTAGTGCATAAAATCTTTTTCTGAAGAGTCTGGATGTTTTATAACTGCGGTGTAAGAAGCCTTGATATAGATACATTGATTGAAAAATGACTGCCCAGAACAGTTCATCTCTGAATGGTAGTCCTTTTCATGAATGATTGTCCAAGCGTGTTTGTTGAATGGTGTTCTTCTTTATACATGTCTGTGTGGTGGTTACATAACATGTTCAATGAGAGCACAGAAATACTGTGTGTCCTGGCACTTCCACTATAGTGTTGGCCATTCATACTTGCATTCATTCCCCTTCTTTCATGTTGCTTTCAGTTACTAAGAATGTTTTTTTTGTACAATGGGTCTTGGTCATGACTGTCTTTATTCCATTTTTGCAGTGAGTATAATTGAATAATTAAATAAAATCCATTAAAATTTTAATCATATGGGCAAGTGAAGCAATGACAGTCGAATTAATATCCTGGATTTTATGCTGCGTTATCTTTTGATGTGGCCCCACCATGTGATTTTTTTTAAACTAATTGATTTTGGTGTTCCAGCCTTATTTAGAAAGCATGTAATGTGATGAGAAACAACAAGACAATTAATAGAGTATGCCCAGCTTGCTCTTTTGGCTGAGGACAAAACTGTGATTGCACACAAGCTAAATATCGTTTTATGTTGCCAGTCAAGCATGCGTAACTCTGTCAGACATTAAAACTACATGAAGTAATTCAGAGTCCTGAGAGGTTAAAGTGAAGCAGCTATTAACTTGATCCCATCTAAGCATTTACAAGTCAGGATATATGGCATAAAGTTACTTGTGCTGCACTGAGCATGGCTTGCTTATCTCCTGTCTCTTGTTCTCTTCTTCCTCCAGGAGCTTCTGTGTTAGTATGACCCAGCAGATGCAGAATCTTCAGCTGACCCACAGTAAAAAGGGGGCCGCTCCTGCCTCCCCCAGTGCAGCCAAGCGCCTTTACCGCAACCTCTCTGAAAAGTTCAAGGGCAGCCACTCCTCGTTTGAGGATGCGTACTTCTTTGGCCGCTCCGATCGCATCCGCAAAGCCTCGGTGAGAGACCAGACCAGAGAAGATTTTGGAATTTAAAAAGCTTATTGTCATTTTGCCATTGGGTCAATTTCTTCCTGTAGGTAGCCCAGAACAGAGAACGTACATAGCCGTGTCACATGCTGGTGCTTTCATAAAATGTCACTGATTACTAATTTGTTGCTTCACAAATGCTCCAAAAATGAACTTTTCACATCTGAGAACAGTAAATTACCTGCTTTCTACTGAAGCTCCAACTGCAGCCAGTTTCTAGTTCTTATGTTTAAAAGTAATGAAAATGTTTTTTGGCCATTGAAATGGTTGTGGAACCACATCTCAGAAAATACTCTTAGTTACTTAAAACTGTGTTGTTTTAATCACTTGTTTTTGTGCTGCTTGAGAAATCTTTCAATTTTAATTGAACACATTTTAATATCCTGCTTTATTTGAAATTGGATTCGTTTAGAGATTCAAATCCAACAATTAAAAAACCCCATAAAAGCCATTTCAGACATGCTAAGCATCCTGCTCATCTCTGTGCTGTAGAATGTGCAGAACAGTGAGGCACTTTTTGAGGCGGTGGAGCAGCAGGACCTGGACGCTGTGCAGATCCTGCTCTTCCAGTACACGGCAGAGGAGCTGGATCTCAACACGCCCAACAGCGAGGGTCTGACTCCGCTCGACATCTCCATCATGACCAACAATGTGCCGATCGCCAAGCAGCTGCTCAAAGCAGGGGCCAAGGAGAGTCCTCATTGTGAGTACATCTGCCTGGCATTAAGTGTTTCTTGTGCTTCAAGACAGACAGTTAAATGAAAGGCTTTTACACACATTGATCGGTTTTGAAGGTATTGCAGAGTCTAGGCAGCTTTACCTACAGCGGCGCATACAGTTAAAGACTTAAATCCCATTGATGTAGTTTAATGGGCATTTTGAGAAAAGAGGGCAATGTGAACACACCTCAAATTCAAGTCCTTGGTAAATGAATGCTGCAGCATACCAGGTTGAGACCTGATACAGTTATCTGGCAATTACCAGGAGGGTCAATGCGTAAACGAAACCAATATATTATATCAGAAGTTAAGATGCACTGACAACTACTGACATTGTGAAGAGTGAAAAAAAAGGTTGGCTCTTTAAGCCACTTATCAGTGCTTTAGAGCAATGCGTGCCCTTGCATACTTTCTGAGAGCTTATCTGACTCTTGCAAGGTGGCAGCCATGCACTACATGACTGTACCATCTCTGGATAAAGTTTTCAGAGTTTGAAAAAGGTCTCTGGTGTGGGGATATCATTATTCATTAAAGCAGCCATTGTTTCTAAAGGAAGGAAGAGAATGTGTAGGAGACAGTGATAAAGCATCTCAGAGAGCATTTTACAGGGAACCTGACGTAGGTGTACCTAGTTTCCTTGTGAACTAGGGCTGGGCAATTATACGAAAATGAATAGAAACCGACATTGAGAACCATTAACGGAAATGATCTTGCCTATGACGATTATTTTGATTTTGTAATTTTTTTTTCTGTTAATACTTAAAAAATATATTATTACATTCCCCCCAATATGAAAAAGATTCAAGAATATGGAAAGAAATAACCACTGCTACGTCGTACTAAATCCCAAAGGATTTCAATTACCGTATTTTTCAGACCATAAGGCGCACTTAAAATCCTTTAACTTTCTCAAAAATCGACAGTGCGCCTTTAAATGCGGTGCGTCTAATGTATGAATTAATTCTGGTTGTGCTTTCTGACCTAGAACCGATTGTAGATGGTACACGACGCTCATAAATCTGTCAAAATGTTTTAGCACGGCCTTGGTAGTTTACGAAGTTTACGGCCACCGTAGTGAGGAAACATCGCGGAGTAATACGGTATGTGCTTCAGCATTAGGGTACGTGCATTCATTCATTTATTTTCGAAGCGGATTTTCAAACAACGCTATCAGTCACACAGTACGACATGGACATAGAGCAGCTGCGAGAGAATTCAACATTAATGAATCAATGGTACGGAAGTGGAGGAAGCAAGAAGACGCCCTGCGCCAGGTAAAGACCAAACTGAGCTTCTGAGGGAACTTAAGAGTTTTGTTTCATTTCATGCGTTTTATAACCCGGTGCGCTTTATGTATGAAAATATACCCGTTAGCAGTCGGTCATTGATATCGCACCTTATAACCCGGTGCGCTTTATAGCCCGGAAAATACGGTAGTTAAAAAATACACTAAATAACCATAAATAGTTCATCTGTGTGTTTATTTTAAAATCACAATGATATGCAGTCTCTGAGCCGAAAAAAATGTCCCAGTTTTAATAGTTGAGCATATTTACAGTACAAACCTATGGGTGAACTATGAGGTCAACAAACAACAACAGCTACAAAAAAAACTAAATACATCATAATAATCATTCATTGATCATAACTGACGTAAACTGTTCAATTAATCGTGATATAATCGAGTCCATATTGCCCAGCACTAGTAGCTAGTGAGTTAACACTGCCATATACACAGTCATGTATTCTGTCAGAATATCAGGAACATCCTTTTTTTTGGAATGAACTCGACCTGGGACGTCTCAGATGCCAAGTGTTAGGGTTTGCTGCACGTATAAATAACCACTAGTGAGTTGTAGCAGAGTGCAAATCAATCATCATGGGTAAAGGATGCGATTTTACTGATGTCCAAATGGGCATGATAATAGGGTACCGAATGAAGGTTGGTAGCAGAAGAAACTGCTAACTTTGTGGGATTCATTGTAGTGAAGGCATACCGAGAATGGACTTCCAATATATGTATTGTCTTCCAGCAGTATAACAGTGGTGCCCCATGAGCCATTGATACCAGAGTAGATCGAATGACTCTGGCGAGAGGTACAGAGCAATCAATGCGCCACATTGGACCAGTTAACATCTCTAATGAACACAGGAGCAACGAGGAAAGTGTCTGGGATCACCACTGAGCAGATACTGTTACATCTGGCCCTGCGAAGCAGACCGCATGGTTAAGGCAGCAATGTTAATCAAGGTTCATCGTCAACATCACCTCCAGTTTGAACAGGGGTACTTTAATTGGTCACTGGAATAATAGATGAATCCAAGTTTGTGCTGCATAAAGTGGATAGACAGTGGCATATACGCCACCAAACACGAGAACCACCTCCGAGTGACAAATTTAGGCCAAACGCAGGATGGTGGTGGCAGTGTACATGTCTGGGGGATGTTTTCTGGGCATGATCTTGGACTGCTGTTACCACTGCGTACGTCTCTGAATGCCAGTGGGAACTTGGTAATCCTAGTAGATCATGTGCACCTGTAAACATTGACGTTCTTCCCCGATGGTAATGGTACCTATCAACAGGTCAACGCCGCACTTCATCAGGCAAGGGTGGTGCATGAGTGGTTTGGGGAGCACGACAGGGAGTTTGGTGTCCTTCCCTGGCCTGATATCCTGCCCAATCACAATCAATAGGAGCACATCTGGTAACCCTTAGATAGCTAGGTTCGCCTTGCTGACCCACATCCACACAATCTGAGTGACCTTGGGGCTCTGTTGCAGTTGGAATGGGCATGAGTGCCCCCGGATACCTTCGTCCCCTAATATCACATGCCATGATGTCTAGATTGTATAATCCTAGCAACCAACCACAGTGGTTATTCCCACTGTTAAGTAGGTGGTCATAATGTCCAGATATGATTTTGTATGTACAGTGGTGCTTGAAAGTTTGTGAACCCTTTAGGATTTTCTATATATCTGTATAATTATGACTTAAAACATTATCAGATTTTCACACAAGTCCTAAAAGTAGATAAAGAGAACCCAGTTAAACAAATGAGAAAAAAATATTATACTTGGTCATTTATTTATTGAGGAAAATGAACAAATATTACACATTAGTATGTGGCAAATGTATGTGAACCTCTAGGATTAGCAGTTAATTTGGGTACCCAATTTTATTTAAAAAACAGGGATCTGTCAAAGTCTGCTCTTCACATCACGTTTGTGGAAGTGTATCATGGCACAAACAAAGGAGATTTCTGAGGACCTCAGAAAAAAAGAGTTGTTGATGCTCATCAGGTTGAAAAAAGTTTACAAACCCATCTCTAAATAGTTTGGACTCCACCAATCCACAGTCAGACAGATTGTGTACAACTGGAGGAAATTCAAGACCGTTGTTACCCTTCCCAGGAGTGATTGATCAACAAAGATCACTCCAAGAGCAAGGCATGTAATAGTTGGCGAGGTCACAAAAGACACAGGGAACTTCTAAGTAACTGAAAAGGCCCTCTCTCAGATTGGCTAATGTTAATGTTCATGATCCACCATCAGACGAACCACTGAACAACAATGGTGTGCATGGCAGGGTTGCAAGGAGAAAAACCACTGCTCTCCAGAAAGAACATTGCTGCTCATCTGCAGTTTGCTAAAGATCACATGGACAAGCCAGAAGGCTATTGGAGGAATGTTTTTGGATGATGATGAGACCAAAATAGAACTTTTGGTTTTAAAAAAAAAGCGTTATGTTTGGAGAAAGAAAAAACACTGCATTTTCCAGCATAGAAACCTTATCCCATCCGTGAAACATGTGGGTGGTGGTATAGTATCATGGTTTGGGCCTGTTTTGCTGGCATCTGGGCCAGGACGGCTTGCCATCATTGATGGAACAATGGATTCTGAATTATATCAGAGAATTCTAAAGGAAAATGTCAGGACATCTGTCCATGAACTGAATCTTAAGAGAAAGGTGGGTGATGAAGCAAGACAACGACCCTAAACACTGGTTAAAGAAAGAATAAAGTGAAGTTTTGGGAATGACCAAGCCAAAGTCCCTGATCTTAATCTAATGGAAATGTTTGTGGAAGGACCTGACTTGTGTGAAAATCTTATGATTTTTTTAGGTCATATTGTGCAGGACAAGAAAAACCTAAAGGTTTCACAAACTTTCAAGCATGACTGTAACTATAGACACAAGTGTTTGAGCTGATTTTGCAGCTATACCTCTTCTTGGATTTTGAAGATGTTTCACCTCTCACCTCTCATCTAAAACCCAATAAGAAGGGGGGGGGGGGGGGGGGGGTCACACCAGATACTGAAAGCAAAGGTTCACATACTTTTGCACTCACTAATATAAAATATTGGATCATTTCCCTCAATAAATAAAATGACAAGTATAATATTTTTGTCTCATTTGTTTAACGGGGTTTCTCTTTATCTATTTTTTAGGACTTGTGTGAAAATCTTATGATTTTTTAGGTCATATTTGTGCAGAAATATAGAAAAACCTAAAGGTTTCACAAACTTTCAAGCATGACTGTAACTATAGACACAAGTGTTTGAGCTGATGGCAGCTAGACCTCTTCTTGGATTTTGAAGATGTTTCACCTCTCACCTCTCATCTAAAACCAATAAGAAGTCCAGTTGCCTGTGGCTCAAATACTCGTGAATACCATGACCTGGATGACTGAGAACCTACACAGACGTATATAACTGTATCATATATTATAGTAGTATACAATTATATACACTGCCTGGCCAAAAAAAGGTCACACACTCTAATATTTCGTTGGACCACCTTTAGGTTTGATTACTGCACTCATTCGCAGTGCCATCGTTTCCACAAGCTTCTGCAATGTCACAACATTTATTTCTGTCCAGAGCTGCATTAATTTTTCCCCAATAATCTTGTATTGATGATGGGAGATTTGTTTCACTGCACAAAGTCTTCTCCAGCACATCCCAAAGATTCTCAATGGGGTTCAGGTCTGGACTCTGTGGTGGCCAATCCATGTGTGAAAATGATGGCTCATGCTCCCTGAACCACTCTTACACAATTTGACCCTTCTGTAACAGATCAACATCTTTTCCACGACCACAGGATGTCTTTTTCGACATGGTTGTATAGGAAACGAGAAGCTACTCACTGCATCAGTTAGGGTTAAAGAACTTGTTGCCAGCTGAAACATAATCACCAATGCAGTAATTATCCGATGGGAGGCTCTATTGAGTCCGCATCGAGGGTTGATAGTCCTAGTTGAGTCTCTCGTGTGAGAGTCTGAACCAAGTGCCAACGTCAGTCTCCATCTCTATCTGACACTATGCAAATGGCGACATCACAAGCATCAGTTATTTTCTCACCTTGAGAAAAGGAGCAGGATAAATGTGAGCATTTCTGAAAGGGAGGAGTTGTTAATGCCAAGGTTTAAATTATTTATTGAATAGTCTTATAATGTGCAAATTTAAGAGCCACTCACCCATGAACCAATCTCGGAATTAGGCGTAAATAGAAAATGTCAAGAGTCTTTACCAAATTAATTTCATGTTGGATTTGTTACAGGTCATATCACATTTAGCTGGTCTTTCATCTGTGAACTGGTGCATACCAGTACATTACTGTGCCAAGGCTGCAGGTTTGAATCATGCACATAGGGAAAATTACCATTACAGCACAATTCTGTACATAGTACTTCAGTACAGAACCATCCAGTACCAGGGTTACATTGAATAAGTGTAAGGTAGAAGTATTTTAATTGGTATTAAGACACACAGTAGCTTCACAAATATTTGATTGGTGGCCTGTTTAAGTTATTTATATACTGTTTTTCTATGCCACTCCAATATTGTTTGTGTTTGAGAAAAACAAGCCTGATGTGTCTAGTTTTTAGACTCAAACGAGAGCAAAGTCTTGGTATGTACAAGACATTTTATTGCAAGTAATTCATCACCACGTGGGGATTTGTCTTGTGTCAAAATGTTGTTTTAATGTTGAGACCAAAAGCAGACCTCACTAATTTGACAAGTCGTTTGCAGTGAAAACAGGGGCACATTGAGGGAGGCAGTGTGATGATTTTCTGACAGTTTACTAGAGGATTGTTCAGCAAGCAGCTCAGCACAGAAATAAGTCAGCCTTTCCGTGACAGCTGTCATAGGCACTCAAATGTCTGTCTTAAAACGGCAAATCAAATGATCACTGTCATTCCACTGGGTTTAGAACTACAGCACTCAGGTTAAAAAAAGCTTATTTTTTTATGAACACGACTTTATTGATTTTTAAAACAGACTGATAAAGATCCCCGGGGTCTGCTGATCTTTTATACGCAGTGGACACCATGTACAGGGAATCCCAGAGGAAAACTTTATTGCTCAAATGTTGATCTTTGAAGTCTCAGCAGACTTGCTTGTGATTCACACTTAAGTTTCATTTAAAGACCAACTTTGTCACAGACGTTTCGCCTAAGGAAAATAGGAAAACCATATTACACAAAACTGAGACATGAGATACTTCTGAGGTTAAAGGTGTCAACGCTGAGAATTTGGTGTCAGACGCATGCAAGATCTGGGGAGATCTTTTTCTGGTCTTCATTTAATAACTTTCAAGGCTCCATATTTTCATTTCATTATTAACAGGAAGTACTCAGTAAAGCAATGAAAAAGCTAGCAAACTCAATCACAAGGCCTAAAGCTTTATAGCTCTTATTAAACATATTCAGTTCAGTTAACACAAACAACTGTCCAGGTGTATCTCTAATTCTTTAACGTTTTATTTTGCATAGTAAAAATCAGGCTTTCAGAGAGAGAGGGATTATGTATTTGATCAAGGATACTGCAAAATCACTGGTTTATATAAATAAAATGGCAACAGTCATTCACAGCATCAAAGGTGAAGGCTGTTAGTCTTTGGATGAGAAAAAGTTCATATTTAGACTTCTGTCTTTAGTCTTTGAGCACAAATTGAGACTGTTTTGAAATCTGTACTACAACTCAAGAGGAGACACATGAGATTACCGAGGTCTTTATCTCAGGAGACACATTTGAGCAGCAGGAGACTTGTTACGCTAAAGTCTCATTTATCTTTCCATTTGATCTCATCGTTGTCTAGCAGAAACAGAGATATTAAGGAGATCGCCTTTTTGATTTTCCCTTCATCTGGAATGCTCTAAATGTAGACATTTTAGTGACCTGAACCAGTGTTGCCCATATGGCTGGATCTCCAATCTCTGACACGCCTGGCTAATTTATTTGGCAAGCCCTGCATTCAAGGAATGTGCTGTATATCGGTAAATAACTCAAATGTAGGGCTGGGATTTGCAATCAAGAGAGTTTATTGAAAAGAAAAAGGGGATGAGGTACCTTAGATCTTCCACCATTCAGCTTGGCATAAATGTTTCATCATAAGTGATACAGATACCATTTTGAGATGTATCATTAGGAGTTATACAGCTCAGTGCATCTGTGTAAATCAGGTCAGTAAACAGAACATTGTGTAAGACAGCAACTGCAGCTCTGTTCTGCTCCTGCCGCCCTTAAACTAATCAATGGCATATTCATCTCAGCTAGCAGTTGGAACCAGCTGAACAGGTGTTTCTTTACTCTCCATGATCTGAAGGGGAAACAGGTCCTTTGGAACTGAATGCGTGAATCAGTGGGTGCATGAAAAAGCTGAATGTTGTCTGGGTGCAGACAGAGAGCCCTGTGCTGCAGACTGGCTGTTAGGTGAACATCGTACAGCATCCTCGTGAAAAATCTTAACGAGGTTTGTCGTTTAATGATTTAACTTTTCCAATGATGCATGTAATGCGGAGCAATTATGCTAAGTGATTTATTGTACCCAGGCGACAGCTAAATTTCAAAACATTTCACAGTGGCACAATCCAATCCTTGTAAACAAACAGAAAATAACCATTGCCATATTTTCCCCCTACTAGACTTTCTGCATTATATTTATGTCAGACCAGAAGTGCCAAGTAAATCAATCAGCCAGACGCCTTACAGTTTGGAAGCCCTGTTGCAGGCTTAGGTAAAAGCATGTTTATGGGCAGCACTAGGTCACCAGAATGTCTATATTTAGGCCAATCGGTGCTTCTCGACAATGCCAACTCTGTGTGACAGGCCACTAATGCTGTGCTTGGCCCTTGGATTTATAGTTTGTTCAATTAAACACAGATGTCAATCTTCATAGCACAGGAAATTGCACCTCAAGGCTGCTAATATTGCTCCGTTTTTCACTGTGCCATAGACCCCCAAGTAGGGCTGGTTCTTTTTATTGCCCCCTCCTACAACACTTACTTTATCATTTCTCCTGGAGAGCTCTCGTCTCGAGGGGTTTGGGCCAAGCAGAACAGCCACACTGAAAGAGGGTTTCTTCATCCATGAATTTATTTGTTTATTTTGCTGTCATGGGTCATGACTAAGTCTCTGAAAGACCATGCAGTAGTATTCAAAGTCTATGAAGAGCACTGGCCTGGCTGCATTGATTCTACCATGACAAATTCATAGCGCCATACACAGTGCTGTGTGTTCCAGCCTGCCACTGAGTGTGGTCATTTTTTAGATCACCACCCCAAAATGAGCTTGACTTCGTATTAAATCTGACTGACACTTTGCGATGACAGGCAGCACCATTATACCGAATGATTTAATGGAGATGTAATGGTTTTACTACAGTGTGTGTGTATGTGTATCTGTATATATATATATATATATATATATATATATATATATATATATATATATAATATATATATATATATATATATATATATTGATTACATTCCATTCAGAACAAAAGCAGAATCCAGGAAAGAGTCTTTGAAGAGCAAATTTTGGCAGAATAAAAGGGAGGCAAGGTGATTTAAGTGACTTTTAACGTGGCATGGTTGCTGGTGCTAGACAGACTGGTCTGAGTTTTTCAGAAACTGCTGATCTACTGGGATTTTCACCCACAGCTGTCTCCAGATGTTTACAGAGAATGGTCCAGAAAAAAAAGAAAATATCCAGTGAACAGAAGTTTTTGCCTTGTCGATGCTAGAGATCAGAGGAGAATGGCCAGACTGCTTTGAGGTGACAGTTAATCATTATTTGTTACAACTAAGGTATACAGAAGAACATATCTGAATACACAACATTTCGATCGTACAGCAGCAGGAGACCACAGCATGTGCCACTCTGTCAGTTAAGAAAAGGCAAATAAGGCAACAGTTGGCTCACCAAAACTGGAGAATAGAAGACATTAAAAAACATTGCCTGGTCTGATGAGTATCGATTTCTGTCCTGAAATATGGATGGTAGGGTCAGAATTTGGTATAAACCGCATGAAAGCATGGGTCCAACCTTCCTTGTATCAATGGTTCGGGCTGGTGGTGGAGGTGTAATGGTGTGGGGGATGATTTCTTGGCACACTTTGGGCTACTTTGTACTGCCTGAATTTTGTGTTCTTTTCTATTTTCTTTAATGGTGATTATGTTCTTTTATGAATGTGAGCATTTCATATATTGGAAGAACACAGACCATGTAACATGCACAAGACATTTCTGCTCCCATTCTAAAATAAAGTAAACTATGGAAAAACTAAACGTCCTAATTGTGGTCAGTACCTACAGACACAAACCGGGAACGCCTGCATGGTGGGCTAAGCCACTCTGGCTAGTGGAGTGGTTCCCATTGCAGTGGCACCTTGATTCATTTCCCTCCCTCCCTCCTTTGGCGAGGTGAGTTTTTTTGTCAGTCGGATTGCCCATTGGTTCCGCAGGCTGCGAGGCTTACCCTTGCCATCTGGTTCTAGGTTCATGTCTATATTATACAGGGAAGGTATTCCTGGTTCATTTGCATGTCCAACCAGCAGTGGGTCTTTTTCTGTTGCCTGTAGATCCTGCGCACTCTGAGGCTGCCGAAGCTGGTGCCATAAATGCTCTTTTGGCAATAGATCTGGTGACTGGGCAGGCCAAGGAAAAATTCCAGTTGGAAGTTCTGCCACGAGAGGAAACACATGTGGCTGCAGAATGTCTGCCTGTCTGCCATATACTGCTGAGTTGTTAGTGTCCCTTGTATCACTACTGGGTGTGACCAAGTGTCATATGCGATGGCTCCCCAGATCATCACACCAGTAGTTGGGGTAGTGTGTTGCTTCACAGCGAAGGCAGGACTGAAGGATCTGGTCAAGGGGGTTGTTGTGGCAAGACCTAGGTTTACAGTAATCTGACATTTCTATCTGAGGTGTTGTTTTTTTTCTCAATGAGTATACAATGTGTTGTTTCCCATTGATACACTAATGCAGAAAACCTCAAATAACTACAAATTCTGTAAAACTGTTCTGTGCCTTAAACCTTTGAACAGCATAGAATATTTCTATATAGTATATACGTTATTATGTAGTATGCGTTATGCATGTCCTGGTAGGCTTATGGGGATTGGAGAATGAAGGGTGCAAACGCATGCATAATCTCTGGTATCACTCCCTAGAGAACCTGTTAGTCATTTAATGTGTTAAAATGTTATGGTTCTGCTTATAAAAGGATGTAAATGCTACTAGACACCAAGGTCCCATGTGTTCTGTATGAATAACTCATAACTCAAATTGTCTGATGTAACAAAAGTTCCCACAAAGTGCTTGATTTCTTCATTGTAGAGTCTTGCCTTCCTTTTCAGGTCCATCACAATAACCTTCTCAATTGTGTTGAACTCCACCAACAACACTGTCACTTCAAAGCTGGGAAACTACATTTAGCCAAGGTTTTTGACACTGGAATTGTGAGAAAATGAAAGAGAATGCTTAATGGTGTTCTCAATTAGTTTGCTTGTTTGAAGGAAATACAGCAATTATCACCAGATTCTTTTTATTGAAAACCTCCATGGAGTATTCGGTAAGTCCTTTCGTCAGTACAGGATTCAGTTCACTTCAAAAAGTTGCACCAAGTGACCTGAAAGCCTGAGGATCTAATAAAACAAGGAAGAAAGTCTCTTGCGATTAGCAAACTGAATTGTGATTTCTGGAGTAATGCTCTTTGACAGAAATGGTGAACGCAGCATTTCCATTTCTGGCCCTAGTTTAGAACTGAATTTGCCTATTCTTACTGAATTATGGAAATTTTCTTATTGAAGAGAAGCCTTTTTTCTTGTGTCACAATATATAAATCTCTTCATTTGCTGTTTAGAATTTAGATAACTGACAAAGCATACTGAAAGACCCACTTTTGTCGTCAGAGTAGATTATTTGATCAGTCAGATTTCCTGTCATTCTCCTAATATATCTATAGTACCGAACAAGAATATCAGCACAGCAGAGATCCATGAAAACAGAAGCTTTCTAGCCAAGTTCTTTCTCATCTCAGTGAGCCATGCATAGCAATTAATAGAGGTAGTTATTTATAAACTGTAATAAAATGTGTCTTTTTTGTCACCTATAAATACTAAGAAAAACCAGGCTGGAAGCCATCATTCTAGTTTAGTTCTGGTGTATTTCTAATGTTTATTCTCTTTTCATAGCAGATTCAAAGCATAGTCTTAGAATTTTTGGCTCATGTTGGTTTAGTTCTGGTCTCACTTTATTATTTAGGACAGCAGTCATCTCTTGTGACTCCAGAGTGATGGCAATGCTGCCTGTTAATCCTCTCTTGCAGTTTACTGAAAGGACAAATAGAGCTTCTTTCAAAACACACCCAAGGAATAACTCCCTGGGTGATTCTGATGCTGCAAGCGCTTGTCTGACAACTGTACACATCATAGTTATGTCAAAGTTGTGCTAGGCTGGCAAAGGCTAAATTTGACCTATAGGAACATCAATATAAAACATACCTCCTACATTGCAGTTGGTTTTGTTATTTATTTAGGATTGTCAGCATTTAATATATTGGAAGACCACAGACCACAGATTCTGCTGACATTATGAATAAAGTACACTATGGAAAAACTAAGTTCTAATGGTAGGGATTGCCACCATTCCCATGGATTGCCCGGTTCTGCAGGCTGCAAGGCATACTCTTATCATCCGGCTCCATCTTGCAGGAGTGCCAGGTACATATCTCTTTTATAAAGGGAGGTGTTCCAGGTTAATTTGTGTCCCCGACGAGTAGGTAAAAGTTGGTCTTGAGGTGAGTGTGGTCAGGATTTAGTTTCAGTACCCCCTGGTCATTTATGTCTGCTTTGCGAGGGGCTTCTGCCTTTCGAGTTTCCAAGTCCAGGACGCTGGGTCTGTGGTAGCACAAGCAGACACAAGTTGTGACATTTGGTGGAAATCCAAATCTAGAGCCTCAGCACCTTGAAGTTCTCCTACTTAGAAAGATGAGAGAGGTCTGTAATTTTCATCATAGGTACACTTCAACTATGAGAGACAAAATGAGAAAAAAAATACAGAAAATCACATTGTAGAATTTATAAAGAATTTAATTGTAAATCATGGTGGAAAATAAGTATTTGGTCACCCACAAACAAGCAAGATTTCTGGCTCTCACAGACCTGTAACAACTTCTTTAAGAAGCTCTTCTGTTCTCCACTCGTTACCTGTATTAATGGCCGTGTTTGACCTTGTTATCTGTATAAAAGACACCTGTCCACAGCCTCAAACAGTCAGACTCCAAACTCAACCATGGCCAAGACCAAAGAGCTGTCGAAGCACACCAGGAAGAAAATTGTAGACCTACAGCAGGCTGGGAAGAGTGCATCTACAATAGGCAAACAGGTTGGTGTGAATAAATCAACTGTAAGACATACAAGACCATTGATAATCTCCCTCGATCTGGGGCCCACACAAGATCTCATCACGTGGGGTCAAAATGATCATGAGAACAGTAAGCAAAAATCCCAGAACTACACGGAGGGACCTGATAAATGACCTGCAGAGAGCTGGGACCAAAGTAACAAAGGCTACCATCAGTAACACACTACGCCGAGAGGGACTCAGATCCTGAAGTGCCAGGCGTCCCCCCCTGCTTAAGCCAGTGCAGGTCGAGGCCCGTCTGAAGTTTGCCAGAGAGCTTATGGATGATCAGAAGAAGAATGCTGAGATGCATCCCAGGAACACCATACCTACTATGAAGCATGGGGGTGGTAACATCATGCTTTGGGGCTGTTTTTCTGCAAAGGGCAGGACGACTGATCCGTGTTTAGGGAAGAATGAACGAGGCCATGTATCGTGAGATTTTAAGCCAAAACCTCCTTCCATCAGTGAGAGCATTAAAGATGGAACATGGCTGGGTCTTCCAGCATGACAATGATCCCAAACACACCGCTCAGGCTATGAAGGAGTGGCTCCGTAAAAAGTATTTCAAGTTCCTGGAGTGGCCAAAATAGTCTCCAGACCTCAACCCCATAGAAAATTTGTGGAGGGAGTTGAAAGTCCGTGTTGCCCAGCGACAGCCCCAAAACATCACTGCTCTAGAGGAGATCTGCATGGAGGAATGGGCCAAAATACCAGCTACAGTGTGTGCAAACCTGGTGAAGACTTACAGGAAACGTTTGACCTCTGTCATTGCCTCCATAATTTACAATTAAATTCTTAAAAAATTTAAAAATTCTACAATGTGATTTCCTGGATTTTTTCCCCTCATTTTGTCTCTCATAGTTGGTGTACCTATGATGAAAATTACAGACCTCCCTCATTTTTCTAAGTAGGAAAACTTTCACAATCAGTGGCTGACTAAATACTTTTTTGCCCCACTGTACATATCTGTATAAGTAAACACAATATACAAGTTAGTCAATTCAGACTTGTCAAATTTTGAAAGTTAACACAGGGACAGCATTTAGTTTTGTTCAATAAGAGGTTGCAGTTTTTGTGTATGTTTTATGAATGATAATGTTTGAAACAAATTCCAGTGGAGTTTGGAAGCAAAATACATGTACATGTGTTGTATCTTTCTACACAACAAAAAAAAAAAAGGGGGGGGTGGGGGGGTTTGGATGGGCTAGAGGTTGGCTCAGCAAAAAAAGTTGAGGACCACTGCCATAAGCCATGTGAAAGATGCAGTCATTCATTTTTACATCTGCGACCCCGCCTCGACCCTGGCAGTAAACTAAATTAAATGTGCTTCTCATATAAACCACTTTAACTAAAAAATGTTGCCGCCATAACTTTCTGTATTTCAAAGTGGTATTTAAAAATAGAACATATAAACTAATCACTGGTGTGAGATGAGTAAAGTGATTGTTTGAAAGTGACAGTTGAAGCGACGTTTTGTTTTGAAGCGTTTTGAATACTGTTTATTTATATTATAGCGTTTATTTATATTTTTATGTTTCTGTGTGCATTACAATGCTGTTCATAGCATTTAGAGCATTGTGAGCTTTTCTGAACACAGTGTGTTTGTGTATGTCTTTTATGGTGCTATTATTCTGTGTTTTGTGGTGTTATGTGGTATCTTGACTTATGACTTTAGTTGTGCATGCCTTGTAACATAATACTGACATACCAGAGATTTAAATGACATGATGGCACTGAGTTCAAACCAATTACCTTCTTGTATTCTTAACCCCGAACTCACTATAGATGCAATTATATTTCACATATGACTGAATGTTACGTGTTGCAGGTCATTATTCTGGTGAGAGAGTAAAACATGACCTAGTTACAGCCAGTTTCTTGGTACTTCAGATTTTGCATGGTGCCATCCATCCTAACAAAGTTCTCAGGGCCTTGGGAGGAAATATAACCATCTTTCTTTTTGTGTCTAATCCACTTTGACAGTTTGTTGCCAAAAAGTTTTTAGTTTTATCCTTCTGTTAAATCCAGTTGTAGTCAAAGTTCCAGTCAAATGTTTCAGTAGTGTGTAACAAACTCTGAACACTTATGTTTTTGGTTAGATGAAATAAAAGGATTTTTCCCGCATGCCTTCCAAATTGTTTGTTGGGATGTGGGTTGGGTCTAATTGTAGAATCGGTGACCAAAAATATGCCTGTGCATCTTGGAGAAAAGTTACGTTTTGTTCATAGGAATTTCTGCCAATAGTGGAATAAATTCTCCTCATCCGTTTCCCCATGGCCCAACTAGGGACTGGAAGGGACCACTGTAGTGCCAACACTGACCAGATATTGTTTGATTGACCATACATGTCACAGCAGTGACATGTGTGAGTAACATGTGTTATGTGGCACTGGTATAATTGCTGAAGCAATGTAGCTGGGTTCAGAACAGTTATGCAACTAACAAAAACCCCTAACCAACAGCAGAGAAGGTGGATGCAATACAGTGACAACTAATTCTATGAGTTCTGCTACCCCTGGCAAAAATGATTGAATCAGCAAACTTGGAGAATGTTCACACAACTTTTTCATTTAGGATAAAATCAGCAAATCCCAGACATGACATCAGACAGTTTTTGTTTAATATTTGAAGCTTCTGGTTTCGTGACGAATACCTTTAACATATTAAATTATTATAAATTTATCTTTTTTTTCCAGATCAAGTAGAGCAAAAAATTTGTAGTCACTTTGCTCTTCTCTACATCAAGTATTGGAGTCAAAAAAATGTAAATCCATCTGGAGTTAAAAGGGAATGCTTACAGACCTTAACAAGTTGTTGTACTTGGCTGACTGAAATAAAACATGGACCTGACAAGAGAGTTGACTATTGAAACAATGTAAAAGAATAGGAATATTGTCAAGAAGGAAATCCTGAGTATGGCAAAGATAACAAAATGGGAAGTTTATAAAAGTAAAACATATGGATAGACTAAGTAAAATGTCAAAGCACCAGGATGGATAACTCAAAGCTACAGTGGGGCAAAAAAGTATTTAGTCAGCCACTGATTGTGCAAGATCTCCTACTTAGAAAAATGAGAGAGGTCTGTAATTTTCATCATAGGTACACTTCAACTATGAGAGACAAAATGAGAAAAACAATACGGGAAATCACATTGTAGGATTTTTAAAGAATGTAAATTATGGTGGAAAATAAGTATTTGGTCAATAAATTTGGTTCAACTCAATACTTTGTAACATAACGTTTGTTGGCAATGACAGAGGTCAAACGTTTCCTGTAAGTCTTCACCAAGTTGGCACACACTGTAGCTGGTATTTTGGCCCATTCCTCCATGCAGATCTCCTCTAGAGCAGTGATGTTTTAGGGCAACACGGACTTTCAACTCCCTCCACAAATGTTCTATGGGGTTGAGGTCTGGAGACTGGCTAGGCCACTCCAGGAACTTGAAATTGTTTTTACGGAGCCACTCCTTTGTTGCTCGAGCTGTGTGTTTGGGACCATTGTCATGCTGGAAGACCCAGCCACGTTCCATCTTCAATGCTCTCACTGATGGAAGGAGGTTTTGGCTTATAATCTCACGATACATGGCCCCGTTCATTCTTCCCTAAACACGGATCAGACGTCCTGTCCCTTATGCAGCAAAACAGTCCCAAAGCATGATGTTTACACCTCCATGCTTCACAGTAGGTATGCCGTTCTTGGGATGCAACTCCGCATTCTTCTTCCTCCAAACACGATGAGTTTTTACCAAATAGTTCTATTTTGGTTTCATCTGACCACATGATATTCTCCCAATCCTCTTCTGGATCATCCATATACTCTTTGACAAACTTCAGACGGACCTGGACATGTGCTGGCTTAAGCAGGGGGACACACCTGGCACTGCAGGATCTGAGTCCCTCTCGGCCCCAGATCAAGGGAGATTTTCAATGGTCTTCTTGTATGTCTTTCATTTTCTTACAATTGCTCCCACAGTTGATTTATTCACACCAACATGCTTGCCTATTGTAGATTCACTCTCCAGCCTGGTGTAGGTCTATAATTTTCTTCCTGGTGTCCTTTGACAGCTCTTTGGTCTTGGCCATGGTTGAGTTTGGGGTCTGACTGTTTGAGGCTGTGGACAGGTGTCGTTTATACAGATAACGAGGTCAACAGGTGACATTAATACAGGTAATGAGTGGAGGACAGAAGAGCTTCTTAAAGAAGTTACAGGTCTGTGAAAGCTAGAAATCTTGCTTGTTTGTGGGTGACCAAATACTTATTTTCCACCATTATTTACAATTAAGTTCTTTAAAAATCCTACAATGTGATTTTCTGGATTCTGGATAGTTGAAGTGTACCTATGATGATAATTACAGACATCTCTCATCTTTCTATATAGGAGAACTTGCACAATCAGTGGCTGACTAAATACTTTTTTTCCCACTGTAAATGAAAATAGAAAATGCACAACACAACAAATGCATGGGCAGAAATTAGACTGGATGTCTTTACAGAACTGTAAGTTATTGGCTAATGAAAATGGGATTTACATATAGAAAGGTCAAATGAAAACCCGTTATAACATATAAACAGACAAAACAGGGTTACAGTGGGCTAAAGAGAAGCAATAATGGAGTGTGAATGTCTGGATGAATGATAATCACTGATGAAACACGACCCTGTATTAGCCAAGGAGATGATGCTGGAACTTATGACTGGTGTAGTTCCAATGAAACATCTAAAGATGATTGCCTGAAAACAAAAATCATATTTCTCTACTCATTTATGATATGTAGTTGCATGTCAGTTAAGGGACCAGGGGAGATGGTAGTCATTACCTCGCCAGAAATTTTGAAAACATTTCTCATTCCACTGATGGAAAATAGGTTCGGTGACGGCTAAGTGATTTTTCAGGATAATAATGCAGAGCAAAGCGTGTTAAAGATTTTCTTTAGGACAGGCATATCAACTCAGTGACATGGTCAGTAAACAGTCTGGATCTCAATCAGACTGAAAATTTATGATGAATATTTTAAAATGTGGTTCATGACAAAGCTCCAACCTGCAAAGCTGATCTATCAACTGCTGTTCTGAAAGTTGGAACCAGCTTGATGTAGAATATTGTTTTTCATTAGTGAATTACATGCCTCAGAGAATTCAGGCTGTCATAAAAACCCTACTAATTGTGATTTTTTTTTGGTTGATGATGCCATAAATTTTTACCTCAACACTGAGCGATTCCATAATATTTTCCTCTACTTGATCTGGAAAAAATGTGCCATTAATTAAAAGCATTTCTTTTAATTTGTCTGAAGTATTCTTCACAAAGCTATTAGACAAAAAATAGTTTGGTGTCATGTTTGTGATTTGTTTATTTGCTTCAAAGAAAATGAGTGAACATCTACAGTAAATGTGTTGATACTGTGAATCTTGCCAGACTTAGTATGTTGCATGCTGGCTCTGGGTAGATGATGCATAAATCGTCCCAGTGCATAAATTGAATATCTTCCAGAAAATACAGTCAGTTGACAGCCATGTGAAAATAAATGAAGGTATGATTTACTGCACTGAAGTCCAGGCCTGCTGTTTGATTGAGCTGTTGTGTGTTTGCAGTTGTGAGCCACGAGAGCCGTGAGGCTCATCTCTCAGCGCTGGTGCAGGAGGCTCAGAGGAGAGCGAGTGAGCTTTCTACTCAGGTGATGAGAGAGAGCCTCAGTCTGGAGCCTTCAGACAAGGAGAAGCAGCTCAAGGCCTGGGAGTGGAGATGCAAGCTCTACAAACGCATGCGTACCGGCTTCGAGCACGCCCGTGAGTGCATTACTCACACTCACCCTTATTAATGACCCCGATGCCTAACAGCATACCGTAATAACGCAATTTCAGATTGTTTTCAGAAAACCTGTACACGAATACCGACACACACACACTCCCACGCTCTCTGCTCTGCCGTTTAAGATTAACACTAATGAACAAGGCTGATGCATATCTCTGACCCAGAATGTTATCCACCCACATTTTATTTGTGTGCTTTGGTTCATGGTGAACTGTGGATATAACAAATTGGCCTGCACACATTAATATCATATTCTCTGACTACCCAGGAACAGACCAATTCCCTCAAATGACCCTTGAGACTTGACAGCATGGAACACTCTCCTGCCAAATTGAATGCATGTAACTTTTGTGGTCTTGTCTGTGTAAATACTTGCCAAGGTAACTGTTACAAATCAGGCGTGCCGTGGCGCAGACACTCTCGGAGATCAAATTGCTTATAGATTTCCCAATTCTCACAGGAGGCTAGGAAAAGGGTTTCAGCCCAGCAGTATCGTTGTGTTAGTAGTGCAGTGTGTCGTGGGTTACAAATAGCTCATGAAAAGCAGTTAGAAAGAGACCAGATCAGGCATTAAGATGCTGAACTTTTCACAGTCATGTCACTTAAGAGAGAAATCTGTTCATTTCTGACATGGGAATGACATGGGACATCCAAAAATATCTATCATAACCTTGGAAGTTATATGGTTTTGGTCACTCTTCTGCTTATAAAATAGCTTCCATTTGTCTGGGAAGACTTTCCATTATACACTCGTCGACAAAAAATAAATAAATAAAATACCCAAAGAGAAATGTCGAGTTGCTGCTATACTAGTTACTTTGCAGGCAGCTATGTAAATGTTCACAGGTGTGGTCTGATTAGTCACTGGGTCTTCCCATAAGAAGGTCAATAAAAACGCTCTCAGAGGCCAATTTTGGGTAGTGTACCTCTTGGTGAGAGCTTGTTGACTGCTACACATGCCTCTACAACTCACTCAAAGACATTTTGCCCAGTTGACAGACTTTGAGAGGGAGCATCATGGACCTGCCCGCCACCAAGAATGTTCTGACCTAGCTGATAGGAGGTGTTGGGAGCAGTGGTTCTGTGAGGACACGCACATATGGCAAACAGGCTCTGGGTGACCCAGACACAACACCAGAAGAGAGAATCATTTGATCCACTTGCAAACACGAGCAGTCCACACAGTGTTGTCCGCCATCCAGACACAAGTGCCACCTTCAATACAAACCCCTGTCTCTGCCTGAACCATTTTCAGGCGCTTAGCAGAAGGAAATTTGTTGTTATGGTACCCATTACGTGTCCTGCCACTGACAGCCAGCCATCGTTGCCTTCGTTTGCAGTGGTGTTGTGAATGACAAACTTGAACTGCTATGAACTGGGATCGTATTGATTTTAAGCAACAAATCCAGGTTCTGTTTGGGATCCGATGATGGCCAGGTTTGAGTATGGAGACCTTGTGGTGAGCGCTTCAATCCTGCCTTTGGTGTAGAGTGACACACTGCTGCAATAGCTGGTGTGATGATTTGGGGAGCCATTGCATAGGACAGTTGGTCACCCCTAGACCACACCTGTAATCATTTACATATCTGCCTGTGATGTATCCAGCATTTCTATCTGGTGCTTTATTTTTTTTTGTCAAGGGTTCATATCCCAGGGTTCAAATCCCACCTCTGCCAAGCTGCCACTGTTGGGGCCTTGAGCAAAACCCTTAACCCACAATTGCTTGGTTTGTAAGTCCCTCTGGATAAAGGCGTCTGCTAAATGACATTATTGTAAATGAAATTTTGGTGCAACACTATTTATGAAAATTGAATTGAAATATTAACAATACATTTTTGTATGTATTGTCATTAAAGATGAAAAGGTACGTTATAAATAGCAACATGTTTATTTTTGCGACTGAAATGAGCAGAATGGAAAAAATCAATGGTCATACCACCTACTGAAATTTAATTAAATACCTTTCAAAAGGCTCCACATAATGTAATTTCACTGAAATGATAATTATTCATTTAAAAGTGATGGCACTTGTGAGGATACATATGGTTAAGAATAAATTCAGAGTCCATCAGCAGCTTTAACATTTACCAGTTTCTAAAAGTAGCAGGCATGCAACACAGGATTTAATTAAATACCATGCAGACCATCTGTAGGGCCAAATCTCTGAATGCTCAAAAAAACCTGTCAAAAGAGAGTTGCTAAAAATGGTCATTTCAAATGTTCACACTACTATGAGTCATGCTTTGGCTTCTGCCACACTTTTGTAGAATGGCAGCATGTTTGATCTGTCACCACATTTGCCTTGTTTGTGGATGTGTCACAACCCTGTCACTTCCAGACACAACTAACAGCACGCTTCATTCCTGCCATGTCATTCACTCCCTTGTTCTGAATCGCCCCGATTTCTGATTATGCGCATCGGTTCCCCATCAGCTGATTGCACTTGTGGACGTTTATATTCTGGTTTTTGGACTGGTCTGGAGTTTTTCCTCAGCTCTTTTGCTCACCTCTGCCTTGATTGTTGGATTAAAACATCGGCTCTATACAACATTGGCTCTCTGCATTCACCTCCTATACCTGCCAGTTATGACAGAAAACTTTGCCACCTTTTTTAGAAGCCATGTCTATTTCAGACCTGATGTGGTCAGCCTCTTGGTTGGCTGCAGCAGCAGATAGTGGCAATCTCGTTGTTCATCTCAGAGATTCAGACCCAACAACAGGTTACTGCTTCACGCATCCAGCTGTCCGGGGTCTGACTCTGCAGGTAACCCAACCCTCCATGGCTCTACCTGATTCAGTATCAGCCCTAGCAGGCCCAGTGCTTCCTGTTAGCACCCAGTTCGAGTTCAAGAAGTTTTTTTTTCCTGATTGTGCTCCTTGAGAAGTACAGCTGTGATTCGGATGGCTGCCAGGGCTTCCTTCTGCAAGGCTCTCTCTATAAAGAAAGGGCAACTAGATCATGGTCCATTGCACTGTGGGTAGTAGTCTCCATATTTTAGGACATCAAGCAACTGAGGTAAACACGGGAGACAAACATGAAATAATAATAATACTAAAAATAATAGTAATAATAAACACGATGGACGAGGCGAATGTTAATGCAAGATTCATTATCGGGAGAAGCAAAGGTGCGCTAACGTGAGAAAATAAAGGAAATTAACTGAGTCAATCCATATGAACACAGAGTGGACGAGTGATTTAAACAAGCAGCCGCTAGTACAATTTCCAAATGTCTTTTCATGACTTGTTTGTGGCGCGGGCGCCTACAGATTCTGACAGTTCAGAAATTATAGTCTCTTGAGTCCCACCTTCAGTTTACAAACAGATGGGTTCAGGATCTGCAGATTATCAGAGTCAACGTCCAGAACACAGTCGTCCGCACAGAGGTAAGTGATCGCCTCACACACACTTCTATGTGACCACAGTAAACCAAACAAAACCACTTTTTACAAAGACGAAAAACTGCATTAAGTTTAGTCTTTACAGTTTGGTTTTTGTATTTGCATGTTTACTTTCACTACACTGTTTTGGAACTGATGTTTAGTGTAAATGTAAATGCTAGATTTATAATTATTATAGTTATTATTATAGTCATATTATACTATTACACTTCTTTCTTATTATTCCAATTATACTTATTTCAATTATCTTCATTTCTTAGGTGTTGCACTCTCAGCGCCTCAATGAACCTGCACTCAAACTATGGGTGATGCTCAGCTCCACTTGTATGGCTGTATGGCTGGCATAGCAGGGTCTTGCACACGTTGGCGCTCTGCTGATTAAAACTGAAGCAGCAGTGTGATTATGGGGGACCAAGGCAGTCACTGAAGTTCCACCCTACAGAATAAGACCCACGAATGTAAACAAGGTCCATGCAGAGGTACAGTGGTGCTTGAAAGTTTGTGAACCCTTTAGAACTTTATGTATTTCCACATATATATGACCTAAAACAACATCAGATTTTCACACAGGTCCTAAAAGTAGATAAAAAGAATCCAGTTAAACAAATGAGACAAAAATATTATACTTGCTCATTTATTTATTGAGGAAAATGATCCAATATTACATATTAGTGAGTGGCAAAAGTATGTGAACCTTTGCTTTCAGTATCTGGTGTGACCCCCCCTGTGCCAGCAATAACTGCAACTAAACATTTCCTGTAGCTGTTGATCAGTCCTGCACACCGGCTTGGAGGAATTTTATCCCATTCCTCCGTGCAGAACAGCTTCAGCTCTGGGATGTTGGTGGGTTTCCTCACCTTAACTGCTCACTTCAGGTCCTTCCACAACATTTCAATTGGATTAAGGTCAGGACTTTGACTTGGCCATTCCAAAACATTAACTTTATTCTTTTTTTATCTATTCTTTGGTAGAACGACTTGTGTGCTTAGGGTCGTTGTCTTGCTGCATGACCCACCTTCTCTTGAGATTCAGTTCATGGACAGATGTCCTGATATTTTCCTTTAGAATTCTCTGATATAATTAAGAATTCATTGTTCCATCAATGATGGCAAGCCGTTCTGGCCCAGATGCAGCAAAACAGGCCCAAACCATGATACTACCACCACCATGTTTCACGGATGGGATAAGGTTCTTATGCTGGAATGCAGTGTTTTTCTTTCTCCAAACATAACGCTTTTCATTTATACCAAAAAGTTCTATTTTGGTCTCATCCGTCCATTAAACATTCTTCCAATAGCCTTCTGGTCTTGTCCATGTGATCCTAAATAAACTACAGACGAGCAGCAATGTTCTTTTTGGCTTTCTCCTTGCAACCCTGCCATTCACACCACTGTTGTTCAGAGTTCTTCTGATGGTGGACTCATGAACATTAACATTAGCCAATGTGAGAGAGGCCTTCAGTTGCTTAGAAGTTACCCTGAGGTCCTTTGTGACTTCGCCAACTATTACACGCCTTGCTCCTGAAGTGATCTTTGTTGGTCGACCACTCCTGGGGAGGGTAACAATGGTCTTGAATTTCCTCTATTTGTACACAGTCTGTCTGACTGGATTGGTGGAGTCCAAACTCTTTAGAGATGGTTTTGTAACCATTTCTAGCCTGATGAGCATCAACAACTCTTTTTCTGAGGTCCTCAAAGATCTTCTTTGTTAGTGCCATGATACACTTCACGTGTTGTGAAGAGCAGACTTTGATAGATCACTAATCTTTAAATAAAACAGGGTGCTCACTCACACCTGATTGTCATCCCATTGATTGAAAACACCTGACTCTAATTTCACCTTCAAATTAAAAGGTTCACATACTTTTGCCACTCATTAAAATGTAGTATTGGATCATTTCCAATGACCAAGTATAATATTTTTGTGTCATTTGCTTAACTGGATTCTCTTTATCTACTTTTAGAACTCGTGTGAAAATCTGAGGATTGTTTTAGGCGACTTTTATGCAGGAATATAGAAAATTCTAAAGGGTTCACAAACTTTCAACCACCACTGTATGCTACAAAATTGACAAGTGCATCAGTGGAGGGAGAAGGATGTCTGTCACCTGTTTTATTTGCACTACATTGATACTGTGAACTTTTCAGTGCAATATGTTTTAAGTTCAGCTTGTGTTAATTTATGTATATTTTTGCTTGCCAGTTGTATGTTACCTGATACCCGCTGTACTGGCACCTCAGTTAATTGTGAAACTGTGAATTTTGCACATTTTTTACAATGTAACACTCAGTACTACACAAGTAAAGAGACTCAGAATTGAACTGGTCTTCCATCTGTTTTCATAATGCTGTTAATACAACAAATACACTTCATATTCAGATAACATGGTTCATGGTTTCATAACAACACTTGGGCACATACATGTACATTTGGTGATGCTGCTTCGTCCATCTCTGATCTCTTTCCAGCTAAATCCTGTGGGGTTGCAGGTTGCTGTGCGTCGCTTTGACTTCTGTGTGCCCAAGGGGTAATGATGGTACCCAGTCAGGATGACACTAGGATTTCATAGGCTGGCTTCCCTGAAATAAATATTAAAAATAATGTTTATATATATTGACATTTTATTTTTATGTATGTTTGTGTATATATAGCATATCATCAATCCAAAACACGTGCTTGCACAGCTAGCCACATAAGTTAGCACATAAGTGCTTCCCATGCCATGCCATGCCACTTTATCTCGGCGACATGTGTTCCATTTTTTTGCTTCCAAATGGCATTAGCCTGGGCTAATGCCATTTGGAACGGCCAAAGAGAGGAAACCAGCAACTATGATCACTTTGCAGAAGCCTTTTCCGCTGTCCACTTGAAGAGGTCATGCTTCTACATTGTCCCTTCCAAAAAGCTGAAAGTAGCTATGACATGGGAGACTGAGAACTATTTGTTATTACGTTAGCCCTGGAGCCTGAGGGAGCTGAACAGCACTTTTGTCACTGACTAACGATATTGTCATTGACTTACCAAAGACGGACGGCCACACTGCTATAGTCACCATGGTCGATTGTTTTTCTCATTCTCTGCACCAATTGCCCTAGGCTTTCCAGACCACAGAACTTATCTTCCAGCACGTCTTTTGGCACTTTGGACTCCCAGAAAACATCTTGTTAGACCAGAGCCCCAGTTCACCTCGGAGGTTTGGCAGGCTTTTATGGAAAATCGGGGCTTCTGCACGGGCTTGTCGTCTGGTCACCCATCCCCAGAATAACAGCCATTGTGAACTCACCAACCAGGAGCTGGTCAAATATTCTGTCCATCTTCTACCACTCTAATCACTTCTTCCCATTAGCAGAGCTTATTGCTTGACCTTCTCCTTTATGGGCTTCACCAACTTCCACTGCATCCTGGGTTAACAGCCTCCTTTTGTGACCTGGGATCCATCTCCCACCAATGCACCAGCCATGGATGACTGCATGCGACACAATGAGTTCATATGCGAACAGGTCCACCAAAAGTTTGAGAGGTCCCCAGTCACCTTAAGATGCAGGGCAGTCGCAGATGCATCCAGACCCCTACCTTCCAACTCGACAATCGTATCTGGCTTTCAAATTATGACATACGGTTTCGCACTAGCAACGTACAGTGGGGCAAAAAAGTATTTATTCAGCCACTGATTGTGCAAGTTCTCCTACTTAAAAAAATTAGAGAGGTCTGTAATTTTCATCATAGGTACACTTCAACTATGAGAGACAAAATGAGAAAAAAAATCCAGGAAATCACACTGTAGGGATTTTGAAAGACTTTGTTGTAAAATTATGGTGGAGAAAATAAGTATTTGTCAAATAAATTTGGTTCAACTTAATACTTTGTAACATACATTTGTTGGCAATGACAGAGGTCTCAAAAAGTTTCCGTAAGTCTAACCAGGTTGGCAACAACTGTAGGCTGGTATTTTGGCCCCCATCCTTCATGCAGATCTCCTCCTCTTCCTCTAGAGCAGTGATGTTTTGGGGCAACATGGACTTTCAACTCCCTCCACAAATTTTCTATGGGGTTGAGGTCTGGAGACTGGCTAGGCCACTCCAGGACCTTGAAATGCTTTTTATGGAGCTACTCGTTCATTGCCTGAGCGGTGTGTTTGGGATCATTGTCATGCTGGAAGACCCAGCCATGTTCCATCTTCCATCTTCCATGCTTTCACTGATGGAAGGAGGTTTTGGCTTAAAATCTCACGATACATGGCCCCGTTCATTCTTCCCTTAACACGGATCAGTTGTCCTGTCCCCTTTGCAGAAAAGCAGCCCAAAAGCATGATGATTCCAACCCCATGCTTCACAGTAGGTATGGTGTTCTTGGGATGCAACTCAGCATTCTTTTTCCTCCAGTTGAGTTTTTACCAAAAAGTTCTATTTTGGTTTCATCAGACCACATGATATTCTCCCAATCCTCTTCTGGATCATCCATATGCTCTCTCGCAAACTTCAGACGGGCCTGGACATGTACTGGCTTATGCAGGGGGACACGCCTGACACTGCAAGATCCGAGTCCCTCTCAGCGTAGTGTGTTACTGATGGTAGCCTTTGTTACCCAGCTCTCTGCAGGTCATTCATCAGGTCCCTCCGTGTAGTTCTAGGATTTTTACTCACCGTTATCATGATCATTTTGACCCCACGGGATGAGATCTTGCGTGGTGCCCCAGATCGAGGGAGATTATCAGTGGTCTTGTATGTTTTACAATTGCTCCCACAGTTGATTTATTCACACCAACCTGCTTGCCTATTGTAGATTCACTCTTCCCAGCCTGCTGCAGGTCTCCAATTTTGTTCCTGGTGTACTTTGGTCTTGGCCATGGTTGAGTTTGGAGTCTGACAGTTTGAGGCTGTTTTATACAGATAACGAGGTAAAACTGGTGCCATTAATACAGGTAACGAGTGGAGGACAGAAGAGCTTCTTAAAGAAGTTACAGGTCTGTGAGAGCCATAAATCTTGCTTGTTTGTGGGTGACCAAATACTTATTTTCCACCATGATTTACAATTAAATTCTTTAAAAATCCTACAATGCGATTCCTGGATTTTTTTCTCTCATTTTGGCTCTCATAGTTGAAGTGTACCTATGATGAAAATTACAGACATCTGTCATCTTTCTAAGTAGGAGAACTTGCACAATCAGTGGCTGGTTGTGGAGCTCAAGGCCTCCAATACCTGGTTGATTGAAAGGGTAATGTTCCCAAGGAGCATTGCTGGGTCCCTGCCTAAAACATCCTGGACCCTGGATTAATCCAGGCTTTTCATGCGGAGCAGCCATATCATTCAGGTCCTAGATCTCGTGGTTGTCCCTGGAAGAGCTTGTCTTGTCCACACACTGTGGATTCCTTGGTGAGGGCAATGTCAAGACCCCATCACTTTTGAACTCCAACTCTCATCACACTTCATTCCTGCCACGCCATTCACTCCCTCATTCCAATTTGCCAGTTTTCTGATACCATGCACCAAGTCCTCATAAGCTGATTGCACTTGCAGACATTGAAAGTCCACTCATTTACACTCTTTTTTGCAAAGTTTCACCATCCCTACACTTTGACTTTGATTCAGAGCAGTTTTCCTGCATTCTGGCTACTGATCTCTTGTATGCACCCTGCTTTTGTTTCCTGGACTCTGCTTTATGTCTTGTGTGTTTGATTCTCTGCCTGGATATACACTGTTCTCTGGTTTTTGACTCTGGAATCTTTGTGCTCAGTTCTTTTGTACCTCTTCGTCGATTGTTTGAATAAATATTTCTGCATCAGGTCTCTGCCGTTGCCTCCTATTTCTGCCAGTTATGACAGGATGATGTAATAGGCATCATTCATCTGTTGTCAGATTCAATGTTGATTGGTGGTTGTATATGACATCTGACTCTATTTAGTTTAACTTTCTGGCAGAACAAAGAAACAAAATGGTCTGCTGTTTCCTCCCATATTAATTCTCATTTAAATTATACATGCAGCACAGATCTTTTTCACGTAATTACCTGAATCAGCAAGGGTTATTCCCGAAAGTTGTGCAAACTACAGTTTCATGTCAAATGAATCCCAAAATTATGCCAAGACAGGAAACTCGTGTACACTGATCTGCCTTAGTTGGGAAGAACTTTATTCCATATTAGACCTGTCTTTCACTACTGATCTCAATTGTCTAAACCCATGGTGTGACAGGATAAGTGTTAGGATAATTGCTCTGGAAAAAAGTTATCCAGGATAAATAACTAAATAATTATTATAAAATGTAATTGTATTACTTTGTTATTTTCCTAATCTTTCAATTTGGTTTGCCTGGTCAAATTTGCCTGACCCCTTACAACCAGTTAGAAAGTATTTTTAAAAGATTTGTTATCACAGCTGTTGTATTGCTCTTTTTATGCAACACATTTCCTAGTCATTATCACAAAATCATTTTCTGTGACTGGTCTGGTCATTTTTCTAGGACTAGTCTGAGCGGATCTGCCTGGAACATCACATATTGTAACAAATTTCCCAAAAGTCAGTGAAACCAGGTAGCATGAATTTCATTTATTTATATGAATTGACTGGATAAAGTCATGACCACTTGTATCAGTCACATGACAGAAACCAGTTATGATAGAGGAAAATACTAAACTGACTACAGTTGACCAGAGGATTAAAATGTCAAACAAGAAATTACACTATATATTACTTTTCTGCTACATTCTAAAACCAACAGATATTGGGGCCAACTGGAAAATTCGTAACCCCCATGAATTGGCCAAGGTGTTTAGACACCTCTTCAAAGCAGTCGATATCCCTCGATATCCCTCTTTCTGAGACACCCATTGTTAACACTGTGTAATCATTATGCAGCCATTTATTGTCCACAGATAAATATTAGAATGCGTCATACTCATGAGCTCAGTGACATTCAACATGGCTTATCATAGGATACCACTAATGAAACTGGTGGGACAGCTGGGACTGTGCTGGTACAGCAGTTAATGTACCAGACTATGGACCAGAAGGTCTACGGTTCAAGTCCCAGCACTGCCAAGATACAACTGTTGGGCCCCTGAGCAAGGTCCTTAACCCACAATGGCTTGGATTGTACATTGGAGTACTGTTGAATAACAACTGCTCTGCTCCACTGGGATTCAGTAGGCCACACAAGCTTTTGAGAATACATGTGTTGGAGCATCATATGTGCACAGAAAAATGTATCTCCAGAGTGACTTCCTACAACAGCACCAACTTGTAATTCAATAAGTTGTAATCAGGGTGTGTTTGATTTTATCTAGTTGAGGACTATTTGATAGTATAGATACTGTGCTTCCAAATTTGTGACAACAGGTAGAGGTATTGCCCTATTGAACACCTTTGGGAGTAATTATGTTGACTTTATCACAATCTTTATCATTGCCTGTCTTCATTAATGCTCTTGTGGCTAAGTGGAAGTGGCCCCTAACAGTTATGTTATAAAATCTTACCCAGAAGAACACTTACCCAGAAGGGAGAAATGTGTTATCGGAGCATTGGGACCAAACTAATAAACATTCATTGTTGTGATCAATGTTCAGTCATGGCCATACACACATTTGTACGTGTATGAAACATGCTGTTTATGTAGAAGCGTCATTGTAACACAAATAATGACTCCTCCATTAAGGTACATTTATATTATTTTGGCCAACAACTTAAGCAAGAGTGAATTACAGTTGTGCAGTTGAAGATTAAAAGCCTTGCTCAGGGACCCAGCTGTTGAATCTAAACTCACCACTACCCGATTAGTCCAGAGCCATAAATAATGAGACTACTAACCATAATGCGATTGCATCAACTTAATCTACAGTTACAGAGAAAAGTGAATAGGATACAAGAACACAGTTTGAATAACCCCAAAATTACACATAATAATTATTGTTGTATTGTTAGTTAACATTTAAATCTCACGAGATCATTAGTGGTACAGCAGTCTAATATGTTTGGCCACTATCACGGTGGCCCGGGTTTGAGTCCAGATGGTGCCTTCCGGCCAGGTCGGCCATCACGCAGGCACGTTTGGGTACAGGCACATGCTCGTCTGCACCCTGTGGAATCTGGAACCTCCTGTGGCCCTGACCATGATAAGAAGGATTAAAACTCCCTCACTCTTGTATAATGATACTACAATTAACCTTTTATAAGCAAGCTTATATTTTCTTATCTGGCCTTTCTTTTACAGAGATCCCAGAGGCTCCAACAGCTGTACGTTTGACTGTAAGTAGCAGCACAACCCTTACCGTCACCTTTCAAGAGCCATCCAGCATGAATTCTGCAGTGGTCACCAAATACAAAGGTGAATTTCTTCATCTCTATTCTCAGCCTGTGACTTCAACACACTCCATTAAACTGGACAACAGTTTCCCTAAAATTTTGTTTCCTGAATAAATATGTGAGATTATGGATGATAATGTCAAGCTGAACACAGAACAGTAACTTCAGATTGCTGTATCAAGTACCGATTTGGAGAAACATTAAAATAAATGTATTGAATTAAATTTTGTATTGTATTGAATTATGTTTAATCACATAATCGCTGACACATTGTATTAGTTCAGCTGAGACAAAAATGATTTGCAGCTGATGTGCACTCAGCATCTTGTGTCAGAGTCCACCAATAGTCGTCCAACGTTGATGGATTCCAATTGCCTTGATACTGCTTTTCCATGGTTGCAATGTCCTGGTGAAACCTTTCATCATGTTTGTCACTGACTGCACCAAGATCAGCAGGGAGGAAGTGTAAATGGAGAAATGTAGTTGCCAAGAAAATTCTCAACAATATCCTTAAATGTCTTCAGTACTATTGTATCTGGCCCAAATGTCACTGACGACCTGTATGATTGTGAACCAACAAAAATGCCTTCCTTAATCATCCTTAATCAAGGCATCAGTTATTCTTGGAAACATCTGCTTCAAATAGAGAAATTCATCAGTTTCTTTGTTCATTCATTTCACAAATCAATCTAAGTTTTTATGAAGAGGAGGTAGAATTACCTTTGTTATTTCGATAAGTGGGTTTGCCCTTGAGCAATATGCTTTTCTTCAAACAGGGACTAAAGACTCACTTCTTCACTCAGCACTTAAGTGAAGACTGAAACTCAACTTATAAATTTCATTTTAAAAATCCTCTTTATGATTGGTTGTCCCCTTAGCTACATCATATCCAAACAGGACATTATTTGGGTGTTCTTGGGCTATTTGTTCTAGCATGAGGTAATGTCTAATAAGAAGAATACAAAGCACTTCTATAAATTGCTCTGGATAAGGCTATCTGCTAAATGCAGGAAATGTTGTGCGGTGTGTACTGCATAGCCAATTGGTATTGAATGGTAGATATTGTTCAACAGGACAGCTTTCAGACTTAAGTTCAAACAAATCTATAAAAGATAACATTTTGGGAGGGCATGCACATAACCTATGAGCCATGAATATTCCATTAATGTTGGTGCAGAAACAGGCATGTCATGCTGCATAAAGAAGTTTGTCAGCTGTTCTTGATAGTCCTGAAGATTTTTGTACCTGGTGACAGCAAACCCCATCCTTTCAGTCTTGAACGAAGTAGTTCAAAGTTCGTGACGAGTCATTTAATTTTGGTTGTGGTATTGGATGAGCATAAAACCTGGCTTCTTCTTCTTGATCTTCTGGATCAGTCTTGTTTTCCACATGTGGTTCATGCGTTGTGGTGTCTTCATTTGCCTCATGTAGGCACCATGTCTCAAATTGCTTCTGTACTACCAAACTGTCATCATGTATCGTAAGTCTCATGATTTCCTATTTTAGTAGGAAAGTTTCTTTGAGTCTTAAGCCAAATACTTGCCACGGACTTAAAAGAAGGTTTCACAGTTGTTGTTATAGTGACGTATATTTTCTATGTGTATTTGTGCTATATTACACCTTGCTGAAGACAGTAAATCCTATTGTAAAGTATACTCACAATGCTACTGCCTGAACATCATGTGTGTCAACATGTTTTCAAATTTCATCTGTAAATGTGAACAACTTTAAAAAGCTGTCCACGAGTGCCTTTCCTCCATGGTTCCCAACCTGAGGTATGTGCCCCCCTCAGCAGGCCGAAAAACATTTCAGGGCGTGTGCAAGACGTTTGTGAATATACACTTTGGGGTGTGTTTTTCTTATAAATTTAAACATTTATAAGAACATATATAAGGAGAAAAGGAGCTAAAATGAAAAAAGTAGAAAAAAGGCTATAAAAGGAACCCAAGAACCCAAGAAATAAAATCTATCATTTTAGCAATAAAGTTTTGCCATGAATCACTTTATTCTTTTGGTCTGTGTATGTCAAGGCTGGGGGGCACAGCTTTTCTTAGATATTCGTAGAAGTGCTCTAAGGAAAAAAGATTAGAAACTGCTGCCTAACCTGACAAACAATCCCAGAAATGCCTGAGACAACATTTGCATAGCACATGACTGCATTCCCAAGCATGGTTGGACTAACCAAAACAGTTTGCTTGTTGGGCAATATACTAGTTGACTTAAAATATGATGGGAAGCCAAGGAAATAGGATATATCTACACAATGGTATGTGATATGCATCTTTAAAGGTGATTTCCATAATCGAAAGTGTTCAGGAAGCAAAGTCTTTGTTGTCCAGTGTTATAACCTAAAACACTTACTCATACCTAATCATTAATGTCCTGGTAATAGGTTTATCTCTTCTTCACTCTCAAATGCTGGAGTAGGGTAAGCATCTGAAAGCCTGTTTAAATTTCTCTTTGGCAATCTGTGTTATAGCAGATGTAGGTCGAGTAAATGTATTTCAAATTGTTCTCTCCCATGGTATACTGGTACGTATGGTGTTTGGCTGTGATGTTTCATATCCTTCACTGTTTAACTCAAGTTCGTCTGTGTTTTCACCTGGTTTCTGCTGTGTGGTGTGGACTTCTGGCAGTGGAGTGGAGCTGTCTGAAGGACTTCTCTTTATTAGCTGGAGAAATGATCCTTGAGAATCTGCCGTCTCTCAAGTGCACAATAACCGCACTTACTACGGTAATTTCATAAAAGACTCTTGTTAAAAGGTATTGTACTTTGCTTGCATCACCCGCCTTGACCGTGTGTGTGTCTCTGACTGAATTACAAGACAAACTATATGCAGGTTGAACTTCGAAGCTAAGCAGTATTAAGAAGTAGTTTTTACGTGTACCTACTATACTGATACAAAAAAAGCACAACACAAATGTGAAATATTCAGACATTCAGCAATTGTTTAAAGGAAACAGTCTATTCTGTTCACTTAAAGGAAGAGAATCACAATAATTGAATCCACTTTATCTATTTGTTTGGTTTTTCTGTAGTCGCCAGGTGGTTAGTATCCTGAAAAAACACAGTGGGTCAGTGAGGACAAAAAGATTTTGAGAAATGAAAGGCCACCACTAGAGAGGTGTTGTGGTCAGAAAGAGCGAGCCTGATAGGTTTAAAACATCTGTGAGAAACAGTTGCTGTAGACAGTGAAAAAAATTACTGGAAGCACTTTAAGACGGGGTGAAGATCATCAAGTCTAGCAGAAAAACAACAACATTTTGCCAAGTCACTGATAGTCAGTGTAGTTTTATACTTTCAGTTTCTTGATCATTTTTTTCTTATCTAGAGCCGAGTCCGAGTCAAAACCAAGACCGGGGCGCATTGAGTCTGTGTCAAGACTAAGACTTTTAGTAGTCGAGTCAAAGTCAAGACCAAGACCTGGAGTGTCCAAGACCTAGATGGGACCGAGAGCAGATTATGACTTTTTTTCATCATACAAGAATAAAAAAAGAAAATAGAAATATGTAATTAGTTTGTAATTCACTTTACAGTAATTATACACTACATAATATAATTATAATTATGCGTATTAATAAATAATATTGTGTTTCATCAGAGATTTTGTAAAATACAACGTTATATTATATATGGCCTAAAATTATTGTTAATTATTGTTATATTATAGTCTTAGTCAAACTAATGTGGCTTTCGGGAAGCAAACGATAGTGATGATTCTGTTTCAAGTCTTATGTCAAACATAATCAGAAGTCACTACATAAAGTTAACTGAATATAACCAGCAACATCCATTCTGTCCATTTTTATTGTTAAATGTGAGCACATAATAATAATAATTCCAGATTTTGTGGACATGGCAAAGTAAAGCAAGTGGGTGAAAATGCACACAATATCTTTTTAAAATAAAAACCTGTTCATTGACTGAATACTGAATGAGAAGAGCAGTAATTTGACTTTTAGACAATCTGAGTTCAGATTTGATTTAGGCACTGATTTATTCTGTTTGAATGGATTGTTGATGTTCAATGAAGATAGAAAAATAATTCAGTTTATAATTAATGTTACCTCAGACAGACGCATTGGACTCGGCTGGTCACGACAACAATTTCTGACTGATATGCAAATCTGTGTGTTTGGCACTACCCTGTACTATCTCCACTACACTGAATTTACAGACATTGTTGACCTCAGCATAGGCTATTGGCGTCATTGGAGGAATAGGGGGTACTAGGGTCACTATTTCATGTAATCTGGTCTCTGTATGAGTGTAGTGAGAGTTGTGTCTGCATACATGCCATTATTTCAAAGTCATTCGAGGTGAGTGTCAGACTCTATCAAGGTTGCATCCTGTCTCCACTCCTGTTTGTGGTATTCATGGACAGGATATCAAGGCTTAGTTGAGGCTAGAATAGCACCCGTTCTGGAGGGTTAGAGGGGTGACATCCCTGCAGATGATTATGTCCTTTTAGAACCATCTGAGGCAGACCTTCAACACACACTTACTCTCCCAGCAAAGAGTGGGGTGCTCCCTTCAGGTCAGGGGAGAAAACCTGCCCCTAGTGGAGATCAAGTACCTCAGTACCTTGTTCATGAGTGTTGGAAAAAGAGAGTGTAAGATTAAAAGATGTTTTTTCTCAGCGGCAACAGTTATGCAGTTATTGTCCTCTATAGTCCTCTGACAAAGCTCTCTTTACCGGTCATGGGTACAAGCAGCAGAAATTATTTACACACAGAATTGGGAGCTTGTGAATTGGGCGCACTTCTGAGTAGAGATACTGCTCCTTCAGATTGAGAGGAGTCAGATGAGGTGATGCCCCGGTTGGCTCTCCAGGCACGTACCTCTGGATGAGGACCCCAGGGCAGACCAAGGAACCGCTCATCTCACAGTTGGCATGGGAAGGTCTGGGATCTTCCTGGAGGATCGGGAGTCTTGCGCCGGAGATGAAGCAAAGTGAAGTCAGGGCTGACCTTCTTGGCCGGTTGCCACTATGACCCTCACCAGGAAAAGCTTGAATTATTTACTTATATGCAAAAAAGGCATTTAAAAAAAGAACACACATTCACCTACATTCAGTAAATCAAACCAGATAATATGTTTGATTTTCCTCATTATAAAGGCACAATTCTCCCTAGGACCTGTTACCAATGCAGTTCCCCTAAACTCCATGCTACATGTAGCTAAGGTTTTCTGACTTTTATATCTCAGTTGTACAGAACTAAAACTAGTAACAGTTAAAGTGTGTTGAACAGGCACAGCAAGCCTGGTGGGGCACAATAAACTCCGGGCAGTATCCGACTCATCAGTGAAACTACACAAAAACCAAATGGATCCAAACACTTATGCACCTCACCAAAAAAGTCACAAATGCACACAATAATGTAAAGTAGTGAAGTGGAGTCCGGAATATGAGTGACATGACATATCTAAAGCAACATTTCAGAGGGCGGAAAACCAATTCTTCCGGGCCTTAACCTACATCCAAAATTACACGCAAAACGAGTAATGCAAAACAGACACACCAGTGACATTCACTGCTGAAAAAGATGGCCGAAAATCCATGAAATCATTTTTAATGGCTATGGGGCCAGACGGTGCCACATGTTTCATCATTGAAATCATTGCAATATTAGTTATGAAGAAAAAAAAAATTACTTGCTACACTGAGTTATTGCTCATGTCATGCAGTGCTCCACAGGGACATCTGGTGGGGCACGGCCCCTAATGTAGAGACGTCCCTGGTGTTGAAATGAAACTTAACTGCACACGTTTGACTTGTAGTCATCATCAGCTTTGTGTCTGAAAAGGCCATCATATAATAAACAGATTCCAACACATTAGTAGCAGAAAACCACTCAATTTATATTTTGTGTGTGAATTTTTTTTCTGCAGGGACGGCAGTACTATGTTCGGGTATCTGCCTACAATATGAAGGGCTGGGGACCATCACAACCATCTCAACCGCCTTGTGCTCTTCCCTCCAGTAAGTGTACTCTTCATGGCCATGGAATCTGTCTGTGCAGTTATGCACAACACTGATAAACTCTGCAATGCCAGAGCAGGTTAGCATAAAAGATTGTTCCGTAAGATATATAATTCAGTCGAAAACAAGGCTGACTTAAAAAAGGAACATTTTTAGGTGGCATATTGGCTGTATCCTTGAATGTAGAACGACTACTATTATATGACTGTCACGACTTACTTGCCACATCCTGCCTCTACTATTCTCTGTGTCTGGCCTCGAGATTCCTCTTTAAATGCAACATTCAGAAAGAATTCAGGCAAGCTTATCATCACTGTCGTCGTGCATCAGTAGATGACGAGTCAATCAGTAGAAAACTCACACAGACTTCAGATGAGATTTCAAAGTATAAAAGGAGTGTTTTGTAAGCCTGGAGTTTTTATTGTAAACACCGTGTGAAAACACGATCTTAATGGTAATAGTCTTTAATGCTGTTTGCATTGCACATACGTGCAGCGATTTGTCTTTCAAATTGCTGTTATTACACTGTGGGTTGAAAATCTCAAGTGGCTCATTGGACTTTAAACATTACTTGGCAAACGTTTGGAAGTCTCACAGCTTACATTCACATTAGTTTGACCAGGGGGTGCAGTCAAATCAATCTCCTTTCGTCTACACTAATAAAAGTTGCTCTTTCTCATCTATGTTGAGAGATGAAGTGGAAATAATAATACAGTGATTAGCTGGAAATGAGGGATTTTTCAGGTGATGAAGCCATAGATATTTATACAGATCTATATAGCCTGTGGCATTTTGTACATAGTGACTTTCAGGCACTTGGCAACCTACTGGTTCGGATGGAATATGATAGCATTCCCAAAAAATACAGATTTAAATATAATACCTAAGTATACTGTAATTTCCTGGAGCAATTCCCACTTTAAGGACTGTGGTGAGCCATACTCGAAAGTTATCACTTGTTACAATTAATTAACAATTATTAGAATTCATTATAAATTTCATTTGAAATTTACAGATTAGTATAAATGCAGTTCTCATTTTCCGATTTAAATTATTATAAACAGGCTTTGGTGGTGCAGCAGTATGAAATTCGCTAGCCCACCATTGAAGTAACCCGGGTTCGAGTACCAGCTGCGCTTTCTGGCCGGGCTGGATCATACCGTGGTTCTACAACAGTGAACATGGACTGGCACCCTGTTCGGGATACATTCTCACCTGCATCCTCTGAATTACTGAACTGGCTCCAAACCCTTTGATCCCAAGGATAAGCCAAAAACCATAGAAATTAATGTAGACTAATGTAGTTGAGCTGTTCCATTTATTTACATTTACATTACATTTACAGCATTTAGCAGACGCCCTTATCCAGAGCGACTTACAATTGGTACAGTCTTACAATACAAGCAATTGTGGGTTAAGGGCCTTGCTCAAGGACCCAACAGTGGCAGCTTGGCAGAGGTGGGATTTGAACCCTGGACCTTCTGGTCCAGAGTCCAGTACCTTACCCACTGGGCTACCACAGTTTACTGAATGCGTGACTATGCTAAGGTGGTGAACATGTTGTCAGTTTTGTCCATACACAATCAAACACTTGTACATGGTGTCTCAAAATTAATGTAACACTCATATAAAATGAAGACAGTTTGGCAAACAGTGATCCAACACATCTTTATATAACAACCTTGCATAATGGTCTGCTTTTCATGTTCCATCAATGAAGAAAGATCCCACAATTCGGCTACCCCTTACACCCCACCATATCATAACTTTAGGTGAGGCAACAATGTTGGATGGATCAGTCCAGTGAGGGTTTGTTTCCGATCAGTATCAGTGATTTGGTGTTTGTTGACCTCACCATTCACAAAGAAATTTGCTTCATCAGTAAACAGCGTAGGAAAAACAAGGGTTTATCTGAAGTTGCTGTGTCACCCATTCTGACCAAACTTTATTTAATTGCAACATTTGAATTTTGTATGGATACCATTTATGGGTAGACAGAATTTGCTGAATTGAGGCACGGCTAACCCCACATTCCAGAGACAGACGATGAGTGCTACAATGCGAGCCAGAAAGTTGGTTGTTGTTGCTACATCTGTAGCGATTTTGGTCATCCAGCTTTCAGTTTATTGGCAACAGAACCTGTTCCTTGGAATTTGGAAATAAGTTTGGCAGCTGCATTGTGGATAATGGAAGGCCTGTTTGGGTGGCCATGCCACATGTGCTTTATTCACCAGAAATGACAGTCTCAACACGTTCTGCTTGGGATAATGGCATCCTTTACGTTCCCAGTACAGCAGAAAAATCACCAATAAAAGTTACATTAACATGAATTTCTAGTGAAACTCTCCATCAGTTTGAAGTGTCACGCACATCCAGGATGGCAGCATTCAAAATGGCCACCACGTTGGTGGCATGGTCTAGCAGGTTTCCCCCTTTTCCAAAAGCTCGTGTCTAAAGCTTTCTCATGGCCCGAGAATGACAAACGAGGCACAAACTTACATAATGGGAAGTATAGTAAAAATGCTACATGTTTTGATCCCATAATCCACCAAACTCATCCATATCTCGACTTTGACATGCTTTAGGGTTTTATCTATATTTGATTGAAATATTCAAACTAAACATTATTGGGTGTAATTGGTGGTTGTTTATTGTAAGAAATAAATTGAAACTGGAAATGAGTGCATGTGCTGCTGGAGTGGTCTAATGATAAAGTAATGATTGTAAGCATAATGATTTTTAATGAATACAAACACAATGACATTGTATTTATAAACTCAAGTCTGAATTAGAATTTAGTTAGAATTTTTGTTATCCAAATCCCCAATGGAACTTATGGTGTATTTTAATAATAGTACCCTATATGCAATCAACTACAATATTACAACGAATTACTTCCTCCTGTGCCATTGTCTGTTTATAATGTGATTATGTAAACACTTAGCAGCCACGTCATTAGGTACACCTGTTCAGCTACTTGTTAACGCAAATGCACTGTCTGGCCAAAAAAAAGGTCACCACCTGGATTTAACTAAGCAAATAGGTAAATAGTTAAAAAAAGAGACTCCCATCGGATATTACTGCATTGGTGATTATGTTTCAGCTGGCAACAAGTTCTTTAACCTTAACTGATGCAATGAGTAGCTTCTCATTTGTTAAACGACCATGTCGAAAGACATCCTGTGGTCGTGGAAAAGGTGTTGATCTGTTTCAGAAGGGTCAAATTGTGAAAGAGTGGTTCAGGAAGCATGAGCATTTTTTCACACATGGATTGGCCACCAGAGTCCAGACCTGAACCCCATTGAGAATCTTTGTGATGTGCTGGACAAGACTTTGTGAGGTGGTCCAAATCTCCCATCATTAATACAAGATATTGGGGAAAAATCAATGCAACTCTGGACAGAAATAAATATTGTGGCATTGCAGAAGCTTGTGGAAACTATGTCAAAGTAAACTGGTTTCTTGAACATGACTGTAAGTTCACTGTACTCAAATAGCCTATGCCGTCACCAGATCTCAATCCAATAGAGCAGCTTTGGTATGTAGTGGAACGGGAGATTTGCATGGATGCGCATCATTGATGAGCAGTTGATTTGCAGCAACTGTGTGATGCTATTAAGTCGATATGAACCAAAAATCTCTGAGGATTTTTTCCAATTAAGGCCAAGTTCCAATTATGTATGTATATATAGGGTTTTTTTATACACAGTAATCAAATAAGGATTTCCCCTGGGCAAATAACTTTTATTGGATTCCCATTATCCAAACCATCTCCTGGAATGAGGTACATTTGAATAACAGGGTTTTACTGTACTTTAATATTCAAGTTTAATGTTTTGCAGGAAAAAAATATGGCCTGAGATTCATCCAAGTAAAAATAAACACTTTCTGCTTAAATTTATAACATGCACATAATTTCCTTGTTTTTGTTCAGCACATTGATCAATCATTCACAGCCGTTATCGGAACATAATCTCAACCTTTGAGCTAATAACCCCTAAGACATTAGAGTTAGTCAAATGGAATCGGAAGTGTGGGTTGAATGTATGACTTGCCCTAAAAAGTCACTGCTGTTCTCAAGAACGATCTATTCAGCTATACCATGCCCCAATCAAAACAAATTAAAAAGCTGCATGAGGCAAGAATATGCTGCTAAAACATTTTAAAGACCTGGGAGTTCATCAATCCATAATAAGACAAATTGACTACAAATTCACTACTGTTGCTACTCCCCCTAGGAGGGGGCATCCTGCAGTGCTGAAGGATGGGACAAGGAACCAAAGTGTAGCAGCAAAAGGCCTGCAGAAATCTGTAAAAGTTGAGCCTCTGTTCATGTGTTCACTATTAGTTGACCTTGGGAGGCATAAACTGAAGAATTGTTTAAAAGTCTCAAGACCATTGTGCAAACCTGACAGACATGACGTGTACTGTTGTTTGTGTGTTAGTTTAGACACTTTTTTTATGACTTGGTTAAAGGTAACATTTCAAATAGTTATAATAATAGATAAAAGTCATAATAGTAGAAAAACACAAATTTTATCAAATTATATATATATATTCTAAAATTTAGGATTTATTTTTATTTTCAAAATTTATTTATTTGAATTTTTTATATATATAACTTAGGAAAATAAGGTCTTTGTATGTGTGTGTATATGTGTATATGTATATATATGTGTATATATATACATGTATATATACGTATGTATATGTATGTGTGTATATATATATATATATATATATATATATATATATATATATATATATATATATATATATATATATATATATATACGTGTGTGTGTGTGTGTGTGTGGTGTGTGTGTGTATATATATAAAAAATATAGAAAGACCTTATTTTCCTAAATTATATATATCTATATAAAAAATGTGTGTGTGTGTTTGTGTATATAGATATCCTAAAATTTTGGATTTAATTTTGTTTTTAAATTTATTTATTTTGAATTTTTTATATATATATAACTTAGGAAAATAAGGTCTTTGTATGTGTGTGTATATGTATATATATGTATATATATATATATACGTGTATATATATACACGTGTGTTCATATATATATATATATATATATATCTATATATATATATATATATATATATATATATATATATATATTAAAAAATATAGAGAAAGACCTTATTTTCCTAAATTATATATATCTATATAAAAAATGTGTGTGTGTGTGTGTGTGTGGTGTATATATATCCTAAAAATTTAGGATTTAATTTTGTTTTTAAATTTATTTATTTTGAATTTTTTATATATACAATTTAGGACAATAAGGTCTTTGTACACACCACACACACACACACATTATATAATAGATATATATATATATATATATATATACGTATATGTATATATGTATATGTACATATACATATAGATATACGTATATGTACATATAGATATATATATATATATATATATATATATATATATATATACATATAGATATATATATATATATATATATATATATATATATATATATTTATATGTATATATATATATGTGTATATATACATATATATACGTATATATATGTATATGTTTATATATATGTATATGTGTATATATGTATATATGTATGTCTGTATATATATATATATCTATATATCTATATATATATATATATATCTCTATATACGTATATATACGTGTGTCCTATACAAAAGACCTTATATATATATATATATATATATATATATATATATATATGTACTTAGGTAGTAAAGTCTGTTTGGGTTCTTCTTGAAAGCATTTGAGGTTGTGTTTTTGTGTGGTTGTGAACTCTGTGGTTATACAGAGTGCAGATGGTTTTTCTGGGGGCAGAATAACAAAATCTCGGAGGTGTAATCCGAACTGTGTGTGTCTGTCTCAGACTGGAAGGAGAGTGATGGTAGAGAGTCCCGGAGGAGAGGGCACATTGAGGCCATGGAGAGGCTGCTCCAGCAGGTCCGCGCCACACACCAACACTACAGCTGCACAGGTACATCACACGCCAGCACACACACACTGTACTCCTACACACTCTTAATCACAATATATACGCATAGCTCCTTATTCTCAGAAACAGGTTTTCTGTTTTTATAGTGTGGTCTGAAATAGCTCTTGCAGCGTGGCTTTCGCCTTATAATGGCACAAAGTGTTTCACAATTTTCTACGCAGTGGACAAAGACACACTGAACGCCTGTGTTAGAAAATAGTAAGGTATTTGAGGTAATAGTTTAAAGTTAACGTTAACTTCTTTCCCTGGGACGTCTGTGCATTTTTCAACAAGACAATGCAAAACAAACCAAATCAGAAAAATTTAGGACAAAACTATGTAAATCCCTTCCAGTCTTTCTTTGAGGCACATTGTTTTTTAAACATTTCAATAATTTTCTTACACATTTGTTGATAAACTGCAGATCCTCAGCCCATCTTTACTCCTCAAAGACTCAGCTTTCTGTGGATGCTGCTTTTGTACCAAATCAGGATCACAATCTCTAGTTGACTATTAGAAACCACATAACTATTTAGGTTTTTTTTTACTTCATTACTAACCCTGAATTGTCCCAACTTTTTTTGGATGTGTTGCAGGCCTGAAATGCAGGAGTAGATATTTGTTAACAAATGAAATGAAGTTGTAAGTGTAACAAACACTGCATATATTTTTATTTGCATTTTCCATACTGTCCCAAGTTGAAAGCTCATCAGAAGGTTATTTCAAGTCCCTGTTTCTCCTGCCACTGTTGGGACCCTGAGTAAGGTCCGTGATCCTTCACTGCTCAGCTCAGATGGAAGTTGCTCTGTATAAGGCACATTCTGTATATGAAACCACAGAGTGCCCAAAAACTCCTCAGGACACCACTGGAACTTGAAAAGGCAAAACCTTGTAAAGGCTACAGTATGCACACATATAAATATGGACAAGACTGGCTCAGTGGTTAAGGCAATGACTAATAATCAGAAGGCTGTAAGCTGAAATCCTGGCTCCACCGAGCTGTCACTGTTTGGTATTTGAGAAAGGCCTTTAATTTTAGACTGATAAGCTGAATTTGAAGTAGCCCTGAATAAGAGTGTCTGCTGAATGTCTAACAATCATACTTATTTGGCAGTTTACATGTTTGGCATGTATATACATTTCATCAGCTACCATATATGTGCACTTTGCAGTTATACTATACTACTATATTTATACTAGTTATACTGTTGTCAGTCACTCTGTACCCTGACCATAATTAGAAACTGACTGCAAAACTAATCAGATATTATTTAGGTGGTAACTCATTCTCAGTATTGACACTGATGTGGCCTTGTGTGTTTGTGCTGGTTGGAGAGTAGGAATGTGCAGAAGAACTAATGGAGTATTTGAGCTACCGAGTGTCACTGCTGAATTGAAAATAGTGCACCAACCAAAAAGTCTAGTCAACAGCATCCTGTAGTCAGAAACCAGCTAAGGTCTAGTGAAAGGCAGTGAGCTTTTGAAAACACCACCAAAGCTTCTCAGGAACACATACAGTATACCAGTGTAACACATAAAACCACATTAGGGTAAGTGCTGCACTAAGAATGGTCTAACTTCAGAATAATATCCAGTATGTGGAAGTCCTATAGTATTGAAGTTAATGGTGTTTGCTAATGAGTTGCACATATGGAATAAACGTTTATATACGCCTAGACTAAAAAACATTCAATCAAAATGTCAAGTCACCCATTTCATGGTACTGCAAGTTTCTTTTGGCAAGTCAGTTAGTGTCTACTTTGTTTGCATCGGAGAGACTTTTAAAACAATTGATTTGAGATTTGAGATTTATTGTAGCTTTAATTCACTATATTACAGTGAGTCAAACGTTTATAAAGTAGCTCACAAAAGTGAGTACACCCCTCACATTTCTGCAGATATCTTATTGTATCTTTTCATGGGACAACACTATAGAAATGAAACTTGGATATAACTTAGAGAAGTCAGTGTACAGCTTGTATAGCAGTACGAATTTACTGTCTTCTGAAAATATCTCAACTCACAGACATTACTGTCCAAATAGCTGGCAACACAAGTGAGTACACCTCACAGTAAACATGTCCAAATTGAGCCCAAATGTGTCATTGTCCCTCCTGGGTCTCATGTGACTTGTTAGAGTTACAAGGTTCCAGATGTAAATGGGGAGCAGGGCTGTTAAATTTGGTGCTTTGGGTACAATTCTCTCATACTGGTCACTGGATATTCAACATGGCTCTTCATGGCAAAGAAGTCTCTGAGGATGTGAGAGATAGAATCGCTGCTCTCCACAAACATGGCCTAGGCTGTAAGAAGATTGCCAACACCCTGAAACTGAGCTACAGCAAGATGGCCAAGGTCATACAGTGGTTTTCCAGGATGGGTTCCACTCGGAACAGGCCTTGCCAGGGTCGACCAAAGGAGTTGAGTCCACGTGTTCAGTGCCATATCCAGAGGTTGGCTTCAAAAAAGAGATGCATGAGTGCTTCCAGCATTGCTGCAGAGGCTGAAGAAGTGGGAGGTCAGCCTGTCAGTGCTCAGATCATACACCACTCACTGCATCACCTCGGTCTGAATGGCCATCGTCCCAGAAGGAAGCCTCTTCTGAAGCTGATGCACAAGAAAGCTCACAACCAGTTTGCTGAAGGCAAGCAGTCCAAGAGCATTACTGGAAAAATGTCCTGTGGTCTGACGAGATCAAGATAAACTTGTTTGGCTCAGATGGTGTCCAGCATGTGTGGCAGTGCCCTGGTGAGGAGTACCAAGATAACTGTGTGTGATTGTGCAAGTTTTCCTTCTTAGAAAGATAAGAGAGATCTATGAGAGACAAAATGAGAAAAAGAAATCCAAGAAATCACTTTGTAGGATTTTTTAAGAATATAATTGTAAATTATGGAGGAAAATAAGTATTTGGTCAATAACAAAAGTTCAGCTCAGTACTTTGTAACATGACCAAACGTTTCCTGTAAGTTTTCATCAGGTTTGCACACACTGTAGCTGATATTTTGGCCCATTCCTCCATGCAGATCTCCTGTAGTGTTTTGGGGTTGTTGCTGGGCAACGTGGACTTTCAACTCCCTCTGCAAATGTTCTATGGGGCTGAGGTCTGGAGACTGGCTAGGATACTCCAGGACCTTGAAATGCTTTTTACGGAGCCACTCCTTTGTTGCCATCTTCAATGCTCTCACTGATGGAAGGATGTTTTGGTTTAAAATCTCACGATACATGACCCCGTTCATTCTTCCCTAAACACGAATCAGCCGTCCTGTCCCCTTTGCAGAAAAACAGCCCCAAAGCATGATGTTTCCATCCCCATGCTTCACAGTAGGTAGAAGAACACAGTGGTGTTCTTGGGATGCAACTCGGCATTCTTCTTCCTCCAAACACGATGTTGAGTTTTTACCAAAAAGTTCTATTTTGCTTTCATCTGACCACATTATCTACAGGTCTCCAATTTTCTTCCTGGTGTCCTTCGACAGCTCTTTGGTCTTGGCCATGGTTGAGTTTGGAGTCTGACTGTTTGAGGCTGTGGACAGGTGTCTTTTATACAGGTAATGAGGTCAAACAGGTGCCATTAATACAGGTAACGAGTGGAGGACAGAAGGGCTTCTTAAAGAAGAAGTTACATGTCTGTGAGAGCCAGAAATCTTGCTTGTTTGTGGGTGACCAACTACTGTAACTGAAAACAACTGGCGATGCTGGAGTTATCAGGTACCAAAACATCCACATCCAGTAAATAAGAGTGTCCTACATCGCCTTGTTCTCCAAAGCTGCCATGCAAGAAACAAGCTCCTACTCCAAGATCGGCACAAAAAACTGCTAAGCTTTGGGCGATAGCATCGTGTTGTGGAGGTGTTCTTTTGAAAAGGGACTAGTAATACTGAGGGAAGAGTATTATCTAGATAAACTAAGCATCACCCAGATATCAGCCAGAAAGTTAAAACTTAATAGGGTCTCAATAGGGTCTTCTAGCAGGAAGGATATTTAAAAAATTCTTTAAAATGTTAGGACTATGGTGGTGGCACTGCCAAACTACCACTCTTAGTCTCTTGAGCAAAGACTAAAAATGTCAATGGAATCAAATGACTAAATGTAAATGTTTAACAGGAAGTGACAACAAAGTGAAAGTACTCTGAATCGTATAGTAAATGTGTGGACTGAGCTGAAAAAGGATGCTCACAAGCATGAGTTCAGGGATAAAAACTTCTGAAAAGGCTCTGGTCCAATTTTTGATTCAAAACGAGCAATTAGAAGGAATCTAAGCATGCAAACTTTAAGAAGACCTGAAATAATTCTGTTTTAGCTATTATTTTGAAATCATGTAGAAAGCCTAACTGACTTAACACAGGAAATGTGGTTACATGAAAAGTTTAATGTCTTTAACCTAGGTGTCTGTAAACTATTGGCTATTACCATACAGTTAAATGTAATTTTCAGACACTTGAGTGTGTCATCCGCATCTTCACTCTACTTAATGCGGCATTCTCTCAGGGATTGGTGGGTGATTGACTCATAGATGTCTGCATTAGTAGGCTGCAGTTCACTTAATGAAAATTCTCAGCACAAATGCCTGACAGCTGCTTCATTTCCAAATCACTCCAGTTTTCATTTCTTGTTTACCTTTGATTTGACTTTAATCTATTTTGGTGTTCTCAGCTAATTCAACAGATGTCAGCACACCTTGGTAGGCTTTAGATAATGCTTACAACATGTCAATAATTACACAGGAATTTTACCACGTGTCTATAGATTGATGTTTCATTTTATCTGGGATTTTGAATCAGGCAGCTTTTACACTTTCCTGATAAATAGATGATAAATATAATTTCAGTGAAAGGTTACATTTTTGCGTGGAACTATATTTACATGTTCAGCATTTAGCAACCTCTCTTGTCCAGGGTGGCCTACAGATATGTATTCCCCTTAGTAGACATGACACAATACAGGCACTCAGGTGGTGCAGCCCACCCCCACAGTTACCCAGGTCAGGCATTGTACATGCACATTTGGGTGTGTCTGAGGGAGGGGAGGCAGGATGGGAGGTTACCTGGGTGCAAGCCTAAACTGAAGACCTGTGGTCTCTGATATCTCTGAAATAACTACATGAGCAAGGGATTACCTTTTTCAAGCACTTCAATATGGAGTTACATTCACAAATGACACATAAAACTTTACTGTGCCAAAAATAAGCCTTATGTTAACCATGTCTTTGAGCTTCTTTGAGCTCAGAGGCATCTGGGATGGACCATCACACAGTAGAAACATGTACTGTGTTCAGACAAATAGTATTCCAGAACATTTTTGAAAGAACTGGATGTTGTGTACTCTGAACAACAGGCTCTGTCATGGAGGTAATGTACACTTCTGTGATGGCAGCATTAATGCAGAAATGCACATTGAGATTTAATGTAGAGGTCTTCAAACTTTTTAACCGGATGGTGTAATGGATGTATTAATGTACGCATGTTTTGTAGTTCATGGTGATAATGATATTGTTTTTAAGAATTGCCATTATCCTACCTGGTTTATGCTTCTTCATAAATCAGTGTGAACTGTGAGATTGCTTTTGGCTGACAAAACAGTCCATGTCAGGTTGCCAGTGAGTTCTGGCACAATTTTACTTTTGGAAAGCACGAACGCCTTGATTTTTGGGAGCAGGTCATAAAAACGATTCAAAACTCGCCCACGACTCAACCGGCAGATCTTAGTGTGATACAGCACATCTTTGTAAGCAGCATTCAGCTCAGGCAAAAATTCCTGAAACTGCCTGTGGTTCAGAGTATCAGCTTTAATGAAATTAACACGGGACACCTACAACTTTCATAACGGGCTTGCTGGTGGATCAGGCAGTGTATGGCGACTGGTTCCACAAACCAAATGCATATATGGATACTGTCTGTGGCCAGTTTTTGTTTTTACTGTTACTTGTTCCCCATAGTAGTTAGATACTACCGCTGGTTCAAATATGTCCAATGGTATATGTTAAATGCTACTGCTGGGACTGTTGTGGCCTAGTGGTTAAGGTACGGGACTATGAACCAGAAGGTCCAGGGTTCAAATCCCACCTCTGCCAAGCTGCCACTGTTGGGTCCTTGAGCAAGGCCCTTAACCCACAATTGCTTGGATTGTAAGACTGTACCAATTGTAAGTCGCTCTGGATAAGGGCGTCTGCTAAATGCTGTAAATGTAAATGTAAAGGGGCCGGTCAAGTGAAAGGCAGCGGGCAATAGAGATCCAATAGACAATGTGTGGAGAATTTTGAAACGAAAAATTAGATGACAACCTCTTATTACTACAGACCTTAAGACATGTTTGCAGGAAGAATGGGACAAAATTCTACCTGGAACACTTATCGCTTGGTGTCATTGGTGCCACACATCTTTTAAGTGTTGTGAGAAGGAATGACAACATTATAACGTGGTAAATGCTTTACTGTCCCAACTTTGTTTGGAGCATATTGCAGGCCTGAGATAAAATAAATGTAAATGTAACAAATGCTGTGTTCATTTTTTATTTGTAATTTCCATGCCGTCACAACTTTTTTCTGATTTGGGGTTGTACAGTATATGCTATATACTGTAAAGGGGACAGGACGACTGATTCGTGTTAAGGGAAGAATGAACGGGGCCATGTATCGTTAGATTTTAAGCGAAAACCTCCTTCCATCAGTGAGAGCATTGAAGATGGAACGTGGCTGGGTCTTCCAGCATGACAATGATCCCAAACACACCGCTCAGGCAACGAAGGAGTGGCTCCGTAAAAAGCATTTCAAGGTCCTGGAGTGACCTAGCCAGTCTCCAGACCTCAGCCCCATAGAAAATGTGTGGAGGGAGTTGAAAGTCCGTGTTGCCCCAAAACATCACTGCTCTAGAGGAGATCTGCATGGAGGAATGGGCTAAAATACCAGCTACAGTGTGTGCAAACCTGGTGAAGACTTACAGGAAACGTTTGACCTCTGTCATTGCCAACAAAGGTCATGTTACAAAGTATTGAGTTGAACTTTTGTTACTGACCAAATACTTATTTTCCACCATAATTTACAATTAAATTCTTTAAAAATCTTACAATGTGATTTCCTGGATTTTTTTCCCTCATTTTGTCTATCATAGTTTAGTCTCAAGTGTACCTATGAGGAAAATTACAGACCTCTCTCATCTTTCTAAGTAGGAGAACTTGCACAATCAGAAGCTGCCTAAATACTTTTTTGCCCCACTGTAGATTGCATAATGCTGGGCATCCTTTGCAGGCTGAAAATATAAGCCAGTGGCTGGGTGCTATCTGTAGGTTTCTTTACCATTCCTGCGCTCCCGTTCTTTTTCAGAAAGTCATGATTGTGCCCACGCACATCCTTGCTTCTTGGTCCTTTCACTATATTCTAAATGCAGTATAAGAGCAGTGACATCAGTATGAAGTGCTCAGATGGTGAATGAGGCAATGACCTCATGCTCATCAACAGTGTTTTTCACCCAACTTCTTTTGTCTCAGCCCTACTTTCTTCTTTTTATAGTGTTTTTCATCTGGTCTTTATAAGACTCATAAGACTCTCTCACACTTTCTCAGTCATCTCTGCTTACTCACTCTTCTTGTTTCTCTTTAGGCCCACACTTCTTCCACTAAATTAAGTCGGCATTAGAGGGGAGAAATGAAGCGTGGTAGAAATGTTTTTATTCTATGCTATAGGCAGCCGGATTAGAGTGAATGCGCTCTCTCAGCCTGCTTTGGACCTGCCAGGAGACAGGGGCTGGGGGATGTGTATATAAATAAACTTTTAATACATTTATCCATTTTGGATCCTGCACATTTATGGAGCGAGTGCGCTGCATGTACACTGCAGTCTTGTAAATCATACGGCAAAAACCTCTCTAGAATAAGTGTACGACATTCTCTGTCTATACCTGGAGAATGCAGCGCCAGTTTTGGCCTGCCGCCTGCACCCTAATCCAGAAGTCAGTGAGAGGGGCATAGAGGAGTGTTGTTCACCATGCTCACAAACACCAGCTTCATTAGGCAGCTATGTGGGCCGCCACCGACGGGGGGAGAGCGCGAAAAAAGTCTGCATCACTCATCTGTTTATGAGTCAACACATGAGTCAGTGATGTCAGGGGGCAATGGCTGCCAGAGTCTCAAACAACATTTTACTGGATAATTGAATGTAGAAGAAAAAGTCTGTTCGAGAGTTGTTTATGGTAAGTGTTTTCCTCCCCTCACGATTTGTGATGTTCAAGTATTGCACTGAAAAGTAGAAAAACAGCAAATCAACTCCCACTATGTCTGACAGAAAACCCCTCTTACATGTATGCTTCAAGAAGAATTAAGCTTTTAGAGCTTTCTGATTTGAGCGCTTGAGACATACTCTCTCGCGTCTGTTTTTGTTTCACCAAACATATGCATGTGGGTGGGTGGGGGTGGGGAGGTGTCACATTTATGTATCATTATGGCAACCAAATGTTCCCAAAAGCGATACATAAATCTGACATCTTCTTCATTGTGGTCATATTTTGTTGGTCCTTGTAAGGAAATTCCTTTTTTTTCACTAAAACTGTATAACTGAAAGAGTGAAAAAATTGCTTTAGCTTAATGAGGTTAAGGTTAGGGTTGGGTATAGGTGTACAATGAATTAGCTACAGTAATTTTATCCCAATGGAAAGTCCTCACAATAACAGAAAGACAAACTTGTGTGAGAACCAAATGTTCCCACAAGAATGTAAAGACCTGACATTTTATACTTTATGGGCACAATTTGCTGGTCCCCACAAGAACAACTGTATTTTTTTTTACAAACACTGCAGCTTCCTATAAAAAACAGTCAGTAGAATTGGTTTAGATTACCACTGTCAGGGTTAGGTGTAGGTGTAGCATTAATTAGATACAGTAATGTTATGTCAGTGGAAGAAAGAGGGGTTTGAGGGGTTGTAGACTCAAGTTCGTATATCATCATGGGGACCAAAAATTCCCAACAAGGATATAAAGATCTGACCTGATTTTTCCCTTGTGGGTACCAGCCAAACGCACAGCAAGTTGCTTTTGGAAAACCAAAAGACCTGAAAGATTTGTATTAGGTTTCTGAGTTTAGGGTTAGGTACGGTAATATTATGTCAATGGAAAGTCCCCATAATAACAGAAGGACATACTTATGTGAAGTTTTTGTATCACCGTGGGAACCAAATGTCCCCACAAGACTGTAAAAACCTGACATATTAAACCTTTTGGGCACGATCTACTGGTCCCCACAAGAACAATTGTATTTTTTTTAAACAACAACTGCAGCTTTCTATAAAAAATAACAGTCAGTAGAATTGCTTTAGATTACTGATGTCAGGGTTAGCTTTAGGTGTAGGCGTAGCATTAATTAGATACAGTAATATTATGTAAGTGGAAGACAGAGGGGGTTGAGGGGTTGTAGAGTCAGGTTAGTATATCATCATGGGGACCAAAATCCCCCAAGGATAAAAAGATCTGACCTGATTTTTCCCTTGTAGGTACCAGCCAAATAGATTTTTTTAAGCAAACACACTGCAAATTGCTTTTGAAAAACCAAAAGACTTGAAAGATTCGTATTAGGGTTCTGAGTTAGGTAGAGTAATATTATATCAATGAAAAGTTCTCCATTTTATGTGTGTGTGCGTATGTGTGTGTACCTTATACTTATACTATACTTGTGAGGATCAAATATCCTTACTATGACAGGAAAACCTCGAATCTTCACATGTGAGGATCGTCTACTTCACTTGCTTTTTATTTTTATTTTTATTTTTTAGAAAAATTGAATATTTAAAAAACTAAAAGACAGGTTACTGAGGTTAGGGTTAGGGGAAGGTGCAGGTGTAGTATTCATTTGCTGCAGTAATGCTTTTTTGTCATTCATATCAATGGAAAGTCCTCACAAGAATAGCAAGACAAACCTGTGTGTGTCTGCGTGTGTGTGTCTGTGTGCGTGTGTGTGGGATCTGTTCTCGCATAGCACGCATGCTGGCAGAGTGTTGTATTTACCCAGTTTATTTTTGGAGAGATGGTGTTTGAAAATAAATCTGGAAAATTAATCAGCACTGGTACAATGCCACCACTATAAAAACCACGGCAAAAAACGCAGCTCATTTAAGGGGAGGTTATCTTAATTTATGATGTGTATATGTGAAGCTGAGAGGGTGCTCACAGACCGAGAGTTGTGTGTGTGTGCTCCACACACAGCGCTCTGTGTTCCAGCATGAGACACAGTGACACACACACACACACACACTTACACATAGATGAACACCCAGCCAGCTCCACTCTCTTCCCGGCTACTACGAACAGGCGCCTGGAAAGTCTTGCTACGGCTATTATAGATAAACTCGCTAGCTTCACATATGTTTTGACCTCCAGTAAATTAAGCACTCCTCCCTGCATCTCTCACACACACACACTCCCACTCTCGCTCACCTCATTTCACGGTCACACTCGTGCGCACAGCAGACAGATGGATTGCCAAGTCATTAATCAAAGGTGATCCATTTTTTATTTTCATAAATGAAAACGCATTTCTATATTTATTTGGGATGACAGTTTGGCAGCACATGAGGCCAACGCACTCATGTCGTATAATCCACTTGTCAAAGTCAATTAACCTCCAGTGCAAGAAATACAAATTTTGGAGGCTGAGTTATCAGCACATTCAGCAGCAGTAGCAGTAGCCACGCTTACTAAGGGTTTCCCCTCTGCTAACTCACTGCAGCTTTCATATGTCCTGGACATAATACCTATAGTGTCCGATGTGCACTGTTCACACTGCAGGATAGTATATGCTGCGTTATCAATAAAAAACATTAGTGATCATGTTGGTACGTAAATATATATTTTTCGTTCTTCTCCTGTTCACTAAAAAAGAAACCGTTAGTGATTCTAATTATATTAATATTGGGTGTATTGGGTTATTTCAAAAGTCATGTTCAAGCACTTGTATTAATTTTCATGCATATTTATTAATTAGCTGGGTGTCAATTCAAAAGTGGTGCCAAGCAGATTTCTGAAAAGCCAAATGTGCATGAATCTGTAACAATGAACTGCAATTATGTGTACATTTTGATTTGGAAGAAAAGACTACAGTACTGGTGGCATTATGCTTGGTGGGTAGCACTGTCTCCTCACAGCAAGAAGGTCCTGGGTTCCCATGTGGGGCGGTCTGGGTCCTTTCTGGGTGGAGTCTGCACGTCCTCCTCCGGGTACTCTGTTTTCCTCCCACAGTCCAAGGACATGCGTGTTAGGTTAATTGGTGTCTCTAAAGTGACCTTAATGTGTGATTGTGTGTATGAGTGTGTGATATATGTATGCCCTATGATGGTTGGCATTCTTTCTAGGGTTGTTGCGCCCTATGCCACCGGCTAAGCACCGGCTCTCCCGCAACTGTCCAGGATCAACCAGATAAGAGAGTAAATAAATGAATTAATGACTTCAGTACTCAAAAGTGCAGCATAGACCAATGAATAAAATGTTTACTGTAAGCATAATAACCGTTCAGTATTGTGTATACGCAGGCGCACAGGAAGGTGTTTTAAGTGTGGGGTGGGGGCTGGCTGCCAACTAAATGTAACAGTGTAAAAGAGTTGTGTGAACCCTAACACACACACACACACACATGCAGACAGACTAAACCAAATAGTCTAAACACCACCTGCATGGAGGCAGGGTGTTATCATTCTTATTAACTTTAGCCTACATGCTATAACAGTTGGTGAATAAAGAAATTCTGTAACTGCAAAAGTGTTAACACTACTACAATTTACCAAATGTACACTTTTGTCTCCTGGTTGTTGCTAATAGTGTCTAATGTGGGACGATAGATCTAATCTGATCAGAATTTACTGTAGATGTTGCTTGCCATATGAGGCATTCCTCTTCTGCTTTAGAGGCATTAGTGGGATTGTCCTTGATTGGTGAATCTGTTGTTCAATGTACGGTTTATATATATAATATATGGTGTTTGAAAGTTTGTGAACCCTTTAGAATTGTCTATTTAGAATTTCTGCATAAATATGACCTAAAAGATCGTCAGGTTTTCACACAAGTCCTAAAAGTAGATAAAGAGAACCCAGTTAAACAAATGAGACAGAAATATTATACAATATTATATAATATATATGGTTATTTATTTATTGGGATGTGTGTGGGAATGTGTTTGGAAACTGGAGTAGCCAGAGTATATCCACAAGGACACGGGGAGCACATGCAAACGCCACACAGGTGGAGTCCAAGGTCAGGATCCAACCGGGGATGCTATAGCGGTGAGGCGACTTCACAAACACGAACTCAGGATTACAGTCAGTGACTCTTTTCCAGGGTGGTACAGTATATGGCTCAGTGGGTGGTACTGCTACCTCACAGTGAGAAGGTCCTGGGTTTGATCCCAGGTGAAGCTACCTGGATCCTTTTTGTGTGGAGTTTGCATATCCTCCCCATGTCCTCGTGGGCTTACTCTGGTTTCCTCCCACAGTCCAAACAACCGATCTGACTGTATATATGACTAGTTTCTATGTAACCTTGTGAATCAGGTTGGTTTCATCCAGGAACGATTGCCCCTGTCTGAGGAAAGGTATGACGGACAGGGAGTTCATCCTATAGCACTGCCACAGTGGCCCCTACCCAGACATGCAATGGGCTTTTGGCGTGTTCAAGGGCTTTGAGAGCAAAGGGAGGCTCTACCCAGTGTTAGTATGTTGTTCCTAATAAAGGGCTCAGTGAGTGTACAGTGTACAGTGTATGTGTTTACCTTTAACCTTTTAATACTTTTACTGGTCAGATAAAGAAGCCAATTGAAAATGCTTGGCCCACTCAGAATGGACTTTTCAGGCGATCACTGCCCTGTCTGTAAGCACATACTGTTAACTGTATACTGTTACCAGAGACTGAGTTTAAAAAGACAGTGCTCTTTTGGGGCTCAGAAGGAACACTTGTCCATAGACAGACTGATATAGGGTTTTACATGGAAAGTTCCCCCATGACCCCCCACCCCCCGTGGAGACAGCGAGACTAGCGGTAGTGTGATTAGTCTCATGGTGACTGGATCTTTTTGATGGCCATTTAAATGTTGTAAACAGCTTCTCAGCCACACGAATTGTTCCGTCTGCCGCACTGTTTAGACGGGGAGCAATTATGTGACGCTTAATTTCATGAAAACAGGGTCGTCTGAAGATAGGCATCACTGAAAGGAGCACTGATAGGGCTGCATTTGAGGCGGGAGATACGCAGCTCAAAAGCTGTAGATAATACTTCTGTCGGTGGCGTGACCCTCCTGACCCTCTCGCTTTAGCAGCCCGAGGCGCACTCTCACACGATCCGGCTCGGTTTCATCCGTTTCTGTTTCCTCATAAAACACTCACACACCTTGAGCTGACTTGATTTATTTTGGCTCTCTTTCATTTATGAAAGGGATGAAAAACACTTTGACTTGAGTTTTGTGAAAAAGAAAGAGATTTGTAATGGTACTAAATGAACTCTGGTATCAGCTCTCCAACTGATGCTTTGGTTTATGGCTTTCTGAAATGCTTTTTGCTTTTAACAGAAGTTGATTGTGTTCTTGGCTGAGTTCTCTTCGTACTCTAAGTATATGAACAGCAAGCTTGCTTACCTCTGCTTTTCAGATCCATCAAAGCTGCAAAACCCTAGCCGTAAGCAGTCCGTATCTAGAAGCCTGAAACATCTCTTTCATTCCTCCACTAAATTTGTCAAATCTCTCAAAAGGTCAGTATACTTTATACGCTTAACTCAGCACTTACAAAGGCATGCATTACTGCGTTCTGTCATCCTGGGTAATCCCTCATGCACTGAGTATGTGCTCTCGTCCGGGTTTTAGAGGGATCTACATAGCTGCAGTGTTTTATCATAAGGACAGTCTGCTGGTGACTAATGAGGATCAGTTACCCATCGTGGAAGTGGAAGACTCCTACAGCAATTCCCTCATGCAGGACTTTCTGTGGTTTACCAAGGTATGACAAACACTCCAGCTGACCGCCATGCGGGTAATGGAGGGAGCAGAATGACTGTAGTTAAGTAATGGCACGTTTGTAGGTATTTTTAAAGCCATGGATTATTGTGAAATGACAAATATGTCTGTTAAACTGCTTTCTTAAGGTTTATTTTATAGTTAATCACCATACTGTACAGCAGATGAAACTCCATGGGGAAAAAATGTGCATGTGTAGTTCCATGGAGCACTTGCCTACTCACGTTGGTGGTTTGCTTGCATACGTATATATATATATATATATATATATATATATATAGTAGAGATATATATAGATAGATAGAGATATATACGTACGATAGAGGGATGTAGAGAGAGAGATATATAGATAGAGAGATAATATATAGAGATAGAGAGAGATATACAGACATATGTTATACGTATATAGATCTATATATATATATATATATATATATATATATATATATATATATATATATACGTATATATATATGTAAGCTCTAAATATCAGCTCTACAATCTTATTGGTTGAGCCATGCTTTGACCTGTTTTCAAACCAGTATGCAGACATGTGACTGTCTCACAACAACTGAGCTGTGTATTATTGCACCAGGATTTTAAACCCATAAAACTGTTACACTTGGCAGTTGCAGTACATTACAAATATGGAGTTTTGTGGTCAGTTTTGATTTACTCAGTGGACTAACATTGGACAAATGGAGTAAAAAGTCAGATGGCGTTAGAAGAAAAATGGAGAAACAAAATAGAAGACATTGAGGTGACCAGTAGTGAGGAGAGGACTGTAAATTAAGAATATGGCTGTTCCCAGTTTTCAAACTTGGTGTTCTAAGAAATACGTATCTGTTACCTTTTTAAAAAAGTGACCAAATGTGTAAGCTGTATGCCAAACACTGAACAATGGAATCATGAATGGAATGTGAATCCTGGTTTCAGCAGCTTGGTGGATTTTGTGTTGGACTGAACAATTATGTATTACAAATGTTATTATTAATACATTTATAGTACTGTAAAAAGTCTGTTTATAGTACTTTTGTTCAGTACTATGTATATATATATATATATATGTATATAGTACTGTACTTCACATTTTATTCGAACTTTGATTCCATGACTTTAGTTTCGCTGTTAGATTTATCATCTACGCCGGCCAAGAAGGGGTCCCTTTTTGAGTCTTGGTCCTCCCAAGGTTTCTTCCTATAACACTCAGGGAGTTTTTCCTTGCCACTGTCGCCCTAGGCTTGCTCAGTTTGGGATTGGACGTAGTTATTAGGAGATAATCTAAACTTGTAAAGTTGCTTTGAGACAATGCTCCATTGTAAAAAGCGCTATATAAATAGAAAAATAGAATACTGTACAAAAGTCTTAGGCCACAATTTAGATTTGGTATAATGACCATAGATAACATATTGCCATTGATTGGACCTAAAAATTTCAAACTTGGATTAGTCACTCCATAATAGTCTTTTACACTTATCATTCCAATCTCTGTGAGCCTTAGCGTATCTCAGCTTTTTCATCCTGTTTTTATTATTATTTATTTTTTGCCTGGTTGCATTCTAATAAAGAGATTGAGAAATAATTATAAATATTATATATAATATAAATTATATTAATATTAGAAATAATATAAATAATTTACTTTTGCTAAAACAATGGTATATCTAATCTAATTGTGACATACGATATTTGCACAGTACTGTATACCAGGGCCAGCAGGGGCCGCCTCCCTCAGACACAACCAATAGTCCCGGTATGTGATAACTGACCAGACTGGAAGGCACTGCTGAGGTACAAACTTGGGCCATTGCAGTGGTTGACTGGCATGCCAGAACGCTGTGCCACCCGAGCACCTCAAATGCTCTTAAGTTAATCATTTTGCTTCTTTCTGTTTATTCATTCTTTCATTTTCTTATCTGTTTATTCCTAGTCAGGGTTGCAGGAAAACCAGTAGCTAACTGGCTACACAGTGCGCAAGGCAGGAACAACCCTAGACACGGTGCCGATCCATCAAAGGGAACATACACTCACACACTGATACACAGACTCACATACTAAGGGGCACTTTGGAAACACCAGTTAACCTAACACACATCTTTGGACTGTGGGAAGTAATCGGAGTACCTGGAGTAAACTCACACAAACACGGGGAGGACATGCAAACTCCACACAGGCAGAGTCCGGGGGGGCTCCCGGGGATTTCGGGGGCTCCCGGGATTATTTTTTTGTTTATTATAACTATAAATTAAACGTTTTTTTGTTTATTATACAGATGTTATAGGTTTGAGTATGGAAACGTTTTGATACTATACTAGCATTTCCCATTAAGCAAGCATCTTCTCTGTGAGCATCTGTTTTTAAGTGAAATTTGAACTTTTTGACACGTTGTACCCTAGGATCATATTGACGATCTGTGTTGTGCAGTTAATCAGATTGAAGATTTTATCAGAACTTGATACCATTCCTACATCCCATGCCATTATCAATATCCAATATGAGTTTGGTCCTTCTTTAACCCTTTTTAGTGATTTTTAGTACATATTTAGTATTTTAGACCTAACTCCCATTAGTATTACATTATTCAGTTGTTTGCTCATACATGTCTGTAAATGCGTGGGCATGTGTGTGTTTTGCAGCTTTCTTGTATGTGGGAGGATGTCCGATGGCTAAGGCAGAGTATGGCTATTTCCTCCTCCTCCTCCTCCACGCTACAGTCCAGGCAGAAGATGCTGGTTGCTGCTGGCCAGCTGCAGGTAGGCCAGCTCTCTACTAGACTCTCCAGCATGTATTTGGCATATGTTTATTCCAGCTTCACAATGCATGAATTGCATTGAGCCTGATAATCTACAGTGAGGAATTCTACACATTTTTGGTATTAATGTACAGGTGGCTGTGCAATAAACCGAGGCAATTATAGCTGCAGCTATGCAAGAGCTTGTGCTATTTGTTTTCTGAACCACTCATGATAAAGAGCCTCCTCATACTGCACTTACCTGCATCTTTTATTAGCGCTGAACATAAGAGGTCTGTTGAGACGGTATTGCAGTTCCAGAGGGCACCTTTTGTTAATCACTGCTTAACATCTTTCTGTTCATACAGAACCTTTTGGGAACGCACAACTTAGGCCGAGTGCACTATGAGCCCATTAAGGATCGCCATGGCAATGTGTTGCTGGTAACAGTAAGGGAGATGGAGAGCTTCTACTCCTTCTTTAATGGGAAGTGGATGCAGGTGTCTAAACTGCAGAGCCAGAGGAAGTCTCTGTCCACCCCTGAGGAGCCATATGCCCTGGACATCCTGCTCATCACCATACAGGTAGGAACTTCCTTTCACTGTAACCCTAACCCTTAACCCTAACCTCTAACCCTTTATTCCTGTAGAGGGCTCTGTCTATGCATTGGTATACCTGGGTAGTTGGAGGTAGTGCTGCGATTCATGGTCTCTTCAGGAAATGACTGGGTTGTGCACTTTTTAACCAAGACCAAAGGAACCACATGAGATTTCAAGAGGAAAGTGCATGCACAGTAGTACCTTGCTTCTTGACCGCTTCGGAACTCTAATTCGGTTCTTGACACATTTTGATTACAAAAATTTGTCTCGGTTCTTGTCATTGGCTCAGTACTCGGTGCACTTGCTTAAACTTGTATGAGTCGAGCCGCGTGACTCATTTCAGCCAAAACGTAATTCACGATTCATGATTCAGTACACAGTGATTCAGTAATTCAGATTCACAATAGCTCTTCTGAGCTGTGGTTAGCGGGTTTTTCTTTATTTTTTACATCTACAGTACTGTATTCTTAGTGCAAACATGTCCCTATGGGTTCTAAAATGGATAGTAATGACAGCCAAGAGAACAGGAACTGAATCCAACCAAAGTGTTTTTGTTTTAACTTTTCACTTTCAATCCATTAATCACTGAATTCCATGAGATTTTTCAATATTTTATTATAAAACAAGCATTGTGTCAATGATTTTGGCCAACTTAAGAGTAATGTGAATGTAAATGTGTACTAGGCTTCGCTATGATGCCGTATAGACCATATTAACGTCATCGGTTCATGATACATTTAACTTATGATGGATTTGTCGGAACATATCCCCATCATAAATCAGGGAGCCCCTGTACAACACAACTCCATTAATGCATATAATGCCTTATACAGTGTGGATTTTCTGGGGGTCTGGAGGATGAATTCAGTTTAAATTACTCCTTATGGGAATGATTTGCTTGGTACTCATCATTTTGGGTACTCAACAAGCCTTCTGGAATAAATTAATGTTGAGTGTTGGCAGACAAACAAATAAGCAAGGTGAAATGAGTGATAGGGCCTGGACGCATTCATTGACGCATTCATTGATGAAGTGGGAAGCATGGAGGAGGTCTGGCAGAGAAAAGGATAAAGGGAGCACATAAAATGTGTTCCTCACCATTTTAGGGCACTTGGTCTCCTACCTGTGTGCCATCATTGAGCCTTATGGACTTCTGTGAAGATGGGAGGGGCATCCTGACAAAGAATGTTGACCAGAGTGGCAGCACAAGCACAGGTAGACCCAGGTAGCACCTGTACTGATGCTCTTCCTTGGTGAGGCGCATGGTGTTGACTTGCATGGGAACAACCTCTGCGGCCTGACGCCTCTTGGTCTGGGAAGTGAGGTCTGGTGTGTGCACTGGAATCTGAACAGCTGGTCCAGAGTGATGACAAGTTTAATTAGATCATCCAGTCCCTGCAGGGCGGTTTGTTCTGGAGCTCAGCCTTGTCTCTGTCAGAGTGCTGGTAGCTGCATTGTTACTGTTGCTCCATCATCATCCATGCTTCAGACTCATTCAGATGCCTATGTCGTAGCACAAGCACTGAAGAGAGACACGATGTGACGAGAAGAGTCAGTGAATTCAGACTGATTAGCAAAGTATAAGGAGCATCGGTTAAGGATGTGACCTTCACAAGCCCTAGGTGGCGAATCATTTGCAGGACCTTCCATTGCTGGACTTTGAGGTGTGGTGATAGATGGATGCAGGAAAATAGCAGATATAAAGCTGGTCACCTGCTGTGAGAGCTCCATCATGGCAAGTGGGAGTGAGTTCTTGCTGTTCTGGATGGTCTGACCAAGCATGGTGAGTTACTGTTGCTGCTGTTTCCCAAACAGCTTTCTTTGTGCTGCGATCACGTCTGCTATGGATCGGTCTCCTGCCCCCTTTCTACAGCTCATGGTTTAAATGTCCCAGCTGACTGTGGCAGAATGAGAAACCTGGGTATGCTAGAATGTTGGCAAATCAGAGCACAGAAATTTTGGCTGGCTAGTGGCTTGGCTGGAGGTGTGTGCGTGCACTGCACTCTGGGAGTCGGAGTCTGGCGGGAGTCAGAGAAAGCATGACACATAGTTTTGTAATCTAGCACACTAACAGGCTTGGCAACTAAAAGTCAGGAAATGCTAGGCAAAGATTGAAAAGGTCAGGTGTTTTCATAATATTTAAAGCTTTTAATGATACTGTGCATGCGAATTTTCTTGCTACATCACTTAACTTTAAATTTGGGTATTGTTGCAGAACAATTCCTCGGTACCATTGGTTTGTCTGCTTTATTATTACAGGTGTGCACAATTTAATGTCCCCATTACGTTCTGTGAAATAGGGTGTTGTCTAAATTTTACATGAACTGGACATTACCATATAGTCACACAGTAGTTTAGATACTTTGCACATAGAGTTTTCTTTTAAACAATAATATTTAGTACACCACTGCACTGTTTGCAGTGGTGTACTATTTGCAGAACACGAAAGAAACATAGTTGTTTTCTGCCTTCAAGACTGCAATTCTCTTTTCTGTAAGCAGGTGTCACAAGGGTTTGCTTGTACTAGTTTTTTGTCATTCAGACAAAAAATGTATATAAGACAGATTTTTATTCCATATTATAATTCTTAAGACCTCGGATGTTAAAGCAAACATTGGCGTTGATTGGACGGACATTAAAAGGCACATACCTGTAATTCTATAGATTGCCATCTGTCAATGGGGACTGTGGTAGCCTAGTGGTTAAGGTACTGGAACAGAAGGTCCAGAAGGTCCAGGGTTCAAATCCCATCTCTGCCAAGCTGCCACTGTTGGGTCCTTGAGCAAGACCCTTAACCCACAATTGCTTGGATTGTAAGACTGTACCAATTGTAAGTCGCTCTGGATAAGGGCGTCTGCTAAATGCTGTAAATGTAAATGTAGTTCAGCTTAGAAAGAGTATATCAGTATGGTGGCTACAGTACAAGGCTTTGTGTAACTATGTCCAAAATGGTGCCCCCATTATGCAGGTCTCTGTATGTATCCATTGAATAATCAGAGTATTAAAAAACCCTACTGCTTTGTCATTATAACTGTTCCCACCATACCATATTTTGAAAAAAATAAAACATTGTTATAAGATGTATAATATACAGAATGGGTGGACTTGTGTTTTGTGTTTTGTGTTTAAACAGGACATCCTGGCATATCAGCGGCGTAGTCAACACCGTCTCTGTCCAGGATTGTATCTGGGGTACCTGAAGCTCAGCAGCTCTGTGGATCAGATCAAAGTGCTGGTCCCTCAGAGAACACCCAGCATGCTCTGCCATGCCAGGATACGTGACAACTGGAATGTTTCAAGGTTCGCTTCAAATTTCACACTCCTGTTTAATGTCATTAAGAAGATGAAGAGTTTTAGCAATTACGCATTTTTTGAATATTTCTGTTTTAAATGACATTACCAGCAGAATTACTGAAAACTGTTTTGCCTTTTGGAGAATAGCATTTTACATTGATGGAGCTATGAAATAAGATATGGCACTACTGAGACTGCAAAAATCTGTTTACCATCAGTTTTAAAAAATAATGCATGATTTTTATAGAGAAAAACACAGCTCTGTAGTCCTAATAACAGAGTGAGTTTGGTAGGAATGCATCTTTGTAACACCCTTGGGCATTTATGCCTCTCGCGTTACTCGTTGTCACCATATTGTTACTTGGCAGATTTTAGTATTGTATTACTTGGCAAGTCATTATTTGGCTGACTTGCACATCATTATGTCACAAAGTTCTGTGGCTAGTTATGCATAAGGAAGAGCACACAGGACGAGTCAACTGAAATGTCTCTGGCATCACTTTTGGCTGTTACCTATATTATTTTTAAGGGTTCAGATTTTACAATTTGAAGGTTTACTGTGGGTTGGTTAGGGAATCGCATGGCCTAGACGTCTTGTCCCATTAATAAATGTACATCTCATGTGTTAGGTGTCACAACCTCGTTCATGCACCCAAAACAGCTGTGTGAATGTGCCATGAATAAGTCCGGTTGTGTACCTTGAATGGTGCAATACGTATAGTACAATGAGTGACTGAAGAAAGCATGTGCCTGTAAAGATGAAATATTGAAATATGTCAGAGCACATGGTTGTCATGGAATGTTCTCCTCACCACAGGCACACATACTTTCTTGACATGGTCATTTTTTATGAGCAAAACAAAACTCCTGTTTGTTTTTGTTCGGTAAAGGAGCTATTTATTTATTTTCATCTCAGGTCATGATGTTGACCCCGGTAGGTAGGTCCAGACAGGGAGAGTATTATCCTGCTGCTCAGTGTGGTAGTAAAACTAAATTTACTATGGGGCCAGAGCGTGGAAGTTGGCGGGAGGCTCGCTCAGGATGATGCCCGCTCACGGCTCGAGGAAAATCTCTGGAGCAAAGAAATTCTTTTTTTCCACCAGTTAACCCCCAGATATTTAAGTATCATTATGAGCTGCATCAACATACTCCTTATTGCTCCATCTGTGGCCCCTGACTGTGCTGATGCCTTTTTACAGCATAATGAGGTACAAACATTAGACAAACAAGAGGAATGGTGGCATTTATTTCATTACTGCAGCTTCTGTGTGAAGTCTTATTAAGTCCGCTGACATTTTCTTCTAAAAAAACGACTAAAAGTAACAACATGTCAGGGAAGTCATTACCAATTCTTTCATGCCAAATGGTAGTATTCTTAAGTGCTTTGAATGTTAGCGATTATAAAGAGAGCTGTCTGTTACCATCCAGACATTTACTTATTTCCTCGCCCATGCTTTTTATAATTTCTATAAGGCGTCATGCTAGCGTGAGGGTGGCACTAATGGAACTTTCCCACATTTCGAGTTCAGAACAAGACGTTCAGACTGAAAATAAGGGGGTGTTTAGTGGTTGGTGGCAAGTATTTCACTGAGTCTCGTAGCCTTGACTATCCATATCAGGGACTAGTGTGGCTTCCCTGTCTACTCACTTTCTCCTGGAAACTCCACCATGTCGTAGTGGGAATCTGGGGTGGCACAGACTAGAGTGGGCAGCTCTGTAGCACATGGAGATGTGTCTGTTACATATCTCTCTGTACAAGTGTGTGTTAGTGCGAGCATTTGTGTCGTTGTTGAGCGTTGCTTCTTTCTGCACAGGGATGAGTGGGAATGGCTGATTGGTCTGTCTGGTCCTGAAGATTTGGAAATAGCAGATCAGGCAGCAGATTGCCATGCTCCCATGCTCTTCTCTGAGCTCCAGACAGCTATTAAGATTCTGCTGCATCAGATTAATCTACCTCTGCACCAGGTACTAAACACACAGTGGTGGACAAAGTCATTTGTCCTGCTAAAAGTGATGACCTTTACGGTGAGCAGATTGTAAAGACAATATCACTGTGATGACATATGCAATTCCCCACAATTAACTGAATAAATTGAATATGATTTTTTTTGTGGTTTGGGCACATCACAGCAGTCACTGAATATTTATCTTGTAGTGATGGACTATATGACCAAAAGTATGTAGACACCAATGAATTTGGCCATTGCAACCACACTCGTTGCACAAAAGTAGAATGAATCATACCGAAGATGTCTGTGACCTTCAATGTACCACTATCATAGGATTCCATCTTTCCAGCAAGTCAGTTTGTTGGATTGCCGCCTTGCTTGAGCTGTACCAGTCAATGTACTCATAAGGATTGGAATGAAAATCAGTGGAAAAGAGTATTATGGAGTGACGAATGCAAGTTTTAAATGTTTGGATCCGATCATTGATAAGAAGGTCTTTATGGTCATTATACTATTGCTAAAAAAATGTAATGGTGGCCTAAGACATTTGCACAGTACTGTAAGCTCAGATGGTGGGACAGCAGAATGGCAAAGAATGTATCAGCTCAAAATCATCTTCATTTGCAACACCTACAAATGAGTTTAAATCTGCTTATGAATCAACTTCAGTAAAATAACACTTTTTTGTACTTCACTAGGGACATGGATTAAGTTTCTACACTCATTTGAGCAACTACACTCAAGCCTAAGATAACTACTTGGAATGCGACAGACAAATTGGTGTAAAGCACATACCATTGGACTGTGAAGCATAGAAGTGTCTAAAATTTGGCCAATTAGAGAAGACCCTGCCACAATAGCACCCTATGCTCAAAACGAGGTCCACATTGAATTAGTTTTGAGTTTGGGGAAGAAGACATTGACTGAACAAAGCCCTCAATCTGAACCCATTCTTCTGTGTTGAATGGGGACAAAAACTATCCGTGACTGACCTTGCTAATGTTCTTGTGACCCAGTGGAAGTGACTCTCTGCAATCATGTTTCAAAGTGTAGTGGAATGCCTTACCACAGCTATGATGGATGTAATAGCAGGGATGAACTCCATTTTGATGCCCATAGATGAAAATTATTTGTTTAATGATTACACGTTGGTATGATGTTTGAGTGTCCACCAGCTATTGGCCATGAAGCATATGTTGAAACATCATTATAAACTTTGGATAGCATTTTACAATTTTGCAGTGACTGCACACTGAATGAATAATGTGTTATGTTCATCAGTTCAATGTTTTGTTTTATTCCAGGGACTGAGTACTCAGTGTTATGTCTAAGGGTTGCACACTGAACCACTGAAGGTCATCACTTGTAACCAGTGGCGGCTGGTGGTTATTAAAATAGGGGATTCAAATATTATTAAAATATCCCTCCAGTGGATCTGCACTTAGTTGTGTTGCCTAATACAAAAATCATTTTGCATAATAACACATCTTGTTATTTAATCTTTGTAATACTTACTAGCACTGATTTATTGGAATTTGAGATCTTCCTTATTCTAGATTTATTTTGAGAGGTTGACCAGGGCAACAAATACAAATTGTGGCCAAATTGTGGCAGATCTAACAAATACAAATTTATATTCCATGATGAACTATGTATAAGTGGAGGAAAGGCAGATCAGTCATTACAACCAAATACTCAATAAGATTGTTTTATATAATAGTTAATATTAATCATTATATATAATATGTGATATATTTAGTCTGGTCTGAGACCAATTTTGAAAATGCTGCTATTGTGCATTATTCAAATGTTTAATACAGTGCATTGTTTTCCGTTACAAGTCATATAATCAGTCAAGGTCTTCTATAGCACTTTTTACATTGGAGCATTGTCTCAAAGCAGCTCTACAATTTCCGGTTATCTTCAAATATCTAAGGCCAATCCCAAATTGAGCAAGCCTAGGTTGACAGTGGAAAAGAAAAAGTACCTAAACATTATAAGGAAGAAACCTTAAGACCAAGAATATCCAATTGTTAGAGAAGACTTAACAATTTGAGTGAAAGTTTGAATATCTGTAATTTTGCATTTATGTTGCACTTGATGATGAGAAGGCCGAACATTTAGTAACACCACAATATGCTTTGAAATGGTGTCAAATCATGCTGGGATCACTTGGATCATCCGATTTTGCAAGAACTTGTGGAGTCCATTGCCAGCTCAAGTGCATACTGTCATTACAGCAGGAGTAACATACCAATGTTAATGAATCCTTACATTTATGTTTTGAAACTGTTATGCTGATTATTTGATTTGTAATGAAAAACATCAAATTAAATTAAAAAAAAATGCAAAATAGAAGCATTTTCACTAATGGTCTCAACCTTATTCCCCCACTATACAGTACTGTGCAAAAGGAATGGAGCCACCATTAGATTAGAGATAACATGGTTTTAGTAATGGCATACAGACCATATATAATTATTTCTCAATCTCTTTACTAGAATAGAATTGGAAAATACAGGAAATTTGTATACAGTACCGTATTTTCCGGACCATAAAGCGCACCGGATTATAAGACGCAATATCAACAATCGGCTGCTAACGGATCTATTTTCATACATAAAGCGCACCGGGTTATAAGGCGCATGAAATGAAACAAAACTCTTAAGTTCCGTCGGAAGCTCAGTTTGGTCTTTACCTGGCGCAGGGCGTCTTCTTGTTTCCTCCACTTCCGTATCATTGATTCGTTAATGCTGAATTCTCTCGCAGCTGCTCTATGTCCATGTTGTACTGCGTGACTGATAGCGTTGTGTTTGAAATCCGCTTCGAAAATGAATGAATGAATGCACACACCCTAATGCTGAAGCACATACCGTATTACTCCGCGATGCTGCGCACTACGGTGGCCGTAAGCTTCGTAACTTACCAAGACCGTGCTAAAACATTTTGACAGATTTATGAGCGCCGTGTGGTACCATCTAACACTCGTTCTAGGTCAGAAGGCTCACCAGAAATTAATTACATACATTAGACACACCCGCATTTTAAGGCGCAACTGTCGATTTTTGAGAAAGTTAAAGGATTTAAGTGGTGCCTTATGGTCCGAAAAATACGGTATTTAAAATCTGAAAAAAAAAAACAGCTTAGCTAGGCTTGCATGGAACGTAATTTAGTGCGACCTCCCTTTACAATTGAGCCGCATCTGCCAGCTTCATTGCAATGCCAAGTTGACATTTCTAAAGTCCAAAGAAGCTTGATCAGGAATGGTCTTTTTTGGAAGGGTAGCATCCAAAAAACCACTTTTTCAGTAGGGGAACGGGCCAAAAGGCTAAAGCTTACAAAGACTGGAATGACAATGAAATATCAGTGGAAAAAGTGTTATTTAGTAACAAATCCAAATTAGAGATTTTTGGGACCAATTGTCAACAATATGTCATATATGGTCATAATACCATTGCTAAAACAATAAATCTAATGGTGGGTTAAGACTTTCGCAGACTTTGTGGATATTCTGAATATAAGATGACAGTAACTTTTTTATAAGGTAGAAACTACACTGTAACATATTTGTGCAAACTTTTATGAATCATTAACAAGGAATTTTTAAGATTTTTAAGTGAGTGACTTGGAAATGTTCTCATTTTTTACCAATATATTAAAAAAATATGCATTAAAAATGTGAAGAAATGTGCTTTAATAAGGTTTGTTCACTGCACAGGTTGTGTTCCATGTTTTGGCCAGGATTGCCCAAACTATTACATAAGATCATACCTTTAAAAAGCTGTCTTAAATCTGATGCTGTAAGTTTGTAGAGTGTTTTATATATATATATATATATATATATATATATATATATATATATATATATATATATATATATTTATATAATATGTTTAGTTTATCCTCCCTGTAGAGTATGATCTTTAATAGAAATGCAAAGAAAAGTCTTTCCTGCTTTATTGCTTTTTGACCGCTAGCCTAAAATGGTGTGCCATTGTTTCTCTTACACTAAAATCTGTGTGTGTGTGTGTGTGCTTTTGTGTGTGTGTGTATTTCTTGCACAGGCCAAGCACTTCCGTCTCTACACACAGGAGGTGCTCGAGCTCGGCCACAATGTGTCCTTTCTTCTACTGCTGCCTGCCTCAGACGCCGTGTGCACTGCCCCGGGCCAGACCAATCCCTACACACCCCACTCGGGCTTCCTCAACCTCCCTCTTCAAATGTTTGAGCTCGGTACACTGGCTTCTGTTTCAAGCCCTACAATATTAGCTCAGTTGGCCTTATAAAATCCACAGATTCCTTTCTCTCCCCCTCCTTCTCCTCTGCCTCCAATCACGCTCCCAGCGGAGCTTCACTAAATCACACAGACCCACACATACACACACCAGCAGGGGAGCAGTCTGCTCTGAGGCTAGCCAAATACCCCCTCCCGCTCCAGCCCGGCTTAAAACGCAGAAAGGTTAAACAAGTAATCAATATTATAATTGAACCAGATCTGTGTAAACAATATTAGATCTCTTTTTTTATTGAAATCAGCCCGGGCTTTGGTGTGAAGAAGCAAATAGTGTTGGTGTGCTGAGCCTTGCTTGTAATTTAGAATACACATTAGCTTGTTTGGCTGATGGGCTAGTTTTATTTGGAAAGTTTTTGTACATTCACATTTGAATTATGATCCTGTGGAGTCATTTCTATCTAAAGGCTCTTATAAACCACCCACAGATTTCCAATAAAGGCCCAACTTTAAAAGAACTGTAATGGGAAATAATGTTAGCCTTGCAAGGTACTTGAGTTTTTGCTAACCTATTTCGAAGGATCTTGTTTTTCCACGTCATTAAATCAGCCAAATAAACTGAGGTTTCTTATGAAGCTTGCTGTTGTTTTTTTAAAGCTATTATGTGATGCTGAATAACCTTTCCATTTTCTTCCTCTGTGTGCATTCAGTTCACTTCTGTGCGTACAAGGAGAAGTTTATTAACCTGTACTGCCGCCTGTCTTCTGTGCTTGACTTGGATGCCCTGATAACCCAGCAGGCTTTAAGAGAAGCCATCACTGATGCTGAACTCGCCATTGCTAGACAGAGGCATCAGCACATACTCGACTACATTCAGGTAATAGCCCTGCACACTGACTAAGCTTCACCATACTGACGTGTGTGAATGGTCCTTCTTACGTCATTCAATATGATATCACTGACACCCAAGAAACTGCGAGGCTTGATGGAGCAGTACTTCACACAGTCCTGATGGCTCCCACACGTATTCCCAGACACGCTGAGGTGTGTGCAATGTTAAGCTAGAAAAACAACTTAAGCTAATAATCCAATTAGAATAGTTTATTGATGTTGTAAAGTATAACTACTAGACATATAAACTGTAAAATAGCTTGTTTTTCTGGTGTTGAAATTTCAATACGAGCTTAACAGAGTCTCCGTACAGGACTTGAAAGAGAGCTGTCTGTTCGACGCACTTGGCTCAAATAATCCCTCTTCGCCACCCTGGTCTGGACTATTAATTGAGATTGACCACAAAACCTCAAGAGTGTTTGTGTGATGTCGGATCCAAGAGGCTGTGGAAAAAAGTGGCGCACCGACCGCAGATTACACACTGCCTAAGAGTGATGAGGGGAGAAAAAGAATACCAATCAATGCGAAGGGAATGTGCGCCCATGTGCGGCTACACAATGTGGCATCAATTAGCATAAACATTTTAATGTTCCATCGAGGCGCATGCAAAAAAGCGCCACATCTGTCAAAGTGGCACATTAGTGCAGAGTGCTCATAGGTCTGCTCTTGTGTGAGAGTCGAAGTTTTCCACTGTGAGGTCCTGTCAACGAACTGAGACAGACAGACCACAAAACTGGCATTTTAAATATGTGTGCCATAATGCAATTCAGAGACGAAGCTTCCATGACACGTTTCTTCTCTTAAGTAGGAGCCTCGGTCCCTTAGTTCAGCAGCTTGGCCGGATCACTTGGGACAGATCTAGTCACAACTGCCAGCGATTTTTCTACATGCTTATGCAGCGGCTATGTTGCAAACAAATATATGACTGGATGTATTTTAAAAGGGAGGGGAAAAAGGGCTTGGAATCAATATCGAATTAGGAACGAAAACATCTCTATAAATTCGAGGCTCGTGAAATTGATCAAATAGACTAGACCAAGCTTTGAGTCCTTTCTCCCAATTTGCCGCAGTAGCTCCCGGCCAACAACATCAAAATCTGTGATTTGTTGAATTGGGCTCCCTCGCAAGGGAAAGCCACCCCTTCCATTTTATTCCACTTGTCGTAGTCCCTCCTTTGTCATTAGAGCACCAGCATAGTTTCCAAAGCAGTCATCCTCTGGTGTCAAACCTCATTCCCATAAGTTGGATCTCACATGGCATTTTGCTAGGAGGAGCTCAAGTTGCAGCCTTTTCTTCTGCTACCCTGCATTTTCCCCTCCAATTTAAAATGAACTCCTTGTAAATACAATTGCATAGTAAGTTTCAAGAATGGAAAATATGAAAGTGGCAATTGAGGATTCACTATGTGGAAGCCGGTGGCTCTGATTAAAAACACATTCTGCTTCTTACTTTATTTAAGCTTGAGCTCGGAGCTCTGCTGAGCCTTTGTATATTCAAAAGAGCCATTCTGAATTGCATTAGCATTTTATAAACAGAGACGTATTATTAGATCCACGTCGGTCACGGTGACGTTTAGTGTCATGACATTTATTTCTCCAGTTAATGCTTTAATACTTGATCCACTTCAGATGATATCTCCACTGGCCCAAGTTGCTTCTGTAATCCAAATTAGTTTTAACAGTGGAATATGTGAATGTCCTCCCCCATCCCTCTGGAGCCTATCGCAGAATTCCCTTGCCTCAGGAAGAAGTGCAGCCTTTACGGGATGGCTGTCCTTCACAGGACTCGGCAGGGGTTGCTGTTGCACCTCTGGGGGATGATCCCCCTCGTCCAGCCTCCCATACTCTCACACACAGCTGTGCTGGAACATCAGGGACTCCGGGGTCATCAGGGTCTGAACTGCATTTGCACCACCCGAAAACCATATGTGAAAATTATTAATTTATTAAATGCATCTGTAAACTGCAAGTGGAAAAGTATAGAAAATCTGAGAATAAACATGTTTATTGCAGCATTGTGTGTGTTTTTGCAGCAAATGGATGAGATGTGGAGAGATATCCGGTGGATCACCGATGTCCTGCAGTATGCCCGTTATAAGCAGCCACTGGGTGGTGTGCCCATTACATGGCTGGTGGATCCCAGCACAGAGCCCTTAACACAGAAATATGACTCCACCTCATCCAACACAGACTACCTGCCTACTCCCTCTCCATCTCCTAAGCTGAGAAGAACAGCTACAAGTGGTAAAATGTTTATGGTGAACGTAATTCAACGTGACTGTCTGTTGTGATTAACAATAAGAGTATTTTAATAAGAAATCTAAGCCTATTGTACTTAGCATTGGTTCTGCACACAAAAGGGCCTCGTAAGAGAATATTTTACTTAGGCATTTGACCCATAACAAAGGGCTACAGATGTTACTAGTCTTATATAATGAGAACTGGAAAGTGCTCTATCATAGTTCACATACATGAAGTGCTCATGGCATAATTCAATATTAAGAGCAAATATTTAATTCACTCTTTCAGTCATTTTCTGTACTCATTTAATCCAAGTCAGGGGCAGAATTTCAAAGGCAGCAGCCAGGCTGGAGCCCCAACTTGAGTCCCTGGTACTGTGAGGCGACAGTGCTAACCATTGTGTAACAGTGTTAAGTACTATTAACTCAGATTTGCCCTTAATAACTTTTATCACTGGTTACAGGAACAGTTCAAATATGCAGGTATTTCAGTATTCTGTACAAAAGTCTTAGGCCACCATTAGATTAAATATACCATTATTTTAGCATCGTTTAGTTTATTTCCTGCGACCACCCCTTACACTTGAGCAATAGCAGAGTCTGGCAGCTTCATCGGGATACCAAGTTGACCCTTCTACAGTCTGAAGATGCTTGATCAGGAATGGTCTTTTTGGAGGGGTAGCAGCCAAGAAACCACTTTTATCAGAAGGGGAACAGGGTGAAAATGCTAAGATACGTTAAAGCTCACAAAACTTTGAATGAAGATCAGTGGAAAAGAGTATTATGGAGTGATGAATCCAAGTTTGAAATTTTTGGGTCTAATCGTCAACACTATGTTAAACATGGTCATACTATTGCTAAAAGAACAAATCTTGTGGTGGTCTAAGACTTTTGTACAGTAGTATACATTACCTGGTGTTTGAAATAGGCAAATACACTTTGTAGAAGTGGGTATAGCAGCTTGCTAATGAAAATGTATTTTTGCTCAAGGAATTGTAATGTAAAATTAAAAAGTAATCATGCACGTATTTACTGGATAAAATGTGCACACAATTTTAACCTGGTGTAAACTGTACACTGTCTTCTTACTATTTACCCATAGTAGGGTGCCGATTTATAAAGACACACAAGTATATTTTGGACTGAATAGTGTTGTATAGTAACTAAGTGAACATGTTAGAAATTAGGTCAGAAATGACCTACATTAAAAGAAACAATTTAAATTACTTTAACAAATGTAAGGGAGTAAGCATAGTGTGTTAATATTTACTTGTATAATGACGCAAACGTCTGAGCACCACTGTTAAATTCCATTGTTTAGTTAAATTTGTTTTTTAAAAAGGTGTTCTGCATGAAACGAAATTAAATATAACATTTTTCATCTGGGTTCTCTTGCACAGTAGCAACTCTCTAGCTAAAATCAGATTTGGTCAGCAATCCATTCAACAAGTTTACATGCGCTTGAGTAATCAGATAATGGGAAACCTCCGGGTTTACATGACTCGGGCAGTAATCAGATTTCTACTTTGCAACCAGCCAATAATCTCACACATTTGTGACATAAACTTATGACTTTAATATTAAATAATCAAATTCTTCATTTTCTCCAGTAAATAGCGTTTCAGAGTCTCTACGAAGTGTTCAATAGCCGTTGTACTTCCTTTAATTCCATGGAGATATTTAGAATAGTCGGACATGGCAACTGTATCGGTTCTGGAAATCAGGTGACTGGTGTACAGTGGTGCTTGAAAGTTTGTGAACCCTTTAGAATTTTATATATTTCTACATAAATATGACCTGAAACATCATCAGATTTTCCCACAAGTCCTAAAAGTAGATAAACAGAACCCAGTTAAACAAATGAGACAAAAATATTGTACTTGCTCATTTATTTACTGAGGAAAATGATCCAATATTACATATTAGTGAGTGGCAAAAGTAAAAAGCCCAACCCATGATACTACCACCACCATGTTTCACAGATGGGATAAGGTTCTTATGCTGGAATGCAGTGTTTCCTTTCTCCAAACATAAAGCTTTTTTTAAACCAAAAAGTTCCATTTTGGTCTCATCTGTCCACAAAACATTCTTCCAATAGCCTTCAGTTGCTTAGAAGTTACCCTGTGTTCCATTGTGACCTCGCCAACTATTACACGCCTTGCTCTTGGAGTGATCTTTGTTGGTCGACCACTCCTGGGGAGGGTAATAATGGTCTTGAATTTCCTCCATTTGTACACAATCTGTCTGACTGTGGATTGGTGGAGTCCAAACTTTTTAGAGATGGTTTTGTAACCTTTTCCAGCCTGATGAGCATCAACAACTCTTTTTCTGAGGTCCCCAGAAATCTCATTTGTTCGTGCCATGATACACTTCCACAATTGTGTGTTGTGAAGAGCAGACTTTGATCCCTGTTCTTTAAATAAAACAGGGTGCTCCCTCACACCTGATTGTCATCCCATTGATAGAAAACACCTGACTCTAATTTCACCTTCAAATTAACTGCTAATCCTAGAGGTTCACATACTTTTGCCACTCACTAATATGTAATATTGGAACTTTCTAAAGGAAAATTCTAAAGGGTTCAGAAACTTTCAAGAACCACTTTAGCTACATGCCAAAACTACAAAAGTACTGACGTGATCTTTATCTGATTTCTTAATCTGATTCTAGATCGGAGTATGATGTGTACATGACCACCTGAATTAATAGATATCTGACTATGCTCGGATTATTAAATGCATGTAGGCCAGGTCCGCCTATTCTAAAGTAAATTCCAAGCCCATTCCAAGCCCTGGGTGATGTACTGACACCCTGTGCAAGGCACGAGTTAACCTGCAATCTGGGTTAGGAATCCTGGGTTAGGATTCAGAGCTCACCCCCCGACCCTGACCAGGATAATGAAAAGGATGAGAAAATACAATAATAATAAGTACGTATTTCCACTGAATTTTAATGTTCTGACTTGAGACAAAACACAAGATCAGCTGGAAAGGTGTCCAAACTTTTGCACATGCCGTACAATAGGTTTATGTTTTTATAATGCGTGTTAATGTGTATGCATTAAAATGTGCAGACCTTTGTCTTATAGAAATGTGTTCCCTGATTAGCATACACAACCAACAAAGCCTGTAATTTGTTCAGAAGTGCTGAAACTTTTGTCTTATGCTCTCCATTGCAGACTCTCAGCCAGGCTCGGACGAAGAGGGCTGTTCTGAGGTCTTCCTTCCCACAGACAGTGACTATGACTCCAGTGATGCTCTGAGCCCGCGTGATCTGGACCTGGTCTACTCCTCAGCCCAGGATCTTTCCCATCAGGCTGTGCAAACCCTCAGCGGCAGTGCTCCCGATGTCCTGCAGATGCACGAGCTCAAACCCAGCGCCTGCTCCATGGCCATGCTTGAGACTGAATCCTGCACTAAAGACTTGGAGGACCTGTCCCTGTCCTCATACTTGAGCAAATCCTCAGAAAAGACATCGCGATACAAGCGCAAGGTCATCTCCAGGAGCCAGCCACAGAGAAGCTGCTTTAGTGGAACCCATCGCTGGCTTAGAGTCCAGAGCGAGAACCAGCCATCTTCACTTTCAGAGGGTGTTTACACCAGACAGAGTGATCTGGACCTGCCACTCGAGCTCCCTGTGTCTTACCCACACTCCTCTTACAGCACGGAAGAGTGGAAGGGTGCGAAGAGGGACAGCAAACCCAACGTACGCCGGATCTTTGTGGAGTCCTGTAGTACAACGTCGCCCAGCAAGGACAGCACTCAGTGGCCGGATGAGGAGAATGAGAGGTGTGGAGGAGCTGATTTAACAGGGACAGCAGCTCCGGAAGTGGACTCGGATGATCAAACCAATGAGCAGGTTTCTGAAATACTCAGCAGTACACTCTAAAATGAACCGTTTTGCATTGTTTTGTGTCATGTCAGTGTGTTTTGTTGTTTCACCACCATACAGCCTCTAAGCTCCGGAAAGACCGCCAGGGCCAGCATAATGGTGGGTACAGTGCGTGCAAGGGGTGCAGATGAAAACAGGTCCAATGCACAACACCAGTTATTGACAAGATTATTTAAGGCAATTCAGAGTACTGAAGTAACATCATTCGTTCAGCTCAACTAACTGCTTTATCATGGTGAAAATCATGGTAGCTCTGGATCCAATGATTTGAGGTACTGGTTCTCATTCTACTTTATAGAAAGAATATTGATCAAGTCTTATGCTTTGAACATATTATTTTCATTCATGCTTTTGAATTGGTCATGTAAATGGAAAGTGTATATCAAAATAGAGAGAAAAATAGAGAGGATGCTTTTACCTGCATCCAGGACACGTAGGGCTTGTGCTGGCCTGGTGGTTTCTCATCATCTGGTATGTACACGCTGTGTTGTAACTTGTAATAGGTGACATTACTTTGAAGGATGTGGAAGGAAAAAAAAGTTGCTGGTCAACTCAGTAGTACTCTAACCGTGGCTATGACTGTTACAACAACAACTGTTAATGCAACCAGTTAAGTGCTGCTTCTACCTTTGAACTTGAAACTGCCTCTGCACAGCTGATATTACAGGTGAAAGGTGAAAAGTACTTTGACCCCCATTCTGTATATATGGTACAGGCACTGTGTGAAATTAGACATTGTATAGAATGCCTAGGCAATGTATAGAATGTGTGAAATGTCTGTGTTATTTTAATATGCTGTGTACTAGGCATTGTCAATAATATCTAGGCCTAACACTGAACGACAAGTAGGAAATGTGTTCTAAAAAAACACGTTTCTTACTTCCCGTCTCTTTTTCGGCATTCTGTCCATTGCCCAGGCATTCTATACAATGTTTAATTTCACACATTGCCTGTAATATATAGTATATATATTACAGGCAATGCTGTAGTGTATGTATATTACACACATTACTGTGCAAAAGTGTTCTAAAATTCAAACGCAGTATTAAAAACAAAATTTAAACTTATACTTCAGCAATGCAAAGATGACCTTTCTACAGTCCAAAGAAGTTTGATCAGGAAAAGTCTTTTTGGAAGGGTAACAGTCGAGAAACCTTTTTCAGAAGGGGAGGAGGGTGAAAAGGCAAAGATATACTAAAGCTCACAAAGATTGGAAGGAAGATCAGTGGTTATTAAACCAGTGCTAAAAGAACAAATCTAATGGTGGCCTAAGACTTTTGCACAGTACTGTGTATACATATATATACATATATATACGTGTGTGTGTGTGTGTGTGTGTTCTCCTGAGTTAATAAGCAGTAAATCAGGGAAATTATTAAACCCACTAAAGCTCAGATAAAGTATTCCAGTGTTTCTCAACCAGTTCTCTATCCACATCTGTAGCATTTGAGCAACTCTGATAAACAATCGTTTTGACACATTTCCCTTTTTCATTTCTCTGTAAAGACAAAAAAGCTTAGAAATAAGTCTAAACTGATTTTACTGGACAATAGTTTTTTTTTCAAAAGTTTTGCTTCCTGAAAAAGTTGTGAGATTAGGACAGACAATGTCAAGATGAACACAAAAATACTTTGAGATTTGCTGTATCACGTAGGGATTTGGGGAAACATTAAAATAAATTTGCTGAATTAAATCGCATTATGTTTATTCACATAATGGGTCTGACACATGGTGCTAGATCAACTGAGCTTTAAAAGTTTAGCAGATGATTTTTGTTTGTGCTCAGCACTGGTTCCTCTCATGTCAGCATCCAAAAATAGTTGGCTTTTCCATGGAACCTAATGCGATGATGTACCAAGATCAGAAGTGTAGAAGTCCAATAAATGCAGGAAATGAATTTCAATTGTTGCACATCATGGTTTTATATGCTTTAAGCATGTTGTCAATCAGCTCAATGTAGTTTGGTGCTCTGTGGTCACCAAGAAAATGCATCCTTAAATGCCTTCTATGCTGTTTTCTCTGATTCCACTAGAAGATCTTCGATCTGTCCGTCACTTATGACCTGTCTGATTTGTGGACCAACAAAAATGCCTTCCTTATTCTTGGAAACATCTGTCTTAAATTGCAAAGTCCATCTTACTATCCTATTCATTGCTTTAATAAAACATATAAGTTTTATTAGAAGAGGAGGCAGAAATATCTTTGTTGGATTGACAACTGGTTTAAGTACCACAATTTTCTGTCCTGCAACAAATGCTAATTTGTATATTAAAGCTGCATCCCTAGTAGCAGTGCTAATACATTTAGACCACCACAGATGTTCCAGTCCAGATTGTAGTGCTATGTGTGTTTAGGCAACACTTCCATGTTATTGTATGTACTGAAGGGTTGACATTGCCATTGTGTATCTGGACAGCTTTCAGGCTTAAATTTGACGAATCTATAAAAGATGTTCTGTTCTCTCCATATCACTGGGGCTGCAAATAGCATTGCTTTCCAAGTAATTCTGAGGCAAGGTCTACGGTTATGGATGGAGCCCAGAATTTGAAGGCGATTTTCATGATCAGCAGCCCTCAATTCATAAAATACACCTCAAAGTCTTCAGGAAGCAAAATCTTTAAAATTAATAAAATATTACTACATCTGTAATTCAAAAAGGGGGTGGGATGGGACCCCAATGACAAGGTAGGGTTCTGTACTACTAATCTGGAGATAATACGTTTAAATGTCACCTTTGGCCCCTTAACTGAAGCACTATGCGCTGAACTGCTTAATGGAGTTTGTTCTGGACAAGTACAGCTGTTTAACCATAAACGTCCTAAGATGAGAGAGAGTCATGAATATTTTAACACAATTGTATTTTGTGAGATTGTGATTCCCCTTTTGCAATTGAGATCAAATGGAATCTAAGTTACTTGAATAAACTAGGTTTTCTGCTATCCTTTGTATTCTTACCCCCATGCTGAATACAAAAAACCCCACAAATTCTTGCAAAGTATTCCCAGCTGTAAAAGAACAAGTTATGGAGATTTTGAGTTTAATTTAGAAATAACTTTTAATGTACCCATTTCTGTACATGTTTATTAACTGCCCCAACAACTGCCCTTCTATTATAGGTAACATCTGAGTAAACCAGTTTCTCTTTCTTTTTTCCGAGTACAAAGGAAAGTCTAAAAACGATGGTCTGTAATAAAAGCTCATGCATTACAGATGTGACAGACAGAGATTTGGTTGAAAAATGCAGGAGTATCACTTTAATCCTTTTGAATCTCCCCGATGTTTGATAAGTTAAAGGAGAACTTAAGTATAGCATGTGTAATCCCTTATCTGTTGATCTAATGATGTTGAAGAAAACACAAACAGTTCGTATTACAGTAACAGAGAATGATGTCTGGCTTTCAGAGCCACTTAAGCTGCTGAAATGATCATAGGCTTGGAATGTAAACAATCCAGACGTTATTATAAGTGGTTTTATTGAGATGATGGGTATAAGTGACTGATACATAATGTGGTTTTGAGGATCATTTTCTTTTGTCAATTTACTAAGAGCACACTTTATTTCAGAAGTCAGAACAGGCAGAAGGTTCTTCTTAACAGAATGCCTTGTATGTAAGTGGTGTACTCTTTACCTCTTTAGAGTGATTTGTGGTGTATTTTGTTTTTATCTGAGGTGTGAAGTGTCTGTACATGTTCTGTCTGATGCTCACAAGCCTGTTGCCCTAAAGAAATGAAAATCACAAGTTTTATGAACTGGCACATGTAAGTGCACTTTAGATATCGATTTGCATCCTGCAAGTGCAGGTACAGTTTATATTTGCTTTCAGGATTGTGGCCCTGATGCATGATAGTCATATTACTTCAGATTTTGTATCACTTTATATGAAGGGTATACGCCACTTGGAAATATATTAGTGTATATTTGAATATATTCTGCAGTAAAAAGATACTAATTCATTACTACGTTAACTCGTAAAAAAAAAAAAAAAGCCATACAGATACTATCCAAAAAAGTACAATCTGTGGTTTAGGTGCTTTACTGATGGAGGGCTGTGTACATTCAGCTATCTTTCGATACATGGCTAAACACACTTGCTCTACAATGAGAGTTTGTACAGTATGCATAGACTGCACATATTGAAACCTGTGGAGAACAGAGGCCACAAGGGCAGCTTATGTGAGCAACATTGTGAAGTTGTCTGTTGCACTGTTATGACTTGTTGATGTTGCTGTGTATTTAACACACGTATTTGCACCATTGTGCATTAATTTACTCAAAACCTGTTTCTACTGCACTTTTCTCCATTTAAATGTATTACAGTTGTTTAATTCTCCCTCTTTCTGTACATTCAAAGCTTAAAGTAAGTGACATTAATGATAAAATGCACTATTTTATCATTTGTATGTGTTTGGGCTCAGTCCCCAGTATTTATAGTAATTTGTATGACATGGTTTAATAACTGAAGAAGCAACTGTCACTCCACATAAGGTATTACTGTCAATTGATAATGATTTGTCATGATACCTTTATCCACAGCAAGCCAAAACTAACTGAAGAGCTTGATATATGTATATTTTGGCATAATGCATTATATGATCCGACAATATATTTGAACGTTGTATTTTTAAAAGCCGTTGTCTTTTGTTATTCCATTATGTCCATCAGCTTTTGCAATGCAACTGAATCTGACCCTGTGACAGATGTGTTTATGAACTTATACACAAAAAATAAATATGCATTCCGGTGAAATGTGTTATGTTATAAAGTGTTCATTGTGTGACAGTTAAATGATTACAGTATGTAGATTCTAAAAGTATATGCTTATTTAGTATTAATATTTATTTTTTGTCATAATTGTAAAAAAAATCAATAAAATCAATGCAATTTTTTAATTCCTGGAACTGACCATGCTGCTGGTCTCTGGAGCAGTGGAAACGTGTTCTGTGGAATGATGAATCAAGCTCCACCATCTGTCAGTCAGATGGACAAATTTGGATTTGGCACATGTCTGGAAAACTGTACCTGCATGTATGAATGATGCCAACTGTGGAGGAATAATAATGGTCTAGGGATTTTTAGTGGTTTGGGTTGGACTTTTTAGTTCCACAGTGGCTTTCTAGAACATTGTATATTTCCAACTTTGCGGCAACAGTTGAAGGGTGAAGACCTTTTGCAGTGTCCCTGTTCACAAACTGACATCCCTGGTGTGTCTTTGCACAGAGCCTTGATCTCAACCCAATCAGGTCATGTTGTCCAAAATCAGACCTCTTGTGCCAGGTGAATCCTTACTGTTATGTTTCAAACTCTTGCTGTGATGTTTACGTGTCCACATACTTTTGGTCATGTTGTTAATAACAGTTAATTACATTTCCGTTGGACACAATGGGTCACTGGGGCCGGAGTCTGGAGTCAGGTCTGGCCTGCCTGCCTTGTCCGCTAGCCAGGAGTGTCGAGTGGGTGGTCTGGCTGAACTGGGCTTCGGTCCTCGTGATCTTGACTCGTGCATCCTTGCCTTAGAATAAGGGCAGAGCTGGGGGTTCAGAAGTCAAAAGAGTCTTATGGTGATCAGAGACGTTGGGGTTGCTGTCTTCTGCCTCCCGTGGGGTTGCCGATGTCTCTTGTGTGATCCCTCTTGGCTGTGTTTCCTACCCGTTCTCCTCTTTCTAGCTATGCTTGCTATAGCTAATTGCTGCCGGGGTCTCATGCTACAATGGCATCAGTGGATTGACATGGCATCAGTGATTGTTAATAGCCCACTGTGCTTCTTAAATCAATAAACTAATTACATTTTCTGTTTTCTCTCCGAGCTGTGTTCCGGTGCCAGTTACAAGCCCCACACATGATGTTTCATTCCGCTGCAGCTTCACTCAAGCTGCTTCCGTCATCAGCTCCCAGCCCCATCATACCCGGCAGCCAATTAATGCCGATGTGCATATTTCACATTTTTATTCAAACTTTGACTCCATGACTTTAGGTTCGCTCTTAGATTTATCATCTACGCCGCCCAAGGAGGTTGGGTCCCTTTTTGAGTCTTGGTCCTCCCAAGGTTTCTTCCTAGAACTAGGGAGTTTTTCCTTGCCACTGTCGCCCTAGGCTTGCTCAATTTGGGATTGGACGTAGTTATTAGGAGATAATCTAAACTTGTAAAGTTGCTTTGAGACAATGCTCCATTGTAAAAAGCACTATATAAATAAATCTGACTTGACTTGACTTGACTTGACAATATCAGCTGGAAAAGACATTGGGTCTCCAAAGGGAAAGAGTTCAGGAGGGGAGAGAGAGACTGTGTATGTTTGCATTTAAATGCGAACTGACCCTAAGCCAGCTACAGTGAAACCATAGCTTGTAAATCGAGCATTCAAATTGCTCTCCTGTTAGATCATCAAAGGTCTTCACAATGAATTAAACAAAAACAAATGATATTTTTATCTAGCTGGGTCATGAAAGAACGAGGGGTATTTGTGGATCAACCTGGGAGGGCCAGTGAGCCATGAGTAAGATTAAATACTGAAGACATTGCGCTGATTATGTGAGACAAGTCATTACTATGACTTCATTACAAACACACTTTCCTTTTTTATATTTACATTAAAATACAACAACGTGGGAATAGGAAAACGTATGAATCTCAGAAAAGTTGTGTATATTCCTTAGGTAAAAATATTCCAATCTGTACAAAGGGCTCAGGTAACATGCTGTTTGATGCCCACCAGATTAGACAGGAGGCTGTCTCATAATCCTGTGCAAAAACCTGTAGAGGTGAAACTATTCAACCTATAATTTAAGTATATTTCAGTACCAAATAAATAGTAGAAAAAAGCAGAACACATTTATTATATAATATTATATAATACACCCACAGAATACTATAAATGTTCAAAGAGAAATGCTAAATTTGCAGTACATATATTCATTTTCACTTCATTGATGCACAATTTATGCTTGTACAATCCAAACTGTTTGTGCTTTTTGCCTAGAGGCAGGTCGTTTACAAGGGCCACCAATCCCCCTGTCACTACAGTCGGTTGGCACTCTTATCTTGGAAACATAATTTCACCCCATTTCCTTTGTCTTGAGTAAGACCTCACATCCTACTGGCGCCGGACGCATACTGTCACAGTATTAAGCCAGAAAATTACTCCAAGGTCAATTTAGACATTAAATAGGAATACAGGAATATCGGAAATGCCGTCGAGTGGAGCTCCAAACAACCTCCTTTTACCGCAGTCTGCTCTCGTGCTTGTTCCGTCCATTACTTTGCAGATAATTCAGTCTGTATAACAAAACCTATAATTGTAGAAAAAGAATTTAGTAAACTTAGAATCTGCTACAAAATAATGGGTGTTCAATTGTTTGATTTCCAGCTATACTTCTATTTCAGGCTTTTCTGGTTTGATAGAATGAATTAATTAGTCATGGTATTGTTAAAGAACATAGAGTTAATTAGTTAGACTTGTATTTGTGTGACAATAATTTCCTTTTCCTGAGATAAAAATAGACATGACATAAGTAGTAGAAGTGATATCAGTTATTCCTTGTTGTCTGCAACTTGTGATGTATCAAAGTTGCCATAGCAATGTCAAAATCAAGAAGCTCACATTATCTGTCAGGTGTTGAACACACACACACACACACACACACACACACACACACACACACACACACACACACACACACACACACACACACACACAGAGGTTGCAGTGGCAGCTGGTGGATTTTAAAATAGGAGAAGCATCTCCTGAATTTATTGTAAACTGAGAATTCAGCATATACTGTATATATCATAGCACAGTGTACCTTAAACATGATTAAAACATTAAACTACTGTTGGGCAAAATGATTAAGATAAAGATTATTTTATGATAAAGTACTGAATATCTCATGTAACTAAATAATGTACTGAAAGTGGAAAAAAAAGTGATTCCATACGTCAGGCACTGCTGGAGTTCCTCATTTTGCATGGGAGAGTGCAGCAGAGCATCATACTGCATATTTCTTCCCCCAGGAAAAAAAAAATCTAGAGATCTAAATGGGACTGTGGTAGCCTAGCGGGTAAGGTACTGAACTATGAACCAAAAGGTCCAGGGTTCAAATCCCACCTCTGCCAAGCTGCCACTGTTGGGTCCTTGAGCAAGGCCCTTAACCCACAATTGCTTGGATTGTAAGATTGTACCAATTGTAAGTCGCTCTGGATAAGGGTGTCTGCTAAATGCTGTAAATGTAAATTCAAAATTCAAAAATTGATGAATGTGTATTTATGTTTATTATCGAATTCCCATGTTAAAGTCATAAGTTGGGCTATCGTAAAACGGAGAGCACCTCTATTGTTAAAAATTGTAAGACTTACTGGCGGGGATTTATTGAAGTTTGAAACATCAGACATTTGCCCAATTGCTGATATACTGACATAATAACAGAAGATGTGCGTTGTGAAGGGGCAATCAAAAGGCACACTATCCAAATAAACTGCAAGATGTTGTCTTTGTGCAAATAGCATATCCCAAACTCCATTCACTGTCAGAGAAGCTAAGTGTGACTCAAAATGCATTCAAAGCCAGTTGTCCAATAAGCATTAATATTTCGTCCTATCTTTTTATTGCATATACACAGTTGTGCCACAGACACCCATAGAGTGTCTATTAGCTTTGTGTCAAGGGCTTTAAAGGTGATTTCACACACTGAGCTGTTCAGCAGAAGGTGTTTGATTTGAATGGACAAGCAGCATGATAGTGCAGTGAGATATTTGATCATTTGATTTGCTAAAATATTGAATTACACCAAGATTAATGAATAGTACACACGGTTTGGTAAACATTTCATTACCACCGCTTAATGAAATAGTGGAGTGTTAAAGCAATAATCTGTGATGAAGTTCAAATGTCGGTTTGCCAGGCTACCAGTGTCAACATACAGTACTATGCAAATGTCTTAGGCATTCCATATTTTTCAGTTTATATTCTGCATATGCATACAGTGGTCACTGTACTGTCCATCTGTTTCTCTATATACGTTGTTATTCCGTTTTACTCTGTTCTCTAATGATCAGGGATGTGCACATGGTCAGCAACAATACTAAAATATCCGGTGACATTCAAGCAACGATGGATTGGTATCAACAGGCTCATAGTGTACCAAGAAAACACTCCCAACAACAGTTCACCACCTCTACCAGTCTGAACTGTCGACGCAAGACAGGTTGGGTCCAGGGGATTCATGCTGTTGGCGCTACCATCTGTGGGCCTCAGCAGAAACTGACATTAAACAGAGCAGGCCACATTTTTTCCAGTCTTCAACTGTCCAGTTTTGGTGAGCCTGTTCCCACTCTAACCTCAGCTTTCTTTTCTTAGCTGACTAAAGTGGAACTCGACCTGCTCTTCTGCTTTTGTAGCCCATCCACTTCGAGTTCAAGTGTTGTGCACTTTAAGAAGCTAACCACTGCTCTCAATGCCTTTACTCATGTAGACATTGTCAAGATGACCTGATCCATGGAGCTCTCTCCAGCCCTTTAGAGGACAAACTGCATTCTGTCAGATCCAAAAATCTCAGATTTTGCCTCATCAATCCAGAGCACTTGTTACCATTGTACTGCACCATAGTCCTTGTGTTTTTCAGCATAGGTGAGTCCCTTGGCTAAGGTGCTCCCTCTGAGATACGTCTTTTAAGTCACAACTCTTCCATGAAGACCGCTTTTGACAAGATATCTCACTGCAGATGGGTGTACTAGTTATGAGCTGAGAGCGGTGCTAGACATCTTCTGATTTCAAAGAGAAGTAAGTCTGAGGTGCTTCGGGTTCCGCATTCAGTTTCTATGTCTGAACACTGCATTTCTTGTCCTTTGCCTGTTTGTTAGCACATCAGGAATCACCTGTCCAATGCAAATTTCAGTTTGGGAGAGACCTTTCTCATGCAAGATGATCACCTTGTATCTTGTTGCTGTACTCACTCTTGTCATGATGTAAAAGTTTAAGGTTAAACTGTTACAATCCACCAAAGGCTTGCGTTTTTAAGATGGTTTCCCTTATCCAGCCTTATAACTTCTACACAGCTGCTTTTGATTCAGTTAATCAGTTTAAATCAATATGAACATTGTCATTGTTCAGTAGCACCTTGTTGTTATGCACTGAGCTATATATCTATATATACAGAAGAAATCCGACTGCCTTATCAATAGCCAATTATTTCCATTCATTCATTTTCATACATGCTTGATCCGGTTGAGGGTGTTGGGGGAGCTGGGACTTATTCAGCAGCACAAGATGCAAGGCGGGAACCAATCCTAGTCAGGACATTAATGTGCACACATACACACTCATTTACTAACACTTGGACACTTTAAAAACACCAATTAACTCAACATGTGTTTGGAATGGTGAAGAAGACACCCATGCAGGCATGTGGAGAACATGCAAGCTCCACACAGATGGAGTCTGCACCAGAATTGAATTGAGGGTCTCTGGAGCTATGAAGCAACAGCACTAACTACTTGTGCTGCTGTGCTGCCCGATATCCAATTAGTGATGTTTCATTTACATTTATGCAAAGCTCTTCAGTATTCTCATCAAGAGGCCGCTGTGAATGCAGGCCCTAATTCCAGCCAAGTAGGAACCACACCATTTGAAGACCAATTTCAATTCATTAATCAAGTGGAATCAGATGTAGTGCCTGCTTGTTTGGAATGAAAACATGTAGCCACATGGACCCTGCTCTAAAACCGTTGCTCTAAGCATCTTTCAACACAGTATCAAGTTAAATTACTTAAATTAAGTATTGTTAAATGTTTAAATGAAAACATGTTTTGGTGAAGCAATCAGTATACGGCATTATTGTCTCATTGGTTCCAACCGATTTCAAAGGAAACCACACTAAACCATCACCACATATCTCAGATTGTAACAATTTATAGTTTGTAGAAGATCAGTAGTAAAATATTTCATACTGGATTTGTCCGGCTTTGTCTTGGTTAATGTATTTATAGGCTATGCAATTTTTAATATATATGTGGTGTTATCATTTTTGTCACCGTATGTACTTATATTCAGTTAAGTCACACTGGGTAAAATAGATTGAAAATATGTTTATTTGAAACTCACTCAGAAACGTAGGCCTAAATATGTGCCCCAACAACTTTCCATTTTGTTTTTAGTGCCCAGAACCATATAGAAATGAATGGTAGTAGCACGTACCACTATTTCCTGCAGAGTGTCTTGTTTTGTATTTAAATATTGTTATATTTTACATAATCATTAGATTGCTATTTTTAGTGAACTGATACAAAAACAAGCATTAAACACCAGATTTCACCTTTTTCATTAATTACAAATGGTGTACTTTGTAATTCATTACCTCCATCTATGTGACTTAGGGTATACCATTATATTAAAGGGAGAAACACAAATCCTTTTACCCTATTCTGTCAACTTAAATTGAAATCAACATTGAAGTCAGCTATTTAGTAGAAGTTATAGTGTTGCGAATAGAAATTTCAGACTCAGTTCGATTTATGGAGTTTGGTGTAATACAGCTGGCACGAGTTCACACATTTCAATTTCCAAATATAAGAATGGGTGACCCCTTTCTCCACATTAGTCAACATATTGATCACTTTTATGCGTCCTGTAGCCTATTGTCTAAGAATGCGTTTTGAAGGCATAGCGCGTGTACCCTTCAAATAGGCTAGTGGTACCAAATATCCACGCCTCAAACAAAAGCATGACTGATGTATTATAGAGTTATCATAGACTTGTCAATAAAAATACAACGTATAGAGGTAATATTAGAGGATGTATCCATTTAAACCCACGTCGGGACAGGTTTGGATAGTGATGTGCGCGCCCTCTAACGCCCCCCGTCCGTAACCCCGCTCCCCCTCCCTGTGCGGGAAGGAGGCGCCAGGGGAGCCCTGGCAAAACCCCCGGCATTCACACTGGCTTTTTTTGCGTTACATCACCAGCGGCAGGCATAAATCGGACGAGCCATGGTGCGTCTCAGTTGGGCGCGTACCGACAGGACGCGAGGAAGCACCATGCGGAGCGCGGGCAGTGCGGGGACACGGGGACACAGCAGCCAGGAGGCGAGCGCGGCGCGCAACCGAGCCATGCGCTTACCAAAGCACCGGTGCCTGGCATGACCTTCAAGTAGACGACTTCTCTCTCCTGCTGCCAAATCGACTTATTGTGGAGTGTGCAGTTTGAACTTCGGAAGCTTTGGACGTCGGCGCACAGGATTTACCCGTGACTTTAAAGCGCGTTTGCAATGGACCCCAATATGGATAACGCCCCCCATTTTCTGGCCATGTGCTTGCTGTTTTTCGCGCTCGGCTTTCGGATAGAAGGCGGCTCGTGTCAGCACATCAGCCACTACCTGCAGCGTCCTGTCCCGAGCGACATCTTGCCTTTAGTGCCACTCAAGGAGGACCCCGATCCCGTGCTCGATCCCAAAGAGCGCGACCTGAACGAGACGGAGCTGCGCGGCTTGCTCGGTGCCGACTTCGACGCGCGCTTCATGTCTGTGGTTTCACCCGAGGACAAAAAAGAGGACCTGGAGCAGATGCTGCAGCGTCCTACCGGGCCCATGCCCAAAGAGATCCGCGCGTTGGACTTCGACACGGCGCACGATCCTAAGAAACAGAACAAAAAGCTGCGCAGGCGTCTGCAGCTGTGGCTGTGGGCGTACGGCTATTGCCCGGTGGTGTACACCTGGCAGGACTTGGGCAGCCGCTTCTGGCCGCGCTACGTCAAAGTGGGCAGCTGTTTGAGCAAGCGCTCGTGCTCGGTGCCCGAGGGCATGGTGTGCAAACCGGCCGATTCCAAGAACTACACGCTGCTGCGCTGGTACTGCATATCCAAGCGCGGCGTACTCAAATGCTCCTGGATCCCCATACAGTACCCCGTTATATCAGAGTGCAAGTGCTCCTGTCCGAACTGAACACACATACACTCACACACACACACACACACCCTCATGCCCTCACATGCACTGCTCCAAGTGTAGGAATGTCTCTGCGATGTATATGTGGTGTTATTTTTATCATTTGTTTTCCTAGAGGTCAGTATTTACCTATATCAAGCGTCTACTGTATTTCTCGAGCATACTCTGGGTTAATGTATTTATGTTTCGCGCACTGCGAAGAAAAAAACATTTTAAAGGACACTTTTATTGAAGGAATTATAAGCTTTTTTCCATTATTCGGAAAAAAATATATGTTTTTATAGACCTCAAATAATGTATGACTTACGATGTAATTTTGCAGCTTGGTGTGCTGTGAATGGAGTAAACATGAGTGTGTAAATTAAGAGATATTTATTCTTATTTCCATGTAGTCCAAAGTCATTTGAAATAAAACCACTTAAACAGCATTACTGTTTTCCACCTTTATTTTGTAAGCATTCTGTGCTGCGGCTATGTGACATAACCATTGCCTGTTTTAAATCTGCAAAGTTGAAGTGTCAAAACTGTCCAAGTGACATATGCCTAGGTGTTAGGCATAGTGCTTACCTCTAAGAAGGAGTGGATCATTAACTTCAGGGCTTTTTTTTTCCACAGACGCCATCCATCCTCAGGCAGTCTGAAGGGTCTTTGTAAAAGGATTAAAAGTTAAAGACCTTCATTTTCAGATTCTTTCATTTAATCTGTGTGGCGCCTGAAACATAGTGGATGGATGATCACATGTAAAAACATTCTCGCTCTGTCTGCAGCCTAAAGTCTCCTGGCAAGAAAAGAACAACTTGACCCTGGTGAAGAATGAAGACACTGAAATAGTATTCTCTATCGATTAACTTTAAAGCTTGTTATATGACAAACTGTTACGAGACTGCCATGAATTCTGTAAGCCATACTCTGTTTGAAAGTGCTCAGAAATGATTCGAGATTAGTATCAAAGCTATTTAAAACTTAAGTCACATTAGGCCTATACAAAGCCTTTTTTCCTATGCATACATTTTGAGAGGTGATGAAACTGTGCTGTTGACTGATTTGTTGTAAGTTTGACATATTGATAGTCGTCTGAGAGGGCAGTCATAACATGCTTTGGACTACGTTACGCAGCCTACTGCGCTGTGGGTGTTTGGCAGTTTTCAAAACAGACATTAAATTTACCCCATGTAGAGTAAGAAACACTAGGCCTCTTTGTGTATATAATGGCAAACCAAAAAAGACTAGACTCACGGATTATGAAAACATTTAGCTGCTTCTAGTACCGTAAACAATGTATTAAAATAAAATATTGTTTGGTTTTCTTTTTTTAATGTAGCCCAAGATCTTGAGACGTTTTCTTATTTATTCCTGGTTACTGGCACAAAAATGTCTCTTCCCTTTTCAGAGGCCTAATAAGCCCACAAGGATTCAGACATTGTTCCTTAAAATAGAGAAACGCTGTTTAACAAGTGCCTTCCAGTACAATCACACCCCCTTTCCCCTTGGTTATCATCAGCACACTGTTATTGATTCGTCATTTGTAATGTACACCATAACACATTAGCAGGCAGCATTAAGGATTCGTCTGAACAAAGGTATCATTAAGTTCTGCAGCCATAAGCTAAATGCTGATAGCTTCTTAGAAATGGTGTCTCCCTCAGCTTTCAGGCCATCTCATTCCGGGTAATATAAGAGAAAGCTCTGTATCATTAAACCACAGCATGCCACCCAGGCACTGGCATCTGTCCGGAATCACTAACAATCAGGTGTCAGACACAGCACTGCAACCGTGAGGAGGGCTTGCCTGGCCACCCACAATTTCACTTTCACCATGCCAGAAGGGTAAAAATCACTGCTTTTAAACTTTCACACTGGCTTTTTCCAGCCACGCCTTGGCAACAAAATGGATTCTTATTGCTGGTGTTTGTTGCTTGGTAACTAGACCAACTATCTTTCCACAGGAACATGGGTACCAGTTGTGTGCCTGTAAGAAAACAGAGAAACACATGCTTATGTCTCACATTGTTTTGTGATCAAAACTACCACACTGACTGCTGTTTTTTTTTTTTTTTTGGTTGCCAAATCTTAACAGAACCCAAATGATTTGAGGTCTGGAAAATTCTCCATCTTCATGCACCCATTGAAGATGTGCATTGACCATTTAGGAGCATTGTTCGCAGCATTAGGGTGACATGTCAAAATCCATCCAGTGAAAGCTTGCATAGCCCAGGACACGAGCAATAATGTTTTCAGAACTGTCAGCAAAATAAAAATTTGCCTAGTTTTGCAGCCTTTGATTTGTCAGCATTGCTGTTTAATGGGAATGGAATGTATTGTCAGAGCCTCATGTGGAAAACAGACATAATTATAGCCTATATGTTGATGCACGTCTCGTGAACAGACATGCATCAACATAAGCCATAGTTGACATGTGTTGTTCTTTAGTCTTTATGAAATTCCACGGTTTTTACATATAATAGCTTCCTGGTCTATTAGTTTCTGCCTTTACAACATATGTGTGGTAAATGGCACCTGTGCAGCTGTCTGCACCTTTAATATGTATAATAACCAGGTATTCTTGTATGTCTTCAAATATACATACATATGTCTGATCTAGTGCTTTTGAGTAAGACATTTTGCATGATTGTATACCTTATGGTGGGTATGACTGTAATGAGAAGGCAATCAGTCTGATGTGTTTAAAACAGGAACCAATCACAACTGAACATACCAGTGTGATCTCTCATGCATGGCTGTCATATTCTTGAAGTGAATCAACTAAGCGCACAGATGTTAAAGACCTGTCCTGTGGCTCAAATGTTTTCTTTCTGTACAGCTTGGCCGTAGGTTAGATTCTTCTCCTTCTGAATCAGACCTGTTGCAGACACTGTGGCGTAACTCCATAATGGAGATGAACTTCACTCTGGTACACTGTTACCTCTAGGTGTAATAAACGTCTTTGAGACTTGGCACTGCTTTTTACTGCCACTGGCAAAAATGATCAAATCACAGATATGACACCAAGCAATTGTTGTAATAGCTGAACATCCTGGCTTCTTGAAGCATACCTCAGGAAATTGTATTTAATTTATTTTAATTAATGGCATATTCTTTCCAAAATTATGGAATTACTTAATGTTGAGGAAAAAATTATGGAATCACGTTTTGCATTTTGCTAATCGACATGAAAGATGTCCAATGAAAAGTCTTTCAAGTAGGAAATTCAACACGCTGTGGCAAAAGATGTAGGCTGAGTCTATGTCAGAAGAGTCTAAAATTTGGTACAAGTATAAACAAAATGGAAATATTATAGAAAGTGTCAGGAAAGTATTTTAAATCTCATTCAAGAAGGAAATTCAACAGTGTGGCAAAAGAGTGTAAACAAAATGTAAAGGCTATAGAAAGTTTCAAGATGTCAAAGCAATAGGACTTGAAAATAGAAAATGCTCAACAAAATAAATGAAAAACAAAATGGGCGGGAACTGGAGTCACCGGTTTTGACAGAACTATAAAAAAAATTGTCTGAAAGAAATAGAATTTACATATAGAATGTCAAACAAAAACCAGTACTACCACCTAAACAGAAGGAAAGCAATGTTACAGTGGGCTAAGGAGAAGCAATAACAGAGTGTGGATAACTGGATGAAAATGATTTTCAGTGATCTCAAGTCTGCATTGGCCAAAGAGATGATGAATTTTAATCTGGTGCCATTTAATGATACATGTAAAGATGAAATTTTCCTACTCATTTATAATATGGGGTTGCATGTCAGCCTAAGGACCGGGGAGATGCCAATCGTTACCTCAACAGTCAGTCGTTGAAATTTTGCTCACATTTCTTATTCTGTTGATAGAAAATAGGTTTGGTGATAATGAAGTCATTGTTTCAGGATGATGTCTTCCCACAGAGCAAAGAGTGTTAAAGCTTTTCTTCAAGAAAGGCATATCAGCTCAATGACATGGCCAGTAAACGGTCTGGATCTCAATCCGTTTGAAAATTTATGGTGGAAATTTAAAAAATTGGTCCATGACAAAGCTCCATCCTACAAAGCTGAGCTGTCAACCACTATTTGAAAGAGTTGGAACCAGTGTGATGTAGAATATTGTTTTTCATTAGTGAATACATGCCTCTGAGAATTCATGCTCTTAAAAGCATGAGGAGTACAGAGTACAAATTGTGAAATTTTTTTTTTGCTTGATGATTCCATAAATCTTTCCTCAACACTGAGTGATTCCATCATTTTCCTCTACTTGGTCTGGAAAAAAAATTAAAATAATTTAATTTCATTTGTTTGAGGTATGAATCACAAAAGCAAGAATGTCTAACTAGTAAACAAAAATTGTTTGGTGTCAAATCTGTGATTTTTTTATTTGTTATGAAGTAAAAAGGCTGGGTGAACAGGGTCAGATCTGGCAGAAACTGGAGGCGGATTCAGTAATGCAATTCAAAGCAAGCTTTATTAAAGCAATCACAGCAAAAAGGGCAGAGCAAAGGGTAGAGTCAGAAATGGTCCAGAGTTCAAAACCAGATAATCAGTCCTACCAGGCAGAGAATCAGATAAGTGACACAATAAGTGGAGTTAGGAAGCGAAACAGGGTTCAATCGCAGGGTCAGTAGTCACAGTTCAGATAGACGCTCAGATGAATCTTTGCAAATAAAAATGACAATAGTGATAGTGATGACCTCATGCAGGACTGGTGTGTGTGATCAGAAGTTAGGCAAATGGGAGCAAGGGAGTGAATGACGTAGTGAATGATGTGGGAAATGCAGATCAGGAGTGACATGGTCATGACATTCCCCCCTTCACTGGCAGGAGTCTAGGAGGTGACACAGAGTGTAGGCAGGAACTGCATTGATTTCTCTATCTGGAGGGGGCGTGACAGTGGCTTTGTGAAGGGTACCAGGCTTGGGCATGGACAAATGAAAGGACTGGAACATGGGGGGAACCTTGGGCCACAGATTGAGGAGGGGGGGCTGTTCTGATGGACCTGAGCCCACATGGACTCGTGAGTCTCATTCAGGTATCCACAGCTGGGCTGGCAGTAAGGTCCCAGAGGTCCCAGGGCACAGGGTGTTGGTAGCCCAGAAAGCAATGGAAGGGAGTGAGGCCAGTGGAGGAGTGGATCAGGGAGTCCAGCACTATCTCTGCCAAGTCGAAGAAGCGACTCCAGTGTTCTGGTATAATATACACAGAATCGTACCCAGTTCCTCATTGGTGGGCACACTCCAGCCATTGGACTGGGGCGATACCAAGATGTCAAGCTCATGCTGATGCCTAGCCATTTCAGGAATGCCTGGCAGACCCCAAAGTCAACTGGTGGTCCTGGTCTGACAGGATGTTTTCCGGTAGTACATATTGCAAGAAGATGTCCTGGAAGAGCAGCTCAGCAGTGTGGAAGACTGCAGGCACCTGATATAGGTGGCTGTATGGCTGGATGACTGTCAGCTTTGGAAAGATAACCGACAGAATCAGTGGTGATATGCGACATTTACATTTACAGCATTTAGCAGATGCTCTTACCCAGAGCGACTTACAACTGATATAATCCAAGCAGTTGTGGGTTAACGGTCTTGCTCAAGGACCCAACAGTAATAGCTTGGAAGAGCTGGGATCTGAACCCTGGACCTTCTGGTCCAAAGTCCAGTACCATAACCACAGTCCACAAGGGACTGGTGAAGTGGGAAGCCAGCAGGGTGGACTGACTGAGTTGTCCTTAGTGGAATGGAGGTCAGACAGAGATTCTTGAAGCCAAGGTGGTAGGATATGGTAAATAGGAACAGGAATAAAAGAGGGAGCAGCGGGAATGGCAGGGGTTCAACCTTTTTGCAGTCCTGTGGTATTCAAGGTTGCAGTGGTCAATGTGCACAATGTAGAGGTGTATGGATCCCTGAGACCAATGGTACCATTCCTTTAAAAAGAACTTGAAGGCTAACAGTTCCCAGTCTCCCACTTCGTAGTTCTCCTCAGTGGGGGTGTGTGCTTGTGGGAGAAATAGGCGACTAGGAACAGCTCAGGTATCCTAGTCAGGGTGTTTGAGGACCGGGGCTGAGGCAAAGGCTTTCTTGAGACAGTGGAATGCTTGGATGGCTTGGGGAGAGAACTGGAATGATTGGGGTTGTCTCTTAGAGAGCTGTGAAAGGTTCTACAATGGAGCCTAAATGCCTGTAGAAATGAACTAACCCCAAAAATTACTGGGATTAAAAGCGTGGTGTTAAAATGTCCATGACCGTGTGAACTGATGCAGGACAAGTGTGTGTGTGATCAGAAGGTGGCGAATGGGAGCGAGGGAGTGAATGACGTCAGGGATGACGTGGTGGGAGTGATGCGTGCTGGGAAATGCAGTCTGGGCGTGACATGGTCGTGACAAACATCCTCTAAATGTGGTAATTTCATAATGTGTTTATATTCTTCACTTTTCAGTCTACCTTCTACTTCAACTCCTTAACAAAATCTGCAAAGTATCAGTTGAAAAATGTGCATAAATGTGCCAACTATTCAGCCCCGAAACAAAACATGCCGCCTTATGCTTTTCTGTGTTATCACCCAGATAAATCAAATCATTCAGCAAGAAAGAACAGCCTCAATGCACATAAAGTTGTGGATGTTACTTTTTATCAAAATTGTGACAGGCAGGTATACAAGTATAACCTGAACTTGTATTTTTGCCAAGCCTAAGACTTCTCTATTTCTACGCTTAAAAAATGCTTACTTTATAAAAGCCTTTAAATGCTTGAGTCAATTGTGGCTTAATCGAACCACAAACTTCATCTCCTTTTGTTCTTCCTGGCTTATGGCAGGAAAAATTGGCAGCATCCCCCCTGTAATTTTCTCCCCATGGCCAGGCCTGTGTAGGCTATGTGCCATCATTCCACCTATTCCTTTCTGTATTACTAGGATAATTTATATAGCACTGGCAAAGGATTTTCCTCTGAGTTCATAGCATTTCTCAGTGGTTGCAACTGTCTTTTACACACTCCTATTGGACGTTTTATAAGAGAAAGCTTTGAGACACAGTTTGGACGGAGGTTCTTCGATACAGTTTTTAGCAGCCATGTATGGTTGGCTTCTCTGCAGGTCAGATGAGAGCATAGTCTTCCTCACAGTAAAGCAGATCAGGAGGGAAACATGTAGTAAACCTAATATGTACATCAGGTGAAAGTCATAAATCTCAGCTTGCTGTCTTCCGTGACCAGTGTCATCATGCGGATGATTAAGATGCTGGACTGTGAGGCGTTCTGGACTTCTGGACTGACAGTGGAGACACAGGAAGCGTCTGCATCAGTTATCTGTGCAGGACTAAGATCCATCCTGCATCAGCCTGTAGCTGTTTGGAGGAGGCTGGACTGGTGTTGAAAGTATTGGCAGCACTGATCCATAATAAATGCACCCAGCAGACTGTGGCGCCACTCTTGTATATGCATGTGCGCGAGTGAATATCTGCCTGTCTGCATTATGCGCAAGTGTGTATGTGCATATCTGCTGTCTGTACTATATTAGAGTGTGCACACGCATGTGTGTACGGGGTGTGGGTGTGTGCATTTGTGTCTGCCTGCAATTGTGTAAAATGAGGTGTTTCAACAGGAATGATAGACCACTTTCTAAAATGCCCTTATATGCAGACTTCTGATTATACATTCTGCAATGGAGCACTTTTCCTGAGCATGGAGACGAGTAATGGAAGATTAGAACCGTCATAAAGAACAGTGGCATGTAGAGCATGTGTTGTGTGCTTCTCAAAGTAAACATGTGTCACCCTTTTTTTTGATAGATAGAGGCAGTGTAAGAATTACTTATCCAATTTTCAAAGTGATTCTATCTTTTTTAATCCCTCTCTTATCCCTGCTTCTTTCTTAGCCAACAACACCAATCAGACAAGACAGTGCTGTGTTTCTGCGGTTTCTCCAGTTGCTGAATAGCTTTTACTGGAGGAATCCTGACTCAAAGCCTTCTGACACCCCTGACATGTCTCAGCATACACTACGTGCAAGTCTTCCAAACTTGTCAAAAAAGAATTACAATCCTGCGTTGATGAAAGACATGAAATGCATACCTACAGAGTCTTGCTGTTAATGTCTTGGTGTGACAGTCCTTCACATCATCACAATTTTAAAGTCGTCGTACTAATATTTAAATCTTTCCATTTTTAAGTGTAGTCTTAACTTAAAAGCAAGGCTGGTGGGGAGACCCTGATTTGTTTTATTTTGATGTGACGTGTCGCAATTAAAACAGTAAACTTAATGAACTTACGTGTTTAGGAGCAATCTTGCCGTGGAGACCTCGAGTCCAAAACAGGACAAAATTCAGTGACAATGCGCCGCCTAGTGGTTCATCGGAGAGCATATTGAATGAAGTCTTTTATTTATGACCCACAATTCTTTTAAATTTTCGCTAGCACATACACATCTATCAGACGTAACTGGGTACTATGTATTGTCATTTGATTGTGAACTGCAGTTTTTTTCCGAAGTAAATTTTGAGACAATGCTCCATTGTAAAAAGCGCTATATAAATAAATCTGACTTGACTTGACTTGACTACTATGTTTGTTCAATAACATCATCATTTTAAAAAGAAAGAGACAAGTGTGAGCAACTTCATTTTGTGACATACAGACTGGAAAAAGAGAAGTATTGTCATTTGATTGTGAACTGCAGTTTTTTTCCGAAGTAAATTTCTCCTACGCTGCTTTAGACATAGTTTATGAAAGTCTCCAGTATGTGTTAAAAAGATTTAAATGGCCAGTCACTACAGAACAAAACACTTCGAGCAGCCACTATCATAGACAAAACATCTTTGTGTGGGCTACGTCCGTGACATGTCACTGCTTCAAGCTCCATTATGTAAGCATTTTGACTAGCAAATATCTGGAGACAACTACAGTAATAAGAACGTGACTATCCTGTTCAGACTATGATGGGAGCTCTGACGTGAAATCAAATAAGTTAAAACTAAAAAAATTCTAGACGTCATTTGATGAACATGTAAAGTACAGACTGTGTAGATTTCTTCTGCTGATATGCCAATCAATAATCCTAAAATCAGTGTTTGGAAATGTTCAGAGTTTGAAATTGTGTCTGAAATGTGTTTAATGAAAATCCTTGGGATTTAAAAGCTTTTTGATGCCATGGCTATCAACTACCTAGCAATATAAACGTGTCTCTTTTGAACACCATATCTTATTGCCCATATGGGTATGTTCAGGCACATTAAAGTCTTCTCAAGGCCTGTCTGGTAAGAAGTATTTCAAGTCATGTGTCTGTCATAACAGAATGAGAAAGAGATTTATAACCTCCTATTGAGACCATTTCCCCCCACGCACAAAGTCGATATTACCTCCTAAATCTTGCGGCTATGGTAGATTTATTCAGGCTGGCAGGCAAGGGCCAGGCAGCAGAGGCGAAGCCTGCACCCACATGTTGGCATGAGGAAAAATTATCGTGGATTAACGCCTTGTTTCACCTCGAAGGCATGTCTTGCCATAACTGCCTGGGCGGGATGACTTGAGGTTGGACTGGGCTTGCATGCTGTGTGTGTGGATGTGGAGGTGTCAAGTAAGTTTTTCCGTGGCTTTTTTTGCAAGAGAAGAAAGACAGCCCTGCAGGCACGTTGTGCAGTGACACCTCACTGACAGGTATGTCTTGGTGTCCTTGGCCAGCCTAGCTAGCAAGCCCGCTGGAGTAAATCTGCCGTCATGAGCTCCTCTCACCCCAGTGCAAGGCGACATGGTTCTTGTCGGCCCCCGCAGGACAAGGTCACTGGCAGACATGGAGTTTGCCCAAGACCACCAAAGCATCCTGGCCGGTTCCTGTGAAATAGTTCACATGGTTTCAAACCTCATCTATTCCCTGAGACGCACAGCTCATGAGAAATGCACATATTCCCAGTGCATGCAATTGATACGACTGAACTGCACTTTAATATGAATAAACAGCGGCTCACGTTCTAGGCTTTGTCGCTTTTCTCCAGTGAGGTGTGAGATTATACACAGCAAGGAAAGGGAATCACACACGTTCTTACGTCAGATTTATTAAGTAATGCGTTTGTTCAAAGCTAGTATGCCAGAAACATTTTAAAATATTGCAGGTTATTCTAAATGACTAAGAATCTAGATATATACATTATTTAAAGACAAAGGAAACATGATTTCTACATCTAGTTGTATAGATATTTATGAATATACAGGTGGTCTGAATTTGTTCCCTGTTCCCTATATAGTGCACTATTTAAGGTGTTGGCCATTTTGTAGTGCTGTTCGAATTCTCAATTTCCCGGATAATGCATTCTGTAATACTACCCAGAATAACACCTGACTTTATAAATTGACGAGGTGCCTGAGCTTATATTAACAACACCAAGATGGAAGACTTTCTGAATGCATGTCAGAACAGATATCTCAGTCTGATCTGGTTGGGATGTGCTGGACAAACAAGTCCAATCCCCATGGAGGCCCCACCTCCAAACAACTTAAGAGGTCTCATTTAATTATTCTAAAGGGTTTCATGTTCAACACACTGCGACTTTACAGTGGAACTTGAAAGTTTGTGAACCCTTTAGAATTTTCTATGTTTCTCCTGCATTAATTATAGAACCTCAAACTTTATCTTGATATATATACAAACGTCCTAAAAACAGATAGAGATACCCCAATGAAACAAATGAGACAAAAAATATTATACTTGGTCAACTTTTTATTCAGGAATATGATCCAATGTTGCATATCTGGTGAGCGGCAAAAGTATGTGGACCCTCTAAGATTAGCAGCTCATATGAAGGAAAAGGTGAAATTAGAGTCAGGTATTTTCAATCAGGCATCAGTGGGCTCCTTGTTTTATTTCAAAGAACAGAGATCTACCAAAATCTAATCTTCACAAAACATTTTGTGGAAGTGTATCATGTAAAAAACAAAGGAGATTTCAAAGCCATTGAGGAGATTTTTTGGAGCCCAAAGAACAATTGCGCTTGCAGGGTCACACGGCAAAAAAAAATGTTGGGGACAAGCCAGAAGACTTTGGGGAAGAACACTTGTGGATGAATGAGACCGAAATAGAAAGGCAAAAGACAAACACGCATAAGTAATAAAGTTTATTCCAGCACCCGGAAAAGGTTGAAAGATCCCCGAAGAGTCTGTGATGAACGGCAAGGTGGTGGTAGGGTAGTGTCATGGTTTTTCCTGGCCATGTTAGTGTCATGGTTTGCTGGACCAACAAATCTAAAGGCAAATGTCAAGACATCTGTCCATGAATTGACTGAATCCCAAGAGAATGTTGAGTCATGCAATAAGACAACGACCCTAAGAACACAAAGCGTTCTAAAAAAAAACCAAAATTGCCCTAAAGAAAGAAGAAGCTTAATGTTTTTGAAAAGGGCCAAGCCAAGTCAAATCCTGACCTTAAGCCAACAGAAAATGTTGTGGTAAGCAAGTTAATATGAGGAAACCCACCAACATCTCAGAGTCAAAAAGCTGTTCTGTGGGATGAATGGGCTAAAAAACTCCTCCAAGCCGATGTGCAGGACTTGATCAACAAGTTACTAGAACCATTTAGAAAATATTAAAAAACTTAATAAAGGGCTCACAAAGTTTCCCGAAGCATGTAACTGTGCCATGTACTTTGTTTATTTGGTTTTTGTTTTTTTGCTATTTAACTTTGGAGGGGAAATGTAATGTACTTCTTAGGGTAATTTTTAAATATTAGATATATGTTCTCCTACTTGAGTAAATTCATAAAGAAATTATTGGTTATGTTGTTTTTCTGGTTTCCTGCTGCTTGATATCTAAGTGTGATCTAAAATTTATGTTGGACAATTCAATTATCTTATCTTAGACAGTAGGTAGTGCTCATGTACAGTGCTCAGGTTCTGCATGTGCCTTGAGCGCTGGGGTGAGAAAGATTACAGACTACGGTGGGAAAATAAATAAACCAAACATAAAACACAACATTTTATACTATGGCAGTGATTATCAACAATGTTGTTTTTCTTTGATCAAGAAAGCAACACATTTTTTATGTTCTGTGTCTGTGCTCGTGTTGATTGTGGTCCTGAGGTATTTTTTTTTTATAGTAACAATGCTAAAACCTTTACAATTGAACTAGTAACATGTCAACCCCAATAGGCTGTTATACATGTATATCCTAACATCAAGACATTTTAAATTAAAAGTTTTTAAATATGAAAACGAAGGCCTATCTGTTACTAACTCGCTGGGATTAAAATCACATTGAATTCTACTGAAACTGAGAAAGACTTGCTCCCTGATATTTTATCCACCCCACCTTGTTTTTTTTTGTTTTTTTTTGTTTTTTTTTTCACTTTTCAAAATGTCCCCTTATTTCTGGAAAATTGTTCAAACAGGGCACCTTTATACACCTTTATACACCTCACCAGCATATTTGAATCAAGGTAACCTAATTTTCTCGAACACTTACACTTTTAAAACTTACAAGTGGTAATGAAAAAAGTTTGGGCACCCCTGATAATTTTCATGATTTTTTCTTTATAAATCATTGGTTGTGTCCAGCTCAGCAATTCAGGTAAATATATCATATAGCAGATGAACACCGTGATATTTGAGAAGTGAAATTAAGTTTATAGGTTTTACAGAAAGTGTGCAGTAATTATTCAAACAAAATTAGGCAGGTGCATAAATTTGGGCACCCTTGTCATTTGAATACCTTTAGCACTAATTATTGGAACACAAAATATGTTTTGTAAGCTCACTGACCCTTGATCTACATACACAAGTGAGTCCAACTATGATAAAGGGTTAAGGTGGCCAATTGGAAGTTTTTCTCCTCTTTGCATCTTCTCTGAAGAGTGGCAATATGGGAGCCTCAAAACAACTCTCAAATGGCCTGAAAACAAAGGTTGTTCAACATCATGGTTCAGGGAAAGGGAAAAGCTCTCTCAGAGATTTCAGCTGTCAGTTTCCACTGTGAGGAACATAGTGAGGCAATGGAAGACCACAGGCACAGTTCTAGTTAAGGAACTCCCGAAGTGGCAGACCAAGAAAAATCTCAGATAGGCAGAAGGAGGCGAAGGATGGTTGAGAACAGTCATAGTCCAGCCACAGACCACCTCCAAAGACCTACAACCTCATCTTGCTGCAAGATGGTTCACTCGGTCACTGTTACGCAGGCTTTTGACTATAGATTTAGACCAGGTTGCATGGCTTGGGTGGGCTTGCTGAGGCCCTGGAGTCTGGAGTGATGTGTGGCCTGCCAGCCTTGTCCGCTTGCCGGGAGTAGTCCGGGTGGGCGGTCTGGCTTGAAACTAGGCTTGGGGTACTCGTGATCTTGACTCATGCAAATCCCTTGCCTTTAGAATAAGGGCCAGAGCTGGGGGTTCATAGTCAAAGAGTCTTATGGTGATCAGAGACGTTGGGTTGCTGTCTTCTGCCGCTCGTGGGGTTGCCAAATGTCTCATGTGATCCCTTCTTGGCTGTTTTGTTTCCTTCCAGTTCTCTTTCCTCTTTTCTAGCTTTCTAGCTTTCTAGCTATGCTGCTATAGCCTAATGCTGCCGGGGTCCTCATGCTACACATGGCATCCAGTGATTGTTAATAAAACTGTGCTCTTAATCATAACTAATTACATTTTCTGTTTTCTCTCCCGAGCTGTGTTCCGGCAGTTCCCCGGCCCCACACATGATGTTCATCTGATGGAGCTCCAACTGTGCATAATTCACATTTTATTCGACCATACTGACTCCATGACTTTAGTTTCGGCCTTTAAGATTTATCATCATACCCGGCCACTTAATGCCGATGTGCACATACTTCACATTCTATTTTCGAACTTGACTCCATGACTTAGTTCGCTCTTAGATTTATCATCTAACGCCGCCAAGGCAGGTTGGGTCCTTTTTTGAGTCTTGGTCCTCCCAAGGTTTCTTCCCTAGAACTAGGGAGTTTTTTCCTTGCCACTGTTCCCGCCCCTAGGCTTGCTCAACCTTGGGATTGGATTTGAACGTAGTTTAATTAGGAAGATAATCTAAACTTGTAAAGTTTGCTTTGAGACAATGCTCCATTGTAAAAAAGCGCTATATAAATAAATCTGACCTTGACTTGACTTGGACCTGTTCATCGTTCAACTATACAGCGCATTTTGCACAAGGAGAGGCTTGTAGTGTTTATGGGGAGGAAGGAGAGGCCCTGTTATGGGGAGAGTAACTGCAGAAGAAGCCTTTTCTGCAGACACGCCAACAAACAGAGTCACTTGAGGTGTGCTACAGCACAGCATTTGGACAATCCCCACCAGCTTCATTTTGGAATAAAGTTGCCTGTGTACTGATGAAACTAAAATTGAGTTATTTGGACATAACCAAGGAGCGAAAAAAAAGAAACACAGCATCCCAAGACAAACACTTGCTACCCACAGTAAAATTTTTGGTGGCTGGGCGGTTCCATCATGCTGCTGTATACTGTGTGGCCAGTTGCAGGTACTTATGAATCTTGTTAAAGTTGAGGGTCGCATGGATTCCAGTTAAATATCTCCAAATTCTTTGAGAACAATGTTCAAGAATCAGTGAACAAAGTTTTGCACCGAGGCCAACGACCCCAACCCTGCTCAACTAAGGAGCCAATTCAATGCAGAGGAACCAGTACAAACAACGTTCTGGGAATGGCCATCTCAGTCCCCCCAAGACATGACTATTAACTGAAAAATGTGGGCTGTTCCATGCTCCGGAAAACCATCAAAAACCTGACTGAAACTGGAGAATGTTTCTAAAGAAGAATGGTCCAAAGCACCTTCAATAACCAGAATCCAGACTGGAAGCTGTAGGAAGCGTTTTAGCGCTTTGTTATTTCTTACAAAAGGAGGATCTACTAAATATTGATGTAATTTTTTCTGTGAGGTGCCCCAAATTTATGCACCCTGGCCTATTTTTGTTTGAATAATTACTGCACACTTTCTGTAAATCCTATAAACTTCAACTTTCACTTCACCTTCTCAAATATCACTGTGTTTCATCTGCTATATGATATATTTTTTAACTCAAGTTGCTGATCTGAACAACCAATGATTTTATAAAACTAAAATCATGAAAATTATCAGGGGGTGCCCAAACTTTTTTTCATACGGCTGTAAAACTGATCTACATTAATCATAATCCAAAAAGTGGGAAATGGAATAGTGAAACGTGTACTTACATTTACATTTGACACAGCCCCCAACAAACAAACCCTTTTTTAGCAGATGCCCTTATCCAGAGTGACTTACAAATGGATACCAGTCTTACAATCCCAAAGCAATTGTGGGTTAAGGGCCCTTGCTCAAGGGACCCAACAGTGGTAGCTTGGCTGAGGTGGGATTTGAAAAAGCCCTGGACCTTCTGGTCCATAGTCCCAGTACCTTACCCGCGCTAGGCTACCACAGTACCACAGTACTTTTGCTAAGTTGGTAAGTGTTTTAAAATGAAGAAAAAAAAAAAAAGAAATTAAGAAGGAAAGAAAGGACTTTTGCATTTTCACTGTCAGCCATCCAAGAGGACTTAACCATTTAACAAACCTGTTTCTGAGTTCAGGCCGACTTTAAGTCCAATCAGGCTCTAATCCAAGCTGACATTAAAAGTGCACAAGGGATTTTATCGTCTTGGAAGTACAAGACTCATGACAGACCTGGCGTTGAACATCATAAACATACAGAAACATGAAAGAACAGTGGGAGAAGGAGAGATGGAAAGAGTGGGAGAGAATCCAAAGAATGAGAGTGTTTGACGCGTCTTCTCCGTGTTGATGGATGAGTCGTCAGAGTATTAGTGTGTCCCAGTCTGGTGCCGGATTGTTGTCATAGTGTAAACGTGCCATTCCCTCATCCAGGGCTTCAGAGTGAAATTCCCTTTTGTTTACGCTGTGATGCTCAGTGGCAGACTTCACAGTCATAACAGCTTTACTAAGACAGTTAACACAAGGCTGCGATCTGGCACTGTGAACAGTGTAAGGTTTGCATCATGCATGATGAGTTAGATAAAAGCAACAGGAGTTTGTAGGTATGGTATCGAAAGTGGCAGGCTAGAGCTAGAAATCTCAGATAGTTGCAGTAACTAATTCTAATTATAGGCAGCGAATGGAGGGAGAGATGTTATTGCGCTGGAAGATGGATTGAAGTCTGGTGCGTGTGCCAAGGGGGAGACTCCACATTTCCAGACTGGCTCTGTTCTGCTCTGGTGGGTGACTGAGTGTGTGTGTGTGTGTGTGTGTGTGTGTGTGTGTGTGTGTGTGTACGCGTGCAAAGGGGGTTACACTGCTGCACACTGTTCAAACTGTTTATGCATACCAGCCTGCTCTGAGTGCCTCTTTGTCATGAGCTGTTTACATAAACTTATTTTGGGAAAATTCCACATGACTGGACAGGATTTCACTATAAATCATTGAATCTGCAGCTTTGTGTAATGATAACTTCTGTCAGTCATGGAGTCCTCCTTAATGGCCTTTCTTTTCACTCCTTTTTGCCAAAGCTCACTGGTAGAACATGGCCTGTGTGTTAAAATGTGCAGTAATCTAAGCTATGGAGTGACTTTGTAGGTCTTACAAATTTGACTGTATGTTTTACTTCCATTGTTGAAGTTTGTTTATCTGAAACGGTTTACTATGGTTTACTACGGTTTCTATGACATGCTGTAGGCACAATCTCCACTAGATGGCACTACAGAACTAGAACACAAACCCAGTGCCATTAAACAAACAAATAAACAAGACAAGCAAGCGAAAAAATAAAAAATAAAACGCTAAAAATGAGCAAAATCTTTTGGCGTGTAAGCCAGGGACAATGACTCAGTGCTTATACTAATGAGAAAGTTTGCCAAGCTGCAGCTGTGCCTTTGACCCCAAATCCTCATTTGCTCAACGTCAGCCAAATAAATGAATGCACCACATTTTATAATTCAGGAATGAAACACTTTATAATTCTTAAATTAGCGTAAGACATTAAAATATTTACACAAATAATGGTATGCCACACTAAGTACCCGGAGCAATCGGTTCATCTCATTAATTGTGAATGATAACCATTTCCCGTGCAATTAAAATACTGCATAAACATATCCAACATATGGTCTTCTCATTTTCTGGTGTTACAAGCAGCAACCAAAAATGTATGAACAAAATTAAATGTTGATCACAGACTAGTTTGATTTGATTCGTTCACGTTTTCATAGTCAGCTTCAGTTTCCTTCCTAGAGAAAAAGAGCGAGGAGAGGTCATTTTCAGAGTGCATCCCTCTGACCTATAACAAATGTGAGTGCATGATCAGCTGTACCTTTTGCTTGATTTACGACGCTTGTAAACGCTGTTAGATAAAGCAATGACGCAGACGAGAACCAGAAATACAGCCACCGCAGCCAGGCCAGTGAAAACGTTCTTTTGAACTTGATCTGTGGAAACAAAATGCACTGTGATCAGCAATAGTATTCGACTGATTTGTCTAACACTCAGGTCCATAAAGTCATACTTTGTGCACAAAGCAACTGGTACAGTTTTACATACTGATAACAGGACATTATTATATAATCATAGTTAATTATATTTCATCTATATAATCGCATGCAATCACCATTCGGTTAATCATTGTACTACATCTTATTTAGAAACTCATTTTATCTGATACATCCAAGGTTCAACATGACGATCAAGGTAAAGAGGTTTGTAATCGAGTCAGCTGTGAAAGAGGAACTCTGAACAGATCATTTTAACCACCAAAATACTGTACTTGGAAAAGTGACAAAAAAATAAGCTTCTTCCCTAGAGCATCCATCACAGCAAACTGACTGATATCACCTCTCATACCTCTCATATTTCTGCATTCTGCATAATTTGCACATTTGCACAGTCACTTTACACAGCAACCCATATGCAACTTAGACTGTGGTAGCCTAGCGGTTAAGGTACTGGACTATGGACCAAAAGATCCAGGGTCCTCTGCCAAGCTGCCACTGTTGGGTCCTTGAGCAAGGCCCTTAACCCACAATTGCTTGGATTGTAAGACTGTATCAATTGTAAGTCGCTGTGGATAAGGGCGTCTGCTAAATGCTGTAAATGTCAATGTAAATGTAGACTCCCATCTCAAGAGACTGCTTTCTTGTATACTGGACACTTCAAACACACTCTCATAATCTATTCATACTGTACTCACTGTATTTTGCACTATTAGTATGTAAATATCTACTTACCGTATTTTTCGGACCTTAAAATCCTTTAATTTTCTCAAAAATCAACAGTGCGCCTTAAAATGCGGTGTGCCTAATGTATAAATTAATTCTGGTTGAGCCTTCTGACCTAGAACCGATTGTAGATGGTACACGGCGCTCATAAATCTGTCAAAATGTTTTAGCACGGTCTTGGTAAGTTACGAAGCTTACGGCAACCGTAGTGCGCAGCATCGCGGAGTAATACGGTATGTGCTTCAGCATTAGGGTACGTGCGTTCATTCATTCATTTTCGAAGCGGATTTCAAACTCTACGCTATCAGTCACGCAGTACAACATGTATGATGTTTGATCTATATCATATTATGGATTAAAATTTATTTGGATTTATTTATTTGTTTAATGTTTCTTCAGCCTCAACAGACATTTACAAGAGGAGCAAAGTGTAGTAGTCAGACAAGCTCACACTGGGGCAATCTGGAACCACCAATGAACCTAACGCATGTCTTTGGAATGTGGGAGGAACCGGGGTACCCCGTGTATCTCACGCGGACAAGAGGAGGACATGCAAACTCCACATCTTTTGCTATCTACAAAAACAGCAATTCTACAATCAATATCAAGGTACTAAATCAAGAAACTCATTTTATCTGATTGAACAAGGTCAATGTGATATAGTCAAGGTACAGATGTTAGGAGTTTTCACTTGTGATTACCTGTATGAACAGGTAACTCTTAAACCATTACAACTATCTATTTATATTAATCATTTGTTTTGTAGCACCAAAGAAAACTTAACAATTGTAACTACTAGTTCTAGCTGAGTAACTGCTAATAAACCATGTTAAATTGTTTTTTATCAGAGTTGGAGTTCAGTACTGGAGTTATAATTTGCATCATAATCTTAATTATTGTATTTAATAATAGACATACAGTAAAAGTATTAACAGCAGACTCTGACCTGGAGCAATAAATGCTTGAAATGAAAAGGAACAGCCATGATATTAGCTGCATTCCAAATCACACACAAGTGCAGCTTGAAGACAAATAGTCAATAGTATAAAATACATTTTTAAATAGTATACGCTCATGTGTTGTATGAATTCTGATACACTGTGATTTGGGACACAAGCTAGCAACAGCTGCTAATAGAGTACCTGTGCACTTTAGCTGGTATCATACACTATCACTATAATAGTTACATATAATGCTATTTAGTCTATATAATCTTATTATCTTAAAAAATAACAATTCCACAGTCCATTATCAAGGAACCACATTATCTAGACTCACACTAATAAAACCAAGGTCCAATATGATGCAGTCAAGGTACAGGTTTGATAACCATGGCTTTGAAAACAGTCTTCACTCAAACTAACCCCACCTTTGGATCTGCATGTTCTCCCGCCAGAGACTAGAAGGTGTCTGGTGTTATTCAGATTGCCATCGTTGACCTCAGGCTTTATCCCCAACAGGTGACACATTAAGGGGTATACATTGACTGTCTCGAAGGGTCCCACCACCAGGTTCCTGTGGAAATCAGGTCCTACTGCCCTGAAGAAAGGCTTCATGTCTAAGACGTCATTGTCAAATCCATGTTCTCCTTTATTGAATTGAAATGGATAAAACTGGAAAGAGAAATGAGCATTTAGGACATATATTCTTGTTTTATTCCATTTGAATAGAAAATTAGTCATAAAGATTATTGGTTAATGCTGAAAACTATAACAAAGACATGCTAATTGAATGATATTTACATTAAGAATACAAAATAACCTTACAAAATCCGCAAATCGCAAACATAGTACTCACAGAAATTCTTACAGGCAAAAATTTAACAGAAGTATGTTCCTAGACATGCCAGGTGAAAGCCTTTTCTTTCATCTAATCACATGCTTAAGCAGCTGGTGTCCACTGGATTATGCTGAAGCTTTACTGGAACCAGGCTCTATGTCAGACATGATGAAAATATTTGTCTTTTTGGCAACAAACACTCAAGGTGGGTTTGGTGTCCAAAATAGCGTGGTAAAGCAGCAAAATACTAATCTCAATTTTAAGTAGCGTGAAGGAACTGTAACGCGCTCCAAGGGTGCTAGGAGCCTTGTTAGCATACATGGTATCCTTAGATTCCATAAAGGTAACATGAGATTTTAAAATCTGCATGCCTTTGCCAAGAAGCTACGAATGCCAATGAATCAAAATATGCATCCAAAAAAACCACACGCAAGAGACCACAAGAGTGATCCTATGACTCTGGGGAGATCAATGTTGAGTTTCTGTATTGAGATTCTACTTTTTTTTTGGACTAAATTTAACTTAAATTAAAGATTAGATTTCTTTCATGGTCTCAGTGTGATATTAAGCTACCCAATTACAAGGATATTTTATTATTAATATTTTATTATAACCTTGTTTACCTGTCTTTAGTCACTAATTCTGGATCTGTATTTGAATCCTTGTTATTTATTGTATAAGTTACCATAAAAAGGAACAGTTGCTATCCCTGTTACATTTATCTGAATTTTATCCACATCACTGTTCAATTCTGACTGCAAGTAGCTCAAGCTGAAAGGTAAAGTATAAAGTATACATGAATGAGCTCAGTTTATGTAAGAGCTATGTTTATTTAGCATCTTCTGAATGCTTCAGTGCCAGCACTTTGTAATAATCAAATGTAATGCTGCTCCAGCGAAGGAAAAGTCAAAAGAAAAAAAAATTACATTGTTTAAGGTTGCTATAATGTAAGAAATGGAAAGTACTCATTTATTATGGCTCTTACGTTCAACATTGAGCATTCAATGTAAGTATAAATGGATGCAAACGTTAGAAAAATAGTTTTCAGCGTTATAGTAGTATAAACCACTCTTAGGTCGTAATGGCCCATATGAAAATAAAACTTCACGCCTCGTTGTGCTTTATTCCTTGCTTATATTTTGTTGTTGGTTGCTTGTGCTAAAACACTTACCCCATTAATTACATATCCTTTGTCAGCATAGAGAAGGATGGGTAAAATGCGTGGGTGCTTTGAATAATGAAGGCGACCAGGCATGTCTTCCTTCTTATAGACATGTAGGTTAGGGTGGCCACCTTTCAAGGCTCTGTAGACCTTCTCCAGCATGCCGTCTTTAGGCAGCAACATCCCAGAAGGGCCGTAGTCGACCAAGTGAAAAGCAATATCTTTAAAGGAGAATCCGGTGATGTTCGTCAGGAGGATCTCATTGACTCCTTCCCCTCTCATTACGGTTGTCATTCCATGATCAGCTGTGATTATGATATTCAGTTGATCAGTAAGGCCAAGTTTCATAGCGGTGTCACGTATATAACCAACTGTACGGTCGACTTGTCGGACTATGTCACGCCTCTCCGGGGAATCTGGCCCATACTTATGACCTGTGGAATCTGGTTCACCAAAATAAAGTGAGATGAAATCCAAGTCCTCGGATTTAAACCAGCCCATCACCCTATCCACATTCATTCTCCATTCCGTCTCATTGGAGTAATTATAGATTGAAGGTTCCACATCTTTTAACTGTATTTCCTCCTTCTGATAGGTGGCAGCAGTGCCCGGAAAATGTAAGGAGCCTGTTTTTGAGACCCTGGGAAATTTCAAGGAAATTGACAAGATGAGTTTCAAGAAAGGGATAATATATCTAAGATAAGATACTTAACACAAGAGTGAGACTGGGGGTCAGTGACAACATATACTCACCGGACAAAAAATTATTCTCCTGTGGAAAATAAGTATTTGGTCAATAACAAAAGTTCAACTCAATACTTTGTGACATAACTTTTGACAGAGGTCAAACATTTTCTGCAAGTCTTGCACACCGTGTTGCTGGTATTTTGGCCCATTCCTCCATGCAGATCTCCTCTAGAGCAGTGATGTTTTGGGGCAACACGGACTTTCAACTCCCTCCACAAATCGTCTATGGGGTTGAGGTCTGGAGACTGGCTAGGCCACTCCAGGACATTGAAATCCTTTTTGCGGTGGTGTGTTTGGGATCATTGTCATGCTGGAAGACCCAGCCACGTTCCATCTTCAATGTTCTCACTGATGGAAGGAGGTTTTGGCTTAAAATCTTACGATATATGGCCCCGTTCATTCTTCCCTAAACACGGATCAGTCGTCCTGTCCCCTTTGCAGAAAAACAGCCCCAAAGCATGATGTTTCCACCAGCATGCTTCACAGTACATATGTTGTTCTTGGAATGCAACTCAGCATCCTTCTTCCTCCAAACATGACGAGTTGAGTTTTTATCTGAGTTTTCATCTGACCACATGATATTCTCCCAATCCTCTTCTGGATCATCCATATGCTCTCTGCCAAACTTCAGGCCTGGACATGTACTGGCTTAAGCAGGGGGACACGCCTGGCACTGCAGGATCTGAGTCCCTCTCGGCGTAGTGTGTTACTGATGGTAGCCTTTGTTACTTTGGTCCCTGCTCTCTGCAGGTCATTCATCAGGTCCCTCCATGTAGATCTGGGATTTTTGCTCACCGTTCTCATGATCATTTTGACCCCACAGGATGAGATCTTTCTTGGGGCCCCAGATCGAGGGAGATTATCAATGGTCTTGTATGTCTTCCATTTTCTTACAATTACTCCCACAGTTGATTTATTCACAGCAACCTGCTTGCCTATTGTGCATTCACTCTTCCCAGCCTGGTGGCCATGGTTGAGTTTGGAGTCTGACTGTTTGAGGCTGTGGACAGGTGACTTTTATACAGATAACGAGGTCAAACAGGTGCCATTAATACAGGTAGTGAGTGGAGGAATGAAGAGCTTCTTGAAGAAGTTACAGGTCTGCAAGAGCCAGAAATCTTGCTTGTTTGTGGATGACCAAATACTTATTTTCCAGCATGATTTACAATTAAATTCTTTAAAAATCCTACAGTGTGATTTCCTGGATTTTTTTTTCTCATTTTGTCTCTCATAGTTGAAGTGTACCTATGATGAAAATTACAGACCTCTCTCATCTTTCTAAGTAGGAGAACTTGCACAATCAGTGGCTTACTAAATACTTTTTTACCCCACTGAATGATTTAATACACTTGCAAATTCAGCTACTACCTTCACACTATGCTACTACCTTCACACTATGCCCAAATGCAATAACTTCTTATTTGCCAATAATTGACATCTGCTTTGAAACCCATTTTCTACACATCGAACGAAACATTGGCTGCACTGTACCACCTCTTCTCAATTCCCTTCGCACACTCCGCGGATATTTATCGCTCGATCACTCTCGTGCAACGCCTTTTGCAGGAACCTCAAGTTACTACAGCCTTAAACATGTAAGGTGGCTCCTCTTTTGTCCGGGGAGAATATAAAGCATGATTGTGCTGTGTAAAGCATAAAACTGCTGTATTACTTACATTACATCCATAATCACTCATGTACATAAATACCCTCTTTCTACAACAATGAAACCAATTTAAACCCATGGGAACTACAGTAATCCTGCAAACAATATATCCTGTGACTAATCCTAAAACAGCACCCTACAGAGCACAATGGTTTACAGTAAAATACATTAAAACCTGTTTGGATGGTATAAGCTGCTTAAAACAAACTTTACCTGTCTTTGTGCTGTTATCCATATAGGTAGACTGCCATTGTCCCAGTAGTCATCAACAAACTGAGTCTGATAGTATTGTTTCTTCTCCTGTGTGGTTGTATTGAACCACATGTTGTGGATGACTCCATGATTTTCAACATAACGTCCTAGAATATATAAGCATTATGTTTTTCAATGTATCAGCCATTTTACAGTTACCATACACATACTGTATACATACATTCATCAAGAATTTTATTAGGAACAAACACTTTGAACCTACACTCCTTGGCCATTTTATGAGGTTCCTTTATCATACACATTGTAGGTGTACAATTACTCTCATTAACCCATCTGGATACCTTGCAGCCCCCACCCCATCCTTCAACAGGAAAAGGAGCACCATAGCTCCATTATTAGACATAGGGTATTTGTGTGGTGGTTGACCATTCTCAGATTATGTAAATTATGGTGGAAAATAAGTATTTGGTCAATAACAAAAGTTCAGCTCAATACTTTGTAACATAACCTTTGTTGGAAATGACAGAGGTCAAACGTTTCCTGTAAGTCTTCACTAGGTTTGCACACACTGTAGCTGGTATTTTGGCCCATTCCTCCATGCAGATCTCCTCTAGAGCAGTGATGTTTTGGGGCAACACGGACTTTCAACTCCCTCCACAAATTTTCTATGGGGTTGAAGTCTGGAGACTGGCTAGGCCACTCCAGGACTTGAAATGCTTTTTACAGAGCCACTCCTTCGTTGCCCGAGCGGTGTGTTTGGGATCATTGTCATGCTGGAAGACCCAGCCACGTTCCATCTTCAATGCTCTCACTGATGGAAGGAGGTTTTGGCTTAAAATCTCATGATACATGGCCCTGTTCATTCTTCCCTTACCATAGATCAGTCGTCCTGTCCCCTCTGCAGACAAACAGCCCCAAAGCATGAGAAGCATGAGCAAAGAAGAGCTTCTTAAAGAAGAAGTTACAGGTCTGTGAGAGCCAGAAATCTTGCTTGTTTGTGAGTGACCAGATACTTATTTTCCACCATGATTTACAATTGAATTCTTTAAAAATCCTACAATGTGATTTCCTGGATTTTTTTTCTTTATTTTGTCTCTCGTAGTTGAAGTGTACCTATGATGAAAATTACAGACCTCTCTCGTCTTTCTAAATGGCTGACTAAATACTTTTTTGTCCCACTGTAGGTCCAGTCTACATATGTCAGTTAAATTCTAAAACCTTACAAAAATCTGGAATGTTCTTACACTTGACATTTTTATGTGGCAGCCAGTGGCACTCAAATTTATGTTCTGCAGATATAGGGAAACATTAGTTTGATTCAATTAATCAACTAATTCCTGAAAGTCAGGACACAGCAATCATGACATACCCATAATTAACCTAGAACTACTACTTCAAGTAAATTAAATATGATTTTCTTATTAAAATATCCTCAAAGTACTTAGAGTTAAATATCATTAATTAACTGTTGTAGATCTCAGACAAGTAGACTTTTATAATGGAAGAGTGGCACAACAAACCCAAAGCAATAAAACAAACACTTTTACCTGCTACAAGACATGTTTGTTTGCCAAATGGGTGTTACTAAAAACTGACCAAAGGATGACTTTGTTTCAGTTTGCAATATATTAAATTCAGCGTATACTGTAAAGAGTAATGGTAGGCTTTGGACCCACCATGACCATAACCTGGATAATTGTGATACTGTGATTACTAAAGAAAAATAAATGATGATTAAATGTGTTTAAAAGATGACTTTGCTTTAATGGGTGTGGTAGAGCAGACTGTAAATTGTACATTATAACAGGGTCTACAGTCAATAATTGCATACCAACAAAGTGCACCAATATCCACAAAATATGATTATTACAACTTATACACAATCAAACCCGTGGTTTGGCTCAGGGAATGAAAGATAATACAGAATAAAACAAAAGTTTTTAAGGAATGATTTTCATACTGCTCCTTTTTAAGGTATTTAGATTGCCTCTGCGTTTTCACTCACCTGTGAGCAGAGTGAAGTGCGTAGGGCTAGTGATGGTTATATAAGGTGGGGTCACGTAGGTGGCCTTCACTCCATCTTCAGCCATCTTGTCCAAATTTGGGGTGTCCACATCCCGGTCATAATCCCACCTGAATCCATCAAAGGATATAAGCAGCAGCTTGTTCCTTACCTTTCTACAGGGCTCTGTAACTGGAGCAGAAAGAGCTGGAGAAACTGCCAGCAGCCAAAGCACCAACCTCATGGTTAGAAGAGCTGTGCCACACTTCCAATGTACAGTTAAGACAGTATGCTGTCCTTCTCTGTTTCCTACCAACCTTTTCTATGTGGTGTCAGACTTTTATGATCAGACTATCTTATCTTAACAGCTATATTGAAGGTTAATAAATAGTGTTTATACTCTGTACATTTTTGCAGTTATGTTAATCGATTTATGTTATGAAAGGTACCTCTCCAGACTGACTAGTACTATTGATAATGATGGAGATATAGGAAAATAATTAACACTTGAGTGGTGTGATTCACCTTGGGTCCAGATTTCCGATAATGAAGCTGTGTTTACAGCACTGTAGTATTGACGTGAATGAGGAAACTTTGCTCATGCCGGTTCTTCATTAAACACCCAACACAGCACAGCACAGCAACATTACCAGTCATAATAATGTTTTTTATATGAGCTCTTCGTTTCGGTGGATGATTTTCTGCTAATGTTCATTACAGTATAAATGTGTCATTATCTTTGACATATGCAACAAATGTACATATTTTAAAAATAAGTCAGGGCTGAAATACAGGATTGTACCAGGTCTGGTCACCCTAGTCATTAACCACCCAGTAGCAACAATACAGCCAATGGCAAATTGCCAATAGTCATATGGATTTGTATTGCTATGGAGTGATAACACAGATCTTCTGTTAAAGAACAACACTGCAAATTTTTAACCATTAGTTTTTTTTTCTGTAATCCTATCATCACTGATTCAAATTTATTCCCTACTCACCTCACTCTGTATCCAGAAGTTATTAACTCATTTGAGTTATTAATAAGTTCTACTATTTATATTCATATTGTTACATTATCAAAAACCAGTCCACAAAGCTACTGATGAACAGTTCTTGTGCTGACGGTGCTTCCAAAGTTTGTAAATAAGAACTGACCATTTACTGTGTACTGACAATGTACCACCTAACTAACTATTTTAGATAAGGTCAACTCTATGTATCTTGATTTCCCTAAGTCTGATTCTTCCTATTCTTATCCTCCATTTGATTCTTCTCCTGTTCTTACCTTCTCAAATGTCTTTCCAGTCCAGCCTGATATCATTGATGGGTTTATTTCAGCCTCTAAATCTACAACCTTTCAGCTTGATCCTGCTCCTACGTCACTTCTCAAGAAATGCCTTACTGTTGTCTCTAGTCCTGTAGCCATCTCGTTAATCTGCCACTGGTGATGAGACAAAGAATTTTGATACTCACTAAGAAATCTGAGCATATCACTCCTGTTCTTGAATATCTGCACTGGTTATCAGTTATGAAGCGTATACATGACAAAATCATTCATTGAAACATTGAAATGTCTTTTGCTCCCCTTCTTCTTATGTCCTCCGATGCAGGTCTCCTCTCTGTCCCTAGGTACAGGCTGTAGTCTTTTAGTGTTAGGGCATTTAGTGTTGCTGCCCCTCTGCTTTGGAATTCCTTGCCTCCTACTATACATTCCTGCTCTTCATTTTCTTCCTTTAAATCTCATCTTAAAACTTACCTCTTCTCACAATATTTTTAGGCTTCTGCTTCTACTTATATTAGTTCAGTTTATTTCGATGTAAAACATCTTTGGATTATGTGAAAGGCACTATATAAGTCTCACTTATCATTATTATTATTATTATTAATTTTAATGGTACATACATATTAGCAGTTACCAACCCATAGGAGCAGAAACCAGCCCTAGACAGGCCAACAATCCATTACAGGGCACATGCACACGCTCACACTGGGACACTTTAGAGATGCTACCTAATGCATCTTTTGAAACCTGGACAAAACCCACAGAAGATTGGGGAGAACATGCAAACCGAGTACAGACACACAGTCTGGGCCTGGAATTGAACTTGTGATCTCTGGGGCTACTGCGCCACCCCATTCGCATTTGTCAATCCCAAAATGCATGCCCACTGAACACTTTATTGGGAACACCTGTATACCTACTCATTCATGCAATCACCTCATCAGTCGATCATGTGGCACGTCAGCCGTCAGAATTGACAAAAGTGTTAGTAATTTTGACTGTGGCATGATTGGTTGTGCCAGACAGGCCTGTCTGAGTATTACTATAACTGCTGATCACCTGGGATTTTCATGCAAAGCAATCCCTAGAGTTTACTCTGAGCAGTGCAATAAAGAAAAAAAAACAATGTCAGAAGTTTTGTGGACACAATTGCCTTGTTGGTGAAAAAGGTCAACAGAGAAAGCAAAGCACAAAAAAAAAAAGTTTTTACAATAAAAGAAGAACATGCAGAATTAAACTCCGGTCAAAAACATAAATACGAGGCTGCAGTGGGCACAGGCTCACCAAAACTGAACAGCTGAAAAATGGAAAAATGTAGGCTCAGAATTTAGGACAGCCTAAATCAATGGATCCAACCTGTCATGGGTCAACAGTCTATTCTGGAGGAGGTGGTGTAATGCTGTGTTTTCCTGGCACACTTTAGGGCTGGTAATACCAGACGCAAATCCGTCCCTAGGGGGCGTCGTAAACCGATTTTCGGTGTAAGTCGAAACACACGTACATACGGTACATAAATAACATCATAAATAACATACTGTAAGCACTTATCCTATCCTAACACCTAGTCTAACACAGTACCCTACATAATTATAAAAAAAACACATAAAACACATTTATTTTTCCATCTCAATAATAAGACCACTACGCTGCCTAGTTATCACTTTCGATTGCATAGGAGCAGATCCTTTCACGTGTTCAAGGATGCGAGCTTTATCGACTAAGTCCGAGCGCCCGGCCAATGTTTGTCGGTGTTTCCCCCTTACCGTATCGCTTAACGATATCTAATTTCACTTCCATGGTGATGGCCTTCCTCTTCTTCGATGCACTGCCATCAGAAGAGTCTGCCTTATGCTTGGGAGCCATAATGAAGGGCAAAAAGTTAACAAGCCACATTGGTGACGCACCGCCGCCTCAGTCCCGAGCCGCGTAACCGACCGTAGTGTATTCCTCCGCCGTCAACACAAACACGAAGTCACGACGTTTTACGACAAATAACCACTTAAGTCGAAACAAGGCTTATGGGAGATGCGTCGTAACTACGAAACGTCGTAACTCGAGACCGTCGTAACCCAAGGACTACCTGTACATTATTACTTGAATTTGACAGCCTATTTGAGTATTTGCATCCCATCATGCCCACAATTTACCAGTCTTCGAATGGGTACTATGTACCATTTCACAAAACAAAAGTAGCCTCCAACTAGCCTTATGGAAAGTACTGTGAGGTCATTGTCCTTCAGTGGCTTTCCAAGTCACTGGATTTGAATACAGGTACGATGGAACACCTTTGGAATGTGTAATGGAGGAAAATGCACCTGAAAAATCTGCAGAAATTCTGTGATGCAATCGAGCCACCATGTGCCATGGAAAATTAAGTTTCGAAAGCAAATGTCGACCCTACCCAGTATTATCATAGTGTTCCAAATAGAGTGCTCAGTGAGTGTAAGTTGGTGTATTTATATGCCTCATGGCTGGGCTGTAGTTGCTCTGAAATATTTTTACGTCATAATAATAGTACTCACAGCTTTAGCAAAGCAGAAATTAGAAAAACTGACTTGTTGGAAAGGATATGACAGTGCCATATTTAAAGTCATTGAAATCTACTGACAGTGTTTGTCTAATGGGACTGCATGGTTCTGTGCTTCATTTTAACATGTGTTAGCATTTGGTGTTTTGAAATAGCTAAATGTGCTAGTTATGAGGGTTAACTACATACTATTGGCCCAATACTGTATGTATTAGTTATTTATATCCTGGTAACCATTATTTTGTATCTGTCTGATATGGGATTCAATGCAATAGCTGATTTCTCAGCAAAAAGACATTTATTTAATAAGGAGCTATGTTTTATTGTGTTTGACCAACAATGCAGTCGGTCAGTACATTTATCATTAATCATGATTTTATTCATTCACTTTCTATATCAACTTAATCCAATTTAGAGTTGCAGGGGGCCAGGGACTATCAGGCAGCATAGAGCACAAACAATCCACAACGCCAATCCATTGCAGAGCATATGCACACCGACATGCACACAGACACACACTCTCAAAGTGGGACACTTTATAGATGCCATTTTATCTAAAACCTGTCTTTGAAATGTGGGAGGAAACCAAAATATCTGCAGAAATCCCACACAAACACATATGCAAACTTCTCACAGGCAACAGACTTGAATCCGGTCTCTTCAGCTGTGAGGTGACAGCAGTAACAACTGAGACCCTGTGTTGCCCTCTAATCATGACTTGCATAGACCAAATGTGAAATAGAATATCCAAATCAATTGCACATCAGCCGTTTCATTTAGTTATTTATTAGGTCTCAGCAAAGTGTAGAGAAAGATGTGAGAATATTTGAAATTGGTAGCCTAGCGGTTAAGGTACTGGATTATGGACCAGAAGGTCCAGGGTTCAAATCCCACCTCTGTCAAGTTGCCACTGTTGGGTCCTTGAGCAAGGCCCTTAATCCACAATTGCTTGGATTGTAGGACTGTATCAATTGTAAGCCATCCCTGGATAAGGGTGTCTGCTAAATGCTGTAAATGTAAATTAAATTCAGATAAATTGCATATTTAACGCAATATAACATGATAGTAAAAAAAAAAAGTATACTCATTTAGGTAATTGGTGTTCTGCAATTTATGCAATAAATAAAGCAATTTATTAAAAAACCCTGATTAAGGGATATTCTGTTATAATGTCTAACTATTTTGTCCATGGGACTGTGGTAGCCTAGCGGTTGAGGTACTGGACTATGGACCAGAAGGTCCAGGGTTCAAATCCCACCTCTGCCAGGCTGCCACTGTTGGGTCCTTGAGCAAGACCCTTAACCCACAATTGCTTGGATTGTAAGACTGTATCAATTGTAAGTTGCTCTGGATAAGGGTGTCTGCTAAATGCTGTAAATGTCCATGCTATTATTGGTATAATTAGATTTTTTTTCTATCTATGAAACAAGCATTTTTAATTCACTTAGATGTGCTTTATTATTTGCACAAGCATTTAACTATATTTTTATTTTATTTGTCTTTTGTAAGATGAGTCAGAGCATATAACCCAGAGCATATACTACTCAAACTATTTCCTCTGCAGCAAAATTATTCCCGTTCTTATATTAATTGTTAGAATCAGGGCTTAATCATGAACAAGTGATATGTATATATACCAAGAGAATAACTGTATAGAACAACTTCTGAATGGACCAACTATCATCAGACTGATGTGAACCAGTGAAGCTTTTCAGTGCCTGAAAGGTTTGACACAACTAAATTTCCAACAGGGGGCGATATTCACTTTGCTTAGAAAGAGAGAAACCATCTGAACCTAAGACGTGAACGCATTAGATAAAAACAATGGCGTAGTTAAGGTCTTATATACAGCAGCACATATTTTTTTTACCACAATGTTTGACATCTAATAAATTTATTGAAAGTCAGTCCGCTAGTTTTGTGCAACTTAGAAATACGGATTATGGAATAGATATGGCTAGGCATCAGACACCCGATGTTTCTAAAATGGCTATCTATGTGATCTTTATCATTTTGATTTATGTTAAATAAAAACCCTCATCTTGAGTATTGTCTGTAAATTGCAAAGCATACTATTCCTGGTGATTCTAATTTTATTCTTGCGCTCAGCATATTAGACAATGAAATTGGTATCACCAGAAACTGAGTCTTTCCTGCTTACATCAATTTAAAAAGCTTAAATTGTTGGAGTTCCCATATATGTGAGTGATGATAAAGATCCCCAGTTTTTCTTTTTTTTAATATTCACTTTCTGATAGCCTTCGGTTTTGCTTTCCACTCCATGGTTTCCATTTCCTTTATGTCTCTTTTTCACAAGCTTCCCCATCACATCCCTGGTTGGTCTTGTGTACAGGTGTGTATCCAGACTTGAGACTCTTTATAAGATTAATTTATTGATTTTAATTGAAGAGATGTTACTTCAGATCGAGTAAGGTTGTAATAGAAATACAGCCTTGTTCAGCAATAATTTAAGTCCATTTAATGTTTTGATTCCAGACTCGTCTTCGGGTTTCATTTTGATAGAAATCTCTGTATCTCAGTAGCAACAGGAATCACAAGGCTTTATGCGTTTATTCATTTCAGCAATTAACACTGAGACTGGTGGAGGTGAAGTTTAACGTCAAAAAGCACACCAAAAGCAAAAATGTTTACCTCGATCAAGTACTGCCTGTGACAGCGTCCATACAAATTCACAGAGCACAAAGTGGACAAAGCTTTTAGCAATGTCCAGCATTTCAAGCATTTCTTCTGATACACATGGTATTGCTTGTTTGAGTGCTACGGAATTACTGTACTGGACAGTGAAATTCATGTTTGACTGTTAAGATACACTAGGCAGACCCTGCAACACACATGGACATCACATAGTATCACAAAATATCACATGGTATCATATTAATGATAAGTAAGTTAACCTACAGTTGGCCAAAAGCATTCATGCAAAGCTTGTTGTATAGTAAAGTGTTGAAAGTCTCATGTCATTTAATGAGTAATGGATTGAAAGTGAAAAGTAAAAGCAAAACACTTACTCTATTGCATGCAGCCTGTGTTCTGGAGCAATCAGTTTCAAGGTGGCTGAGAACCGAGGAAGCCACTGTATGAGGGCAAATGTATCTTTACTTATAACAATAGACATTGTGTCCAAGGAGCTTTACAAAGAGGTGAAAGAGGCAAGGGAAATTCAGCACAGCATGTTGTGAAAACAGTCTAGATGAGAAAATGAAATGGGTTTAGTAAAACAGTAACAGTTGCAGGAAATCTTGGCGGTAGAAGCCTCTGGGTGTCGAGGTGAGGTGATTGACTGAAGCAGGTGGCTCAGGGTGAAAAAGGTAGTGCATTGGAATCGTGCACTTGTCCTAAATCAGGTGGATCCAGATAGTAAAAACCACAGCAGATGTGAACCAGCATTCAGATTGCAACCTGATCTCATGCATTCCTTTGAATCCCAACATGCAGAAAGTGATATGATTAGATTTAGATTTCATAGGCATAAGGTTGGACACAAACCTCATCTACCCTAACCTTAACTATTCATATGAACCGAGGAGTAGAACTCCTTACAAATTTCCAGTTAAGACCATGTCGTAGCCCTAGTTTGACTCACCTTGGTTTCTGAAGATGGAAACCCACAGACCCTGCTTCTGACCCTGACTATAAATACTGACAAATAAAAAACCCTCTGCAATTTGTTCCATAATGCTCTTCGGATTCTTTCTTGTTATAGTGACCTTCTACTGGTATTCTACTCTCTGTGTCGATCCCTGCTTGAAATAGCTCGTATTTACATTTTGTTGTTGTATTCTATATTTGCTATACCTGCTTGACCTCAGAGTTCAGCTCATGTCATACAATACATAAGGCTTCGATTGCTCCTACGCATACACCTAGCAAATAGACAGGGGCAGCATAAGCGCCTACAAAATGCATTTATTACATTTTTTAATAATTCAATAACATTATTTTTATGTCTTCTTTGCTGCAACTCTGCGTTTCATTGCGACTTCTCTGAGGGAGACTGCCAAGGAATAGCGTTGAGAACACAAAAACACCAGTGATGCAAGAACAATAGCTATTTAATGCAACGTATTCATTTCAGGAGGAAATTTTATTGACAATAGCATGTGCAAGCTGTTTACTCATGTGCCAGTTATATTGTCAAAAGGAAATTTAGTGTGAAGTTTAGTGTAGTGTGTTTATGTGAGGGAGTCTGTGTCACACAGTAATGAGCAATGCCATATGATGTCATTATATGTGTTGTCTCTGAATGCACAGCACATCGAATCTTGAGGCAGATGTGCTACAGCAGCAAAAGACCTCGCTGGGCACCACTCCTGTTAGCTAAGAACAGGCAACTGAGGCTAAAATTCATACAGGCTCACCAAAACTGGACAATCAGAAGATTGAAAAAAACATTGCCAGGTCTTGTGAGTCTGTGTATACAGTGTAAATCTTCTGAGGGCTACTTCCAGAAGGATAACGTGCTGTGTGACAAAGCTCAAATGATCTCAAACTGGTTTCTTGAACATGACAGTGAGTTCACTGTACTCCACAGTCATCAGATATCAATCCAATACAGCACCTTTGGGACAGGGTGGAAAGGGAGATTCGCATCCTGAATGACACATCTGCAGCAACTACATGATGCTATTATGTCAATAAGGACTCTGAGGAATGTTTCCAGCACCTTGTTGAATCTATGCCACAAATAATTAAGTCAATTCTGAAGGCAAAAGGTGGTCCAACCTGGTACTAGCAAGGTGTACCTAAGGAAGTGGCCGGTGAGTGTTTATAATATGTAGAATGCACAGAATAGTGATGAATGGATGATTTATTACACCAGGAGTGCATATTTAAATAACAACGTGATTAACAGCATTTAAAAAATATACACTGTTAAAATATTAACATGTTATTACCACATACATTTTTAATGATACTGAAAAGTGAGTAAACAAACTAAATTAAAAAAAAAAACCCACAAAAACCCTATTCATAACCCAAATTAACAAAGATTTTGTCCTATGCAAAACAACTGTCACTTATGTATTTTTGAATGGTGAATCCAAATATGTAGTCACCCATAGCTTTTTTGTTCCAGTCTACTCACAAATTTCTATGTATAGTATAGTTAAAAAGTTTAACAAACATAGCACTTCACATTGTTTGTGAAGTGCAGTATCTTAAGTTAAATAAATAAATAACTTAAGTAGAGTGGTGCTTGAAAGTTTGTGAAGCCTTTAGAATTTTCTATATTTCTGCATAAATACTACCAAAAACAAAAAACAAGTCCTAAAAGTAGAGAAAGAGAACCCAGTTACACAAATGAGACAAAAATATTATACTTGCTCATTTATCTGTTGAGGAAATTTATCCAATATTACATATTAGTTAGTGGCAAAAGTATGTGAACCTCTAGGATTAGCAGTTAATTTGAAGGTGAAATTAGAGTCAGGTGTTTTCAATCAATGGGATGACAATCAGGTGTGAGTGGGCACCCTGTTTTATTTCAAGAACAGGGATCTATCAAAGTCTGCTCTTCACAAGGAGATTTCTGAGGACCTCAGAAAAAGAGTTGTTGATGCTCATCAGGCTGGAAAAGGTTACAAAACCATCTCTAAAGAGTTTGGACTCCACCAATCCACAGTCAGACAGATTGTGTACAAATGGAGGAAATTCAAGACCATGGTTACCAGGAGTAGTCGACCAACAAAGATCACTCCAAGAGCAAGGCGTTGTAATAGTTGGTGAGGTCACAAAAGGACCCCAGGGTAACTCAAGCAACGAAGACCTCTCCACATTGGCTTTGGCTATGTTAATGGTCATGAGTCCAACCATCAGAAGAAAAAGAAACACTATGAATAAACAATGGTGTGCATGGCAGGGTTGCAGAGAAAGCCCCCCCCCATGCTCTCAAAAAGAAACAGCATGACTAGTCTGTAGTTTGCTTCTAAAGATAATGTGGACACAAGCCAGAAGGCTATTGGAAGAATGTTTTGTGGACGGATGAGACCAAAATAGAACTTTTTGGTTTAAAAGAAAAGTGTTGTGTTTGGAGAAATGAAAACACTGCATTCCAGCATAAGAACCTTATCCCATCTGTGAAACATGGTGGTGGTAGTATCATGGTTTGGGCCTGTTTTGCTGCATCTGGGCCAGGACGGCTTGCCATCATTGATGGAACAATGAATTCTGAATTATATCAGAGAATATGTAATATGTAATATTGGATAATTTTTCTTAATAAACAAATGACCAAGTATAATATTTTTGTCTCATTTGTTTAACTGGGTTCTCTTTATCTACTTTTAGGACTTGTGTGAAAATCTGATGATGTTTTAGGTCATTTTTATGCAGAAATATAGAAAATTCGAAAGCGTTCACAAACTTTCAAGCACCACTGTAAGTTAAATAAATGAGTTACCACCGTTCTGTGGAAACACAACAGAAACACGACTGACACAAGCAAACTGTGCCCACTCTTGAGTAGCAGCTCCCTGTCAGTTACAGACCAGATCCAAAATGTAAACATGTTTGCTGCAGTGTCTTTTCCACTTTGGTGAAAATGCTGTAAGAAAGATACAAGTGGCCAGAGCAAAAGTATATAACAATATATAACAAATATAAATGGTATAACATCAAAATCCAAACATCTGCATCATAATTTACCATCTGCCATGACACCAGTACCTCACATTCAGGAATAACCTGTGCCAGACCCTCTAAAACACATCAGTGATAATGAATCTGGTGATGAGAAAGAAGACAAAGTAGAGGACTACACAAAAGTTGAACTATTGCTTGTTACTTTTGTTTTTTTCTTACACCAATTTATACACCACAAAAGGCACACAAACCAAACCCACAAACCATGAAAAACTTTTCTTTGGACCACTGGATATAGCGGTGGGTTATTATTTCTGAAATAATCCAGAATTGTACCAGTTGGACCTGGCCAAAGTTTGCAGTGGATTTAACAGAGTTTCAGGAGCATATAACAGCTTTAATTTGTGTTTTTTTTCTGCAGATAAACTAGGCAACACCAATTAAGTGAATGGACACAACTTTCCTCATTGTTTTGCAAAACAAAGTTTGTGTATAACTACTAAATATTGAGGAACTGAGTTTTCTTCTCTTCGGCAGAGGCTATAACTGTATTCATTTTCAGATCACATGGATAACCTCCTTGTTGTAATTTTACCTTGATAAATATTCAGGTCACACACTTGATTTGATAATGAGATGAAACTAGTTAAAAAAGTTGGTAGGATAGGACGGTTCAGGAGTCAGGTCAGTATTTATGTATGTTGCGATCGATAACTGAAAAAAACTGCACACTACATTTACCACCCCTCCTTGCTGGAAGAGTGACCTCTGCATGGGGGCAATTGCATGCTGTTTACACTTATTGCATTAACATGTGTTAACTTGTCTCTACCTGACAAGGAACGCTTTCTGGATACCCATACAAATTCTTGAGATTTGTTTTCAGTTGCTGTATGTAAAAGTCTTTAAATGAATTCAACTCATTGGTTTTGTATAGCCTTATATGCTAAAGCATTATCTGCCTGTGCATCTCACTAGAAACCAAGTCTTGCAAAGCAGGTGTTACATGACACACCGAGTCTTACAGCATTAATTGTTGCTTAAGGCAGAGAATCTACTTAAGAGATGTTGTTAGGTATTTGAAGAAAAGAATATTCCCCCCACACATATGGATTATACTTTAATTCCTAACCAGTATCATTTTTTCTTCACCTCCAACTCGGTGTGTTTGTGCACAAGAGCCTGGTATAGATTATGGATCAAGCTAGAGAGGCCAGTGTTTGGGAGGCTTTGAATTTCCAGGGACCTCTGTTTAAGAATTTAGGAAAATCCATTGTAATTTGAAAAGCATAAAGATGGCTCGGAGCTGGGCTAGTTCATACACATGGCTGGAATCCATACTGCACATACAGTCAGTAGCAGAAATATTGACATCCTTAGTACAGATGGGCAAAGAAAGTTATGAAAACACCAGGCGCACCTCGATTGTTTTTTGTCAAAGATCAAATGTTTTTCTTTGCTAAGTTTGAGTAGCATCTAGCAAACTTCACGCACTTACATTTGCTGTTAGATAAAAGTCTGTTTGCTGGCACACTCCCCAAATCATTTTTTGGCATGGATTTGATATCTAATTGTAGTTTTGGAGACTTGATGACCCCAAACAACTACCATCTTTGGTAAATTTCCAATTGTGATCCTTGAAGAATTGTGTCTCTTCAATGTTCATCCTCCTCAATGTGTGTGGATGCATGATACGCTATCATTTTCCTAGAGGCAGGTTCATTACAGTTCTGGTTGTTAAAATTTTTCATTTTTACCCAACAGTATTTGAGCATTTTTAGGTAGCCTATATATCTGTTATGTGGCCATTATCTGATTTATGAATGTCAACAAAATTTTGTCTAAATTCAGTTCTGTATTCTCTATTATAAAGAATAATAAGGAAAGTTTAGAAGCTCAGTGCATACATTCTATACAGTATATAGTATTACATAATGTATTACCATCGTATTACCTATGAAAGATTGGCGCCCTGTCTAGTGCCTGTCCCTGCCTTGCGGCTGTCTCCCCGGCTAGGCACCGCCTCTCCCGAGACCCTGTCCAGGATTAAGCGGATTAAGGAAGTAAGCGAACGAATGAATAAATAATATTAGGCAGTTCCTTAACTACACACAATTAACGAATGAGGCCTGGCCTGCATGCTAGATCCATTTTGTTGTGTGTCTCACATTTCCTATGGTACACTGCGGTGTCAGGATACTAAAGACGCACTATTTAGTACTACAACTGTATGTGGTTTGGGATGCATCCAAAATGGTGCATGTTTATTCAAAGCATTTTTCTAAGTGACTCCGTATAAAGTATCTGTCAAACACTATAAACGTACTATAAGTGTATTTTGTTTGTAGGTTTGGCTACAATTAAATAAACAGCTGTAAACATTCCAATGTAAATGAGATACCCATCTCGAAATTTCACTCATGTCCCGGAGAAATGCAAGCTAAAATGTGTTTAACAGGCAGCAGACTGGAATACTAATATGGGATGGCAGGAGAATATAAAGTTTCTAATTTGAATAATCGGATTTCAGATTCAGATTTATTTGTCACAATTATACAAAGTACAACTTGCAGTGAAATGTTTTTAACAACTGTCCGTATAAAGTCTAGTTAAGATAAAGATTTAAAAGAATAAGCAAATAAGTACAAATAAAATAGAAAGAATAAACCATGATGATTCATGGGCAGCTCGGTACCACAAGTGTGTAAAGCTGTTGCCTCACAGCCCTAGGGATCCTCAGTTTGATCTTGGCTGGACTCTGCATGCTTTCCTTGAGTCTATGTGCATTTCCTCTTGATACTTCAGTTTCTTCCCCCATTCCAAAGACATGTGCCAGGTTAATTGGTGTCATTAAAGGGTCCCAGTGTGAGTGTGTGTGCATGTGTTCTGCCTTGCACCGTGTACTACTGGTTTGAAACAGCGTTGGATTACACTGATATGAAAATTAAAGAATGAATGAATATTTTTGGTATTTGTGCAGACAGTAAAAATGTAGATGTTCCCAAACAGTCTTTAATATTTTTGAGCATTAAAAGGACAATAAAATATTATTATTATTATTATTATTATTATTATCATAGGCATTACTATTATTATTATTATTATTATTATTATTATAGGCATTATTATTATTATTATTATTATTATTAATTAAATAATAATAATAACAATTATTCTTATTCTTCTTATTATTGTTGTTATTATTATAATAACAACAACAACAATAATAATTGTTATTATTATTATTATTATTATTATTATAGGAATTATTATTATTATTATTAATTAAATAATAATAACAATTATTTTTCATCTTATTATTATTGTTGTTATTATTATAATAACAACAACAACAATAATAATTGTTATTATTATTATTATTATTATAGGCATTATTATAGGCATTATTATTATTATTATTATTATTAATTAAATAATAATAATAACAATTATTATTATTATTATTAGTATTATTATGACTATTATTATTATTATTATTTATTATTGTTATTACTACTAGTACTAGTAGTAGTAGTAATAATAACAACAACAATAATAATAATAATAATAATAATAATAATAATAATAATAACAATAATAATAATAATTTTTGTTATTATTATTATTTAATTGCAAACAATTACCAGTTTATGGTCACTTCACCACTTTCTGGAGGTAGTGGTACATTTTTTGACTGATACACATGCTGTACATTTTGTCCTGATTGGCACATAGATGAAGAAAAGCAGTCTGTAATACAGATGTCAAACTGTCAGTAAAATCACTGTCAAGTACTCAGTGGAGCACTCGAGCCAAGTCAACCAGCACACTCTGGAGACATTATGCACAAATTAGAGGGGCCTTAGATAATTTGTTCAATGATGCAAATGAGAAACAAGAGACATGAATGCACTCAGTGCCAAACTAGACAGTTTAGTGCGTGTTACATTTCAGGGACATCACACGAAACCAGTTAATACAAATACAGAAAATGACATTATATCATTACAAGAGCAAGCGGTTTCTCTTTAGGAATTTGTGATGAAACCACAAAACAAGCTTGAGACATTCATGAGGACAGATTTGAATCTGTCAGGTATCTCACAGTCCTACAGACACACATTTCCAGTTCGAGATCTTATAGAATGTTAGACCTTGTTATGGAGCTGAACTTCGGTACATCTGCATGTCTGGACAGCTACTTAGAGAAAGGTTTCTTGCTTTGATTAACCACTGAACTAAATGAAAATGTAGGCTACTTACTGATAGAAGGGAAGCGGAGGATGTAGGTAGAGGTAAGAAACCATTCAGAACAGCATCTGTGACCATTCTGTTACACTGATACACACTCACTCAGCACAGAATTTGATTTCCAGGGTGGCGTTTTGGACTCCTATTGGTATAGCAGTTTACTGGTTCAGATTTGGGAATTTGAACAGAAGATGTTCAGAGAGCTGGGTTTGAGTGTACTGGATAAACAGCAACTTATGATAACATCACATCACATCAATTTCTTATATGCTTAATCCAACGGCATAGGGCGCAAGACAAGAACTACTCTAGACTGGGTGCCAATCCTTCATAGGGCACATATATTCACACACTAGGGCCACTTTAGCGTAATCAATTAACCTAAAGCATGTCTTTGGACTGTGGGAATAAACCGCAGTACACGGAGTAAACCCACATGGACACAGAAAGAACATGCAAACTCTGTGAGGGAACAGTGCTGCCCACCAAGGTGCCCTTATGATAAGATATACAAGGATATTATGTGCTACAGATGTTGTGCAATCTACTGAACATTATCAACAAGAGTAATATTGCAGCACTAAAATCGTTCTTATTTCATACCAAGACAATCTCATGATCATATGACACAAACAAACTAACTTTTGTAAGGACTTTCCTGCTTATACTCAAGATCCTGGAGTTACTGTGTATCGGACTACTTAATGCCGATGTGCATATTTTACATTTTACTTGAATTATGACTCCATGACTTATTAGTTTCATTCTTAGATTTATCATCTAATCTGCCCAAGGAGGATGGGTCCCTGTTTAAGTCTTGGTCATCCCAAGGTTTCTTCCTCATAACACTTAGGGAGTTTTTCCTTGCCACTGTCGCCCTAGGCTTGCTCAATTTGGGATTTTACGTAGTTATTAGGAGATAATCTAACTTGTAAAGTTGCTTTGAGACAATGCTCCATTGTAAAAAGCGCTATATAAACAAATCTGACTTGACTTGACTATTTCTGATTTGGGTGCAGATGTAAATCAGTCGCATAGGTTTCATCTCAACTTCTTTTTTTTTTTTTTTTCGTACAACTTTGCACCATGACACAGATGACGCAATACGCTAATTGCCTATGATGTGACGTCATCACGCAGTATTTACGGCTGCCTAGTTTCAGATGATATCGGTGTTGTTGCTTCTCAAACTTTCTGTACAGGATAAACCGAACAAACTATGTGCATATTTCAAAAGAAAAACAATATGTACATATTGATTAATGCATTGAAAATTCACAAAATCACAAAGTGGAGTTAATCTATGCACTATACTCATTCACGTCTGTGTGAGCTGCCGTGCGGTATCTAGCCTATATGCTGCTCCGTCTCCCGTAGCAGAGGAGACGCAGAGAGAGAGAGAGGTGTCTCTTTTCCAGTTTGGTGATTCTTTTCTGTGAGAAGTATCTAAGGTTTGTACAAAATGTCAATAGATTTGCTGCTACTCAATGTTTTGGGGAAAAGAACCTCACTAGAGGGGTCCGAAAAATCTCGCGACAAAACCACTAACTTGGCAACACATTGGGGGTGGAGCACAGGGCGTGCAAAAGCAACTTCCTCCATATAGTACATAAACGTAACCGTATAAAAGCATTTTATAATAATAATAATAATAATAGCATCCAGGAGAAAACACATTAGACTGTTAAAAAACGAAATCACAAGGAAACTGAGCAGGATATATTGGGGGTTACAGTACCACCCTTCAAGCTGTGAGGGGAACACATGCCCTCGCTCCCCCCTAAAACTACACCTATGAAATAAGTGCTAATATGTTCACATTTTATTGTTGTAAAGCTTTGGCTAAAATCTGAACTGGTCTGAATCAGACCGGACAATATCATTATTCTCTGTTTGCCTTTTTGAATGTACCCTTCTAGTACTGATTGTATTGCTCATATTGTGTTTTGACCTTGGACCTGTCCCTTTGCTATTCTTTCATATTGCCATCTGGATTTGATGCTATTGTGTATTTTCCGGTCTTGAACATGCACTGTTGTTTTTGATCTTTGTAATATAAACCTCCAGCAACCTTTTCTGACAACCCACTATCATGGTTGCATTAAACAGAGTTCAGCGATTCCTGTAGTGTACACTCAGCATTACATGATGGACATTCTTGTTTGTCAGCTGAAGAACACGTCTCTTAAGAATGTTTGTTGGCAGTTGGAACAATACCATAATCAACACTCTTTACATTTATGTACCTTCATCCATATTGGAGTGGAAGAGCAATGAGAGTCAGATTTGCTTTAGGTTACTGAGGTTGTCAGGGTTAATTGGTGTAGGGTTATCATAGCTATGGTAATAGACAGTGTGTGTGAAATGTGTGTGAAACACAAAGAGACTGAGATCCCTTTTGGCCTTCATGTCAGTGCTCTAATAAGACTACAAGGGACAAAAGCTGGACTAGTGAATGGTTAGCACCTTCTCAGCAAAGCGCTACAACTTTGGATAAATAGGCCTGTTAAATTAATAAATGTATGGAATAGTAGAAATGTTTTTATTCGGGTGGATGCTCACTGTGCACAGCACTGGTGCTGTTATAATCTGCATACGGTTTGGCATTCAGGAAAGTGTACTGCTGTTGGTTCTTTTTGTCAGGGAGTATCGCTGCGTATTGATCGCATAAGCATTACTTTTTGGATCTGAAAGCTAACGATCCCATAAAAGCATTTGCAGGAAAATTACCTATTAAGGGATACAAACTTACAAATTCTAAAAATTATACAGATTATAGTAAAAGCATTGATCTTTGTATTATGGCAGCAGGAAAAAGTTTGGAACCTTTTATCCTTACCTGCATTTCTGCATTAATTACTCATAAAATGTAGTCTGATCTTCATCCAGGTATTAATAGATACACACATTCTGCCTAAATACAAAACATTTTTTTCATGTGCTTAGTAAATAGTCTTCTAAAAAAACCGTTCTGTTCATGAAAAAAATCTTTTAAAAAAGTCTGGTCAGACAAAAAAAACAAAAACAAAAAACAAGAAGGAGTGGTTGGGATCGAATCAAACTTTATGTGTGTGAATGTAATGATGATATACAGTATGTAAGTGATTGCATTACATTATTAGAGCAAGGTTTATTGGGGGAAAACTGTACAATTGAAATGAGGCTCTAGTACCTTGTTGGACCACCTCTAGCCTGGATACAAGATGAGATACAGGTGGGCATTGAGGCATACAGATATTGCGGCTGACATTTTTAAATCCTGCACACTCGTAGTTGCCAAAGCATCCCAGCTGGTCCCATAAATGCTTTATTGGTGATAAATCTGGTGACTGGGCAGGCCAAGAAAGTGGCCTGGGAAACCTTTGGAATCTGGCTGAGACACTCCTGGAAAACCCTTGCTGTTTGTGGGTGAGTATTATGCCAGTTGGAAGCCCTGCCATGAGAGACAACACGTGGCTGCAGGATGCCCCGCACATATCGCGGTCCCTTGTATCACTACTAGATGGGACCGGCTGTTGTATGTGATGGCTACCCAGATCATCAAACCAGCAGTCGGGGCAGTGTGTCAGAAAAGCAGGATTGAAGTGCTCACCATGAGGCCTCCATACTGTCATTGAATCCCAAACAAAACCTGGATTTGTTGCTAAAGGCAATACAGTTCCAGATTACAGCAGTCCAGGTTTCTCGTTCATGACACCACTGCAAACTGACGCAACGGTGGCTGGCTATCAGTGGCAGGACACGTAATGACTGCAGTGACAACAATTTTCCTTCTGCTAAGCACCTGGAAACGGTCCAGGCTGAGACAGGGGTGTGTAGTGAAGGTGCCACCTCTGTCTGGATGGTGGACAATGAAACTATGGGAGCTACTTGTGCTTGTCGGAGGATCAAACAATCCTCTCTACTGGTGGTCTATCTGGAGCCGGTTTGCTCTGTGTGTGTGAGACCTCATGGATCCACTGCTCCTAACACCACCTAACAGCTAGGTCAGAGTGGTCTAGATGGCAGGCAGCTCATCAAAACAACCATCCTGCTTCTCTCACTCCAATTATGTATGCCATCTCAAAGTCTGTCAACTGGGCAATATGGCTTCGAGTGCATCATAGAGGCATGCCTAGCAGTCACCGATCTCTCACGAAGAGTTACACTACCCAAAAGTAGCCTCTGAGAGCCTCTTTACAGAGCAGCAAGGGAAGCAATTTTATACTCTTTTGTGGCAAGACCCAGTGTCTAATCAGACCACACCTGTAATGACTTCTACATCTGCCTGTGATATAACTGCATGCCAAGAATTTCCAGCTGGGTGTAAGCATCTTTTTTTGCCAGTGAGTGCAATAGAAAAAGGCTACAAAACAGTCCTTTTGTCAGTCCAAATATCTCCACAAATAGGAGAAACACTGTTGGTTCTACTCTCCCAAGTAGTGCCCAGCAAAAATTACAACAAAAGCACAACATGTTATGCTGAAGGAGGTAAACAGAGCTGGAGGGTGACAGTGAAAGATCTAAACGTTTTCAAAGTTTGTTCATGTGTCCACTATGAAAATATCCTGAAGTGGACACCATAAGGAACAAAATGCCATTCTCAACAAACAAATGGTTCCAAAAGCCAGAGGGACAATCCACAGTGCTTCTGGGAAAATGTGCAAACACTGAAATTTGGCAGAAAAAAAAACACTATGCATGTTTAAAACAAAAAAGGCACTGAACACCAACAACAAAACCTCATCCCAACTGTAATGCATGGTGGAAGGAGTGCCACTGGTTGGCTTGCACTTCTGGATAGCTTGCTATCATTGAGAGATGCAATGAGTTGTACGTGCATTTTACAGCAGAATGTCAGAGTGGTGGTCCACTGCATTAAACTTAATAGTAGTTCTTTGATGCATCAAGGAAATATTGTATTAAAGCAGAATATTTAATTAAAAAGCAGAGTTCAAAATTCAGAATCTCAGCTTCAGATGCTGTAGCATGGTCTTGCATGGCTCAGTGCTAATATTTTTCTAGGAAAATTGGAATAAACAGAATTTCTCTGCATTTTGTTGGTCTGCTCTTATGTTGATTTGTGTTGTGTTTATCCTTAGCCTTTTCTATGTATTCAGCTGATATTTTTAAATAGCTAATATGCTTGTCCACCACTGCAGGGGCCCTAGTTCAAAGTTTGGCTTTTAAACTCCAAGACTGGCGTTGTCCAAAGGAGAGATGGCCAGTCAGGGAGATCATCCTCCAGTGCTGGAGCACTGACCCCTACCCAGCCCAGATTCCCATCCAGGGCATGCCTGCACCTTATGTTCTCTGGGAATGGATGCTAATGACAAAGCTCAAATGTTTTTCTGTACGCACTCTTTCTGCGTGTGTAGTTTAACTTGCATACATGCAAGTGCAAAAACAATAACCATTATTCATAAAGAATGTCATTAATACATTACAGAGGTTCATTATTGTGCTTTAGAGACTGTACGTTCTTTACTGCGATGGTGGTATCTGTTTATGAATGCAATGTATGGTTGGGTATGAGTATTAAAATAGACCAATTGGCTATACCATTAAAACCAAGTAGCTGAAATTGCATAGGTCCCACTCATGATGCTAAAGCTCTGACTCGACAAGACTTCTGATGGTGTCCTGTGGTATCTGGTTACAAAATGTTAGCAGATACATTAAGTCCTGTAATTTCTTAATACTCCATGTATCTAACTTGTTCGTCCAGATATCCCATAGATTTTCGATTAGGGAATTTAGATGCCAACTCAACACCTGTAACTCTTTTTCAATGTTCCTCAAACCATTTCTGAGCCAATTTGTAGTGTGGCAGGGATGCATTATCCTGCTGACCTCTGCCGTTAGGGAATTACCACTGCAATGAATGGATGTGCTTGGCCAACAGTATTTAGGTGTCGAAATAACATTCATGTGAATTCCAAGACCCAGGTTTTCCTGCTAGTTACATGAATCAGAATCAGAATAATTGATTTGCCAAGTACAAGAAGTACAAGGAATTTCCAAGCCGGTGTGCAGGACTGATCAACAGTTACAGGAAATGTTTAGTTGCAGTTATTGCTGCACAGGGGGGTCACACCAGATACTGAAAGCAAAGGTTCACATACTTTTGCTACTCACTAATATGTAATATTGGATCATTTTCCTCAATAAATATTTTTGTCTCATTTGTTTAACTGGGTTCTCTTTATGTACTCTTAGGACTTGTGTGAAAATCTGATGATGTTTTAGGTCATATTTATGCAGAAATATAGAAAATTCGAAAGGGTTCACAAACTTTCAAGCACCACTGTACAAAAGTGAGAGAAAAGAAAACAAACTTTACATCAGTATAACAGTTTGTAATTGTAAAAGTACCAAAATATTAGGACTACATCATGAAACTGTTTTGTTCTTTATCATTCTTACAGCATGGTTGTTTTTAGAATTATGTACTATAAATATAGCAAAACGTAAGTCTGAATTCATTATTGATGAGTATGCGTTGTTCTCCAGAATTTCATAAACCACTAGACCACCACTGTAACCCAGATTTGAGTCCAGGCAATGCCTTCTGGCCAGGTCAGGCATCAACTGCAGGAACAATCAGCTGTCTTAGGGCCTGCAATAGCAACCCCTGCTGGCCCCACAATGGACTAGCATCCCAAGCACACTTACTTCTGCATCCTGAGTTCTCAGAAAAACTTCACCTCCTTATTACTCTGATCAGGAAATGTGGGCTCAAAATGTTGGACGTGAATCAATAAAATAAACACATATGTTAAGTTTGTCCCATAAACTAGTAATCATCAGCTGTGTTACTGGAGATCCTACCATCTACAGAGGTCAGAATCAATGTATATCTAACAGAGCTGAACGGCTAGTAGGTAGTTTATCTAGAGCTGATGTGCTGGATTGGAGTTGGATTAGAAGTGAATTCTGTAAGAAGGTAGATCTCCAGGAACACGGCTGTTGATCACTGGAATAAAAGAAAGCTGGGCAGATGATTGTGTATCTGTCATGCTGCACAAGCATGGGGTTAGAACTAAGCCCTCATAAAATTCTGCTCAGTGTAAAGCCTCGAACACTAGACTGGAACTTAGGCCAAAGAGTCATATTTATTATAGGTTTGAAAACACTTTATATCATACACTAGGTTCAAAAGAGTGGAGGGTTTGATGTGAAAGTAATGCTGGTGCTGTCTGTTTTCATACAGCCTTGTGTTGCAGACATGTTTATCATTTTTATATTACAATTTAACCCTCTTTGTGCCAGGTTATTTTACCAGGGCACAAGCCCAGAATATTTTGAGTTTAGTCCTGGATATAATTTTTAACAATGTATCTAATATTTAACATTGAAGTCTTTATACTCTTTTTTTACATAACCAAAGCCAACATCAATCAGTGCAGGTCTGTCAGGTCTGTGTGTGTGAGTGTGGGCAAGTTCATAAGCAGTGATGCCAATTCTGGCTCTTTCTAATGAGTCGACTCTTTTGGATCCCAAACAGCTCTTCATTTTATAACTTCTGCTTTATTTCATTTAACCAAGTTTAGCGCTTTTTTGCCCCATGATTAGTACATGTGCACATATCTAGTGCAAGTATACTAAACCGTATAATTTCCATATTATATTGATTTTACATTGCGTTTGGTATAAAAAGATAAAATGTGAAAACATCACATATTGCATATGTAGTAAAAATGTTGTATTCATACTGAACGTTGTATTTTATTGCTACAAATAGGTACTAAACAGACACTGTGCATGTGGTCCATGTACATAAATTCATGTCACAACATGAATTTATGAATAGCTCAGTAAAAAAAAAAAATAAAAAGGTTTCTGTACCCCCTACATGTTTCTGGGCTAAACCCCAAACAGATCTCTCCTATTTACACTGCCTGGCCAAAAAAAGGTCACACACTCTAATATTTGGTTGGACCACCTTTAGCTTTGATTACAGCACACATTCGCTGTGGCATAGTTTCCACAAGCTTCTGCAATGTCACAAGAGTTTCATTCATTTTTCCCAAAGACCTTGTATTGATGATGGGAGATTTGGACCACCTCATGTGCTCTTCTCCAGCACATCCCAAGGATTCTCAATAGGCTTCAGGTCTGGACTCTGTGGTGGCCAATCCATGAGTGAAAATGATGCCTCATGCTTCCTGAACCACTCTTTCACAATTTGACCGTTCTGAAACAGATGAACATCTTTTCCACGACCACAGGATGTGCCTTTCGACATGGTTGTTTAACAAATGAGAAGCTACTCACTGCATCAGTTAGGGCTAAAGAACTTGCCAGCTGAAACAATCACCAATGGAGTAATATCTGATGGGAGGCTCTTTTATTTAACTATTTAAATAAAATTTAGTTAAATTTAGTTAAATTTAGTTAAATCCAGGTGGTGACTCTGTTTTTGGCCAGGCAGTGCATTTTAGGTAATTAATAATGCAAATTCTTTCCACAGATAACTGTCTGTCATTAACCATTAATCATTAACCATAAGCCGATAGCAACCTGTTAAATGGTCAAACAAATCATGTTAGGTCAACAAGGCATAGCTGAGTATAGTGTTCCATTTACAGCATTTACGAGATACATTACCCAGAATGACTTGCAATTGAGCTTGCTCAAGGGTCGAACAGTGGTAGTTTGAACTCGCATATTCCCAGTAAGTAGATCCTTAACCACTGAATCACCCCCAAGCTTTACATCCAAAGCAACTTACCTCTGAACTGAGCATTAACGTGTTTTTACAAATATAATAAATGTGAATCTTTGGCCCAGTTCCAGTTTAGCGTTTCAGACCTTACACAGAGCAGATTTCTGAGGGCTTAGTTCTAACTCCATTCTTTCACATCATGATAAGAAGAAATCTTCTGCCTTGATTTGGTTTATTCCAGTGATCATCAACTGTGGTCCTGGAGTGCTGCTTTCTTAGAGAGTTGACTCCAATCCATCTTTAATCCAACACATCAGCTCCAGATATGATTAGCCAGATCAGCTCTGTCAGATTTGGGTTAAAAGTTCTAACAATGGCAGCTTGGCAATGCCAGAATTTGAACCTTTTGATTCTGATCAGAGCCTTAACCACAGAGAAACCCCCAACTCACAGCAACTTACAACTGAGTTGTTAGGGGTCTTGCTCTCAGGCTCCATCAGTGTCAATTTAATTCAAATCTGAACTAAAAACCTTTGATTAGTAGTCCAGAGTCATTCAGAATTAACCTGTTCAACAAACAAATGGCCAATAGTTAAGAGTTCTTTTAAGTTTTAGTTATGTTAACTAACAAACAGCCTCTCTTTGCTTAACAAAGAAGCAACATTATCTAATATTAGACAGCCAGTGATGGTCGGACACAATCAGCATTGGGTCATGAAGCCAAATAACTTTTTTTTAAATTCATTTACTGACTTGCTGACTATCAGACCAGCTTTTCAGGTGCTAAAGTGCTTACTATGGGCAAATAATGTATGACCAAAACAGCTAACCACTGAAATAATGCAATAAATATGATTGGTTTTCTATTATTTTTTCTCCTTGCCATGCTTTACTTCAGCGCACAAAGCTACCAATGATGCTGATCAAACAACTATTTTTGTCTGGAATTGGATAATCTGCTAACTGTTATTACTACTATGCATTATTACTGTCGATCACAGATCAGTGAAGTAAAATTTTCACACAGGCCACCAGATTGTAAAAAAGAATTGGGATTTATCAGGGCTCAATTTTTACCACAGGTCATGCTGGTGTGACTTACTTTCTCAGTTTGTCGCAATTATTTTTTCTATTAATCAATGACGATGCATGTTGATGAATAATTTTCTTAATGTGCTGCTGTACCTCAACCACAGAAGGGATCTATGGTAAGCTGTTTTTACCAAGGACCATTGGAATTAATCAACAAATAATAATAATCCACCCGCACGAACTTAACTACTTTTAAATGTCTTTCTTTTTTTTACTTTATTCTTCCAGATTAGGGATGAACAAAAATTTTGTTTTTCAAAGCATGGGACTAGAAAAACAGTGTTTCTTTTTGTCAAGGCAGGGTGAGGAAATGATCTACATTTGCTCTTTCTCTTTACATTTGTCACAAGTCCAGTGGTGCTTGAAAATTTTCTATACTTCTGCATAAATATGACCTAAAACATCACAAGTCCTAAACGTAGATACAGAGAACAACAGATACAGAGTTAAACAACGAGATAAAAATATTATTCTTGGCCATTTTATTGAGGAAAATGATCCAATATTACATATTAGTGAGTGGCAAAAGTATGTGAACTTTTGCTTTCAGTATCTGGTGTGACCCCCCTGTGCAGCAATAATACTTAGAATAATACTTCGAATAATGACCCACAATTACACTGGTGAGTGACAACATTGGGAATCAACATTGTAATTTAAATAAGTTTCAGGGAATTAACAATTCACAGATTGTGTTATTGCATTGTAAAATTTTCTGGAAATGGGTTTGTAATTTGCAATAAGAACGATTTAATCAGTTTTGCTAAACAGCATCCTAACCCACTGAAATTGTGTTACCCTAAATGAATCTGAAATGCCTTGGCAGATATAAAAGAGCTTTCATTTTAGTATTTGTATCAGTGGATAAGTAATAGCATGGGTGATAGAGGGAATTAAATGACCTGTCAACTTTCATACTTTATTAGGCAAGATAAAAACAGATAAAATGTATTTTATATCTTAGCATTTAAGCCATACCAAGTGTCATGGGGTGGCAAGAAAATATTGTCTTGAAACATGACTTCTTCCTGAGCTTCTGGCATGGATATGTTTACATTATTATTGATAGATTTTATACTATAGCATAACTTGGATTCAGTATGCACTACATAGCCAAAAGATTGTAAGCTAAAAATGGACCAGTCCTTTCCAACAAATGCAACAACAAATGGGCTGCTGTTTCTACTAGGTGGAGCAATATGGTAGATGTGTCTAAGAGTATCGAATTTGCCCTTCCTTTGCTTTTAAGTCATTCTTTACTCTCTCAAGATGACTTTTCACTAAATTTTGGATCATGACTGTGAGATTTCGGCCTGATTATGCCCTACCTTACAGTTTGTCTTCCATTTACTTTCAAAGGTGCCTGATAAAGTTAAAGTCAGGGGATTATGCAAGCCAGTTAAGTTCTCCATTAAAGTCTGCAAACCATTTCTTTATGGGCTTTGTTTCAGGAGGGCATGACATAGTGTTTAGTACAACCCATTTTAGTGCCACAGTATGCATGTTAGCAGTGAGTGTAGCTGAAATAACACATGACTTATTAGGTGTGTCTACAAGTTTTTGGCTATATAATGTACAGGTGTGCTATGTTTAATATCCGCATTACATCCGGTGAAACAGGATGTTGACCAAAATGGACGCTGACTGGATGTTTTCATAGTCACATAGTAGTTTAGAAACTTTGCACATAGTGTTTTATGTTAAACAGTAGTATTAATTAAAATGAAATATGAACACTTAGTACAGTGATGTACAATGCAGTAGTTCTTATCTTTTATACAACTTGTACCACCTACTGAAAACAAAAACTAGAGTGGAAAACTAGTTTGAGTTTCAAGACCGCAGTTCTCTTTTCTGTCAGCAGGTGTCTCAGGGGTTTGCTCGTACTAGTATGTCATTAAGAGATGACTAAGATTGATTTAAGACAGATTTTCCTGTAGAATTCTGTTAAAATTAATGACCATTAAAGTGAACGGACGTCGACTAGATGGACGTTCAACAGCGCATAACGATTTTGTTTCTGAACTGTGGAGACCCAAACCTACTCAATCCAAAATAGTACAGAACTGCAGTGTTTAAAAATGTACTCCTTGTGGTCCTAGTACCTCAAATAGGTTAAGGCAGTAGATGAAGCACTTATTTTTAAATGATTTAATCCTGTCTATAAAGAATTGATTTGCTATACAAACAAACATACCGGTTTGATAACATCATGGTTGTGTTTTAAAGTAATTTGCAAGAATCAAATCCGATGTTGTCACACTTCATCAGTGGTTAACGCTTGTTGTTGTTACGCAGCGCCAATCACATGCAGATGTAATACTGATATCTTTCTGATTAACTAAGTGTGCTAGTTGAGTGTAACAGATGAATGCAGCATGGATGGCTTCCTTCATGCCGTCTCTCCTGCACACCAATGTTCATCCCAGGGACGTGGGCTTTTCAAACTTCACCAAAGCTGCAGCTGACTAATTACCTGCCATTAAGGTTGAACCGTCTCTAAACACATTCCACGTAGACAGACTCAGCTGGAAATGTGTGCGTGTGTCTGACCTTGTTTGCTTGTTTGTTTTGCTTCATGAATATCTGATGTAGCGCGCTAAAGATGTGCAGCGCTGGTTAGCATTCAATATGTCGTAATTATATCAGGAGAATTAGACAGAGTGGAAAAAGATGGAGTCTGTTTTACCATGATAATTTATGCTGGTGTGTCAGACATGGCTGACGTAGAACACTGTGTGGTAATTGCTGTCATACCAGAGGTATTTCCATGGTGACAAATTTAGTGTGTGGTGTACTGCCATCTGCTTGTCTGGAGAAGACAATGTCATTGTCCCACCAGTGAGCAACCCCTCTGATTATTGTCTGGCAGCCTTAAAAATGGTTGTCTTCAATGGTTGGCTTGACACTTGTCTTCAAATAAGTTTGTCTAGGTACAAAGATAATATTCCCTCTACATAAAGTTTGGGAGTCCTTGGAACTTCAGTGTACAAGCTAAAATATAATGCATTTCTGCATTTTTCAAAGCATTCATTTTAAATGGTGGTGATAATTTTAACAAACATCTGGCCAACCATTCTTGTTATTGTGCCAGAGACCCAGCACCTATTCCCAAGTGGGCCCGGTAACTCGGGAACCTCAAATGAGGTGGCACTCAAGAACACACACATCAATACTGTGGCAGCAGACCCTTCGCCTCTCCTGTTCCAGACCCTCCTGCTCTGTCAGGTGCCAGACCTGAGAATCGGCAAGATACCTCACCAATTACAAACGCAACCCAAACCTCACCTCACCAGAAGCGGGATATGAATTAACCGTGCTCAGAGGTAGAGCATTGGTTTGTGGTGCTGAACCACCCCAGTTTTGTTTCTCGATGCCTGGGACACCATGAGAGTCTGAGACAGAACCTGGTTTGTATCCAGCCTGTGGTGAAGTTTGAGTTGCTTTCAATTTAGAGGGGGTTCAAACCATTTCCCATGTCTGGTTCCAATAAGACCAGATGTTCCCAAGTTCCAGGGCTCTACGGAGGTAGGGGCAAAACATAAGAGTGTACAGGGAAAAAAAACAAATCACGTCTAACAGATGAGTCATAATCAATATGTTGAAGTTAGTAGTATATCCTTTCCTGCACAGTAAAATAAATAATAGCATTTGCTGATAAAAAATGAAAAACTTCATTTAGTCCACTGAAGAGAAACTGATAAGGTCTGAGCACAATTTTAAGAAGGCGTACGTATATCAAACCGTGCTTCAGTGCATTAAAGCATTAGTGATTTTATGAGCAGATATTTTAATGCACTATAACCTGACATTATGAGGTCATAAATTGTGTGAAACTCATAGGATCAGTACAGTAATGCTCACAGTTGTCTGCAGTCTATGTAATTGCTTTTGGGGTTTTTTTCCTGTGTGCATTCTTATAAGGGACATGGTGGCTCAGGAGCTGGACTACTAATCAGAAGGTTGAGTTTAAATCCTGGTTCAGCCAAGGACTGTTTGGGCCTAGGGCAAGACCTTCAACACTCTACGGATTTAATTGTGAGCTGATCTGGGTAAGGGCAGCCTCTGCTAAATGTTTTACATGTAACAAATATTCTGATATACTCATTTTTTTATGGGTATGCCAGCACATGTCTGAGATTGCTTTAAGATTGCATTTATCAGCCACTTTTTTCTGTGTATCTGTAGTCCTATGGCTATGTTCAGCTCAGTAATGCTCATCATGTGTGTGTATATATTTGTGCACTTGTATGTGTGTGTGTACCTGGAGTGGCGCAGTGAGGCATGCCACCGGGTGTGAGATTGCAGTGCCACCTATGCGCCCTCCTCTGACTGCTGGCCGGCCACTGGAACAGCGGCCCCTTGTCTGCTGACAGTGATTTATGGGTAATTTAAAAAGTCGTTCTTTTCAAAGCAGCTGGCTGCTGAGAGGGCATCCATCTGTAGCTCGTTCCCCTGCGGTTAGGGAAAAAAAAAACTAATTTAAATTTACCTTACAGATCAAGGCAAATCAGGCCTGCATTAAATTGGCTGCATCCTTCCTGTGTTCCATCCGTGTATCTTCACAAACAACCCACCTGCCATTCGGCCTTTCCCTTAACAGCTAATGTTAAATGAGAAAATTCTCTGCAGCACTGCCTAACGAGTGCACCGATAAATAAAAAGTAAGTAATAATAACAGGGTGAAATATGCAAGATGAAGCTCGAAGAATCGATATTACCTACTTTGTCACAACCCCATTTTCAAGGTTCCAATTAGGAAGCAAAATTTATTTCTGCTCCAGTGTACGAATTCTTCTTCATATTGAGTTTTTGCTGTTTTCTTCTTGGCACAGGAGCTATGGTTTTCTCATACAGTGAATCTTACTAGCCTTGTAATGCAGGGTGTGTGTGGAGAGATATTCTCCGAAGCTTCTCCCTACAAGTCAAAAGTTGTCCAATCAGTGCCGCTCTTCTTTTTCAGGGTCACATGAGATGGGCCCGCTCCCTAATTCTACTGGCAAGCACAAGCTTCACCTGAATTACATTTAACTGGCCATGGGTTTTCAAACTGCGTGAGTAACAGAGCAATAGATTTTTAAAGGTCTCATGTGTGTGGGTGAAAACAAAACTGTAGAGAAATTCTCCTTAATCCAATATCAAATATACAAGTCAAGGGCCAAAAGAGAGCCTTAGGAGAAATGCATCTATTTTAGCATTTTTCGCAAATTTATAATAATGTCTTTACATTTATAATAAATCAGCAATAATTAGAATGGAAAAGGTGAAAACAAAATCTCCTCATATATTTTCATAATTATAGGTATATTGGATGTTTGGTATGCAACCAAGCTGGCATGTCTTCCCAAGACTGTGATAAATCCGTGATCAGACACGCAGTGCTGCTGAAGTTTTAAACAAGTGTCACTGCTGGACAGAATTTTCATCCAACTAAAATTCCAGCCACCATCAAATCATCTGGCAGCATCCTGTGAAGCCCTCGAAGGAATAGAGGATGACTAAGGCTCATGTTTCATGGACATGTTATCCCAGCATGGATTTGACATATTTCACGTGTATTTTTTTTATATCAAATTACACAGGCCTTTTGACTCTCTTGCCAATTGTCAGGATCCCCAAGGACAAGCAAGATCAATGCCGATTTTTTGGGTGGCCGGATTCCATTTGGACGGACAACGATGTGGTGCTGGTACGAGTGGACCGACCAGCAATGCTGCCGATTTTAAAAACACCTCAGTGTCACCTGCTGGACTGTAATATTCCCTTACCAAAAATTCCACCACCACATTCACCGTGAGCAATTATGAAGGATTAAAGGATGACCAACTCACTCTGTGCAACAACAAAATGCGCTGTCTCGGACTTTACATCTACAAGGTGGAACAATATGGTAGATGGGTGTCCTAACAGAGTGCACAGCGAGTGAACACGGTTTTTAAAAACCCGGCAGCACTGCTGTGTCTAACCATCCACCAACCCTCATGTCACTGCAGTGCTGATAAGATCCCCACCCAAATATTACCTGATCTATGGTGTATTGTGGGGTCCTTGCCATTAGAAACGAGTAAAGAGGACTAAAAGTGATGTAATGACAAAATATAGACCTACAGTCTGATTGTCCAATCAAGACTACAAGGCAATGACACTGATGAATGGACCAAAATGCGTAGAACAAGGAGTGTCTTAATAAAGTGGCAGGTGAGGGTGCGTGGTATTATAAATAATGTTTATATTATATGGCATATATATAAAATATTAAAATATCTAATATATTAAACACTGCTTGATCTCTGACATTTCCTAAGTAATAAAGTCCGTTTGAAGAATTAAGCATGTGGGGTTTTAATTTGTCTAAAGCCATTTTTTTTTTTTTGTTCAAATCATTCTAGCAACCTGCACCTGAGAAAAAAATGTGGTTTTTTTAAACATTTTATACGTGGTGATACTTTAGAATGTTCTTAGATTCTGTATATATTAGCTAAACCATCCATCAATGTTTCACATAAGTTGAATATAAGAGAAACCAGTTTTTAAACAAATTAGACAAAAATATTATACTGGGTCATTTATTTATTGAGGAACATGCTCCAATAGACATATTAGTGAGTGGCAAAAAGTATGTGAACCCTTAGAATTAGTCATTAATTGAAGGTGAATTAGTCAGGTGATTCAGTCAATGGGATGAACAATCAGGTGTTGAGTGGCACCCAGTTTTATTTAAGAACAGGATCTATCAAAAGTCTGCTTCTTCACATGTTTGTGGAAGTGTATCATGGTACTAACAAAGGAGATTTCTTTGAGGATCTCAGAGAAAGACTGTTGATGCTCATCAGGCTGGAAAGGTTACAAACCCATCTCTAAAGAGTTTGGACTCCACCATCCACAGTCAGACAGATTGGGTACAAATGGAAGAAATGTCAAGACCATTGTTACCCTCCCCAGGAGTGGTCGACCAACAAGATCACTCCAGAGCAGGCGTGGTAATCTTTGGCAGGTCACAAAGGACCCCAGGGTAACTTCTAAGCAAACTGAAGGCACTCTCTCACATTGGGCTAAATGTAATGTTCGTAGAGCCACCATCAGACTAACACTGAACAAACAATGGTGTGCATGGCCAGGGTTGCAGAAAGCCACTGCTCTCCAAAAAGAACATTGCTGCTCGTCTGCAGTTTGGGCCCTAAAATCACTTTTGGACAAGCCGAAGGCTACGGGAAGATGTTTTGTGGACGGATGAGACCAAAATAGAATTTTTTTTTGGTTTAAAAAAAGAAAATTGTTATGTGTTTGGAGAAAGGAAACACTTATTCCAGCATAAAGAAACCTTATCCCATCGTGGAAACATGGTCCGTGGTAGTAAATCATGGTTTGGGCCTGTTTTGCTGCATCTGGCGCAGGACAGCTTGCCCATCATTGATGGAAACAATGGAATTCTGAATTTATCAGAGAATTCCTAAAGGAAAATGTCATGACTTGTCCATGAACTGAATCTCAGAAAGGTGGGTCATGCGCAAGACAGCAACCTAAGCACACAAGCCCTTCTACCAAAGGAAGTGGTTACGAGAATAAACGTTCATGTTTTGGGAATGACCAAGTCAGAAGTCCTGACCTTATCCAGTGAAAAGGTGTGGAAGGACCTGAAGCGAGCAGCTAATTTGAGGAAACCCACCACCAGCCCCAGAGCTGAAGCTGTTTCCTGGGTCAAATGGAGAAATGACTAAAATTCTCCAAGCAGCCGATGTGCCGGGACTGAATCAACAAGTCTACAGAAAATTTAGAAGTTACAGTTATTGCGGCACAGGGGGGGTCATACCGAGACATACTGAAGCAAAGGTTTTCACCTACTTTTGCCACTCACTATATGTAAGTTAGATCATGTTTTCCTCTGAACTACAAATGACAAGTATAATATTTTTGTCTCATTTGGTTTTAACTGGGTTCTCTTTATCTACTTTTAGGACTTGTGTGAACATCTGATGATGTTTTAGGTCATATTTATGCAGAAATATAGAAAATTCTAAGGGTTTCACAACTTTCAGCACCACTGTATAATCTATTTCTTAAGTGTGGTTATAGACATTTTATTTATTAAGTATACAAAGCAGGGTATAGGATAGTTAAAATGTCAACAAAAGGAGAGGGAACAATAATAAAACGAGGTACTGAAAACTTTTTATGCAACACATGAACAACTGACAAAGTCAGGATGCTAACAAGAACCCTCCAGGCTCCACAATTAGATCAATGATTCTCACTTAAGATTTCCTTGACACGCTCTTTCCAATTACGTTAGGAATGAAACAAGGATAATAATCTGTATATTTCGTAAATTCTTACATTGCAAAACTTGCAGCGAGCATAACAGCAGCTCAGAGATCAATCTACATTTATTACAAAACATCAAAAAAGTCCAATTTTCATAAAGTATAATTTAAAGAAATAAAATCACTGCAGGCGCCAAGGTGGCACAGAGGCATTTCGCTGGCCTACCACTGCTGTGACATTTACATTTAGTCATTTGGCAGATGCTGTTACCAAATCGACCTACAAAACTTGCAAACGACAGAAGGAGCCACGATGAATGTATCCAATAATATATGTGTTCATTACCGGTTAGACTAACAACTAGTTCTACTAAGAGATTAAAAACAGATGCAAAGTTTGACGCTAAGGGCACATAAATAAAATACCTAGTGCTTAAAGAAAACAAGCAAAGTTGATACTGTATGGGAGCACAAAAGTGCAGAGGATCGCAGAGACATTATTCTAGGTATTGTTTAAATATATGAGTCTTCAGACTTCTGCATAAGGAAGAGAGACTCTGAGCCCTCCTACCTGGCGTGGGAAGCTCTTTCTACCACTGATGAGCCAGGATGCTCGAACTTCAAGATCTGGCCTTGCAAAATGGTTAGATGTCAAAGTGAACTTACCAAATGCCCTGAAATGTAGCTGAAGAACAGAGTTTTCACACAGGTGTGTAGTTTTGAGGCAACAAACATAAATATCATGGAGCAGAACCTTTTTAATGTCTGGAAAGGTAGGGCAATAGCTTTACAGTGGTGCTTGAAAGTTTGTGGACCCTTTGGAATTGTATATATTTTTGCATAAATATGACCTAAAACATCATCAGATTTTCACACAAGTCCTAAAAGTGGATAAAGAGAACCCAGTTAAACAAATGAGACAAAAATATTATACTTGGTCATTTATTTATTGCGGAAAATAATCCAATATTACATATTAGTGAGTGGCAAAAGTATGTGAACCTCTAGGATTAGCAGTTAATTCGAAGGTGAAATTAGAGTCAGGTGTTTTCAATCAATGGGACGACAACACTATGTAACACAAGTTTTGTTCCCAGCTTTTTAATGTTATATTCCAATTGTTTATGTCTAAAACAAATTAAAAATTGCTTACATTCATCATTATTATAGAAACAGGTCACCAACAGGCATGCCGAAGTATGCTTTGTAGGCCTCACACATCTTAGCAGATGCTTCCACAGAGTACTTTTTCGCTCTTGTCTTTATAAAATGGCCACATACATAGCAAAATGCGTCTGCTGGATGTATGCAACCTCTTGATGCCATCTAAATGGACTAAGTTGCTGTGTGCTGTAAGGAACAAGGATGTCTCTCCAAACTCGATAAAAATGGTCAATCTTTATTCCATGCAGTATCAAAGTACAAGAGTGTACTGAGGATTCAGCAGAGCAAGACTGATCACCCGGTAGCAGAGTAACACACAATATATACATTTGAAAGTAGTGGTCCTTCCTAAGCTCCTCCTGTAATGGGTGGGGTGAAGTGTGAATACTGTCGGTATCAGAATCTGAATAGAGATGAATTCACACCTGTCCTGTCAGGTCAGTTCCCCCTTTTGTCTGTCATGTCTGGCTGTTGCCCACTTACTATGCAATCCCAATCAATGAGATCATGTCTCTCCGTCTCTCAGGAAGGGCTATAGTGGCCCTATATAACTGTAGTTATACAGCTACCTACAATTCTGTACAGTCCCAGAAAGTTCTAGATAATTCTGGACAGTTCTAGAAACTTCTTGATAGTTCTCACAATTCCAGAAGCTTCTTAAGTATGTTGAAATATGGCGAATATCCTTAAAAATAGATCCATTTCAAAATATCATTGTGCTGACCACAAAAGCAAAGTTTACAGGGAATAATTACTTTTTTCTATTCATTTAGGGTACAAACAATCAGGAAAACACACTTAACAAAAACAAATTTTTTTTTGAAAATTGTTACATGGTGCAATCAGGTGTGAGTGGGCACCCTGTTTTATTTAAAGAACAGGGATCTGTCAAAGTCTGCTCTTCACAACACGTGTTTGTGTAAGTGTATCATGGCACGAACAAAGGAGATTTCTGAGAACCGAAAAAGAGTTGTTGATGCTCATCAGGCTGGAAAAGGTTACAAAACCATCTCTAAATAGTTTGGACTCCACCAATCCACAGTCAGACAGATTGTGTACAAATGGAGGAAATTCAAGACCATTGTTACCCTCCCCAGGAGTGGTCGACCAACAAAGATGGCGAGGTCACAAAGGACCCCAGGGTAACTTCTAAGCAACTGAAGGCCTCTCTCACATTGTTAATGTTAATGAGTCCACCATCAGAAGAACACTAAACAACAATGGTGTGCATGGCAGGGTTGCAAGGAGAAAGTTGTTTGCTAAAGATCACGTGGACAAGCCAGAAGGCTATTGGAAGAATGTTTTGTGGATGGATGAGGACAAAAACTTTTTGGTTTAAAAGAAAAGCATTATGTTTGGAGAAAGGAAAACACTGCATTCCAGCATAATAACCTTATCCCATCTGTGAAACATGGTGGTGGTAGTATCATGATTTGGGCCTGTTTTGCTGCATCTGGGCAGGATGGCTTGCCATCATTGATGGAACAATGAAGTTTGAATTATATCAGATAATTCTAAAGGTAATTATCAGGACATCTGTCCATGAACTGAATCTCAAGAGAAGGTGGGTCATGCAGAAAGACAACGACCCTAAGCACACAAGTCGTTCTACCAAAGAATGGTTAAAGTAGAATAAAGTTAATGTTTTGGAATGGCCAAGTCAAAGTCCTGACCTTAGTCCAGTCGAAATGTTGTGGAAGGACCTGAAGTGAGCAGCTAATGTGAGGAAACCCACCAACATCCCAGAGCTGAAGCTGTTCTGTACAGAGGAATAGGCCAAGCCGGTGTGCAGGACTGATCAACAGTTACAGGAAACGTTTAGTTGCAGTTATTGCAAAGGTTCACATACTTTTGCCACTCATTAATATGAAATATTGTTTTATTTCCTTCAAAGTATAATATTTTTGTCTCATTTGTTTAACTGGGTTCTTTTTATCTACTTTAGAACTTGTGTGAAAATCTGGTGATGTTTTAGGTCATATTTATGCAGAAATATAGAAAATCTAAAGGGTTCACAAACTTTCAAACTTTAAATGCGTCATGGACTGATGAGTTTAACGAGTGTTTGGTAGAGAGGTCTGCATTGTATAATAGCAGAGCCTATGATAAATAAGTTACTGTTTAAAACACATTAACCTACAGTTGGCCAAAATCATTAACAAAAGCACTTGAAAAATCTCATGTAATTTAGTGAGTAATTTATTGAAAGTGAAAATAAAAGCAAAACACTTACTCTATTGGTGAACTCTGGGTGCTATCATAGCTGCTAAACTAACTGCAGCCTAAAAGTGTCCTGTAGCATTCCACTGCACTAAGCACACGGTACTGTAGATGTAAAAATAAAGAAAACATGATAGATTTTTGAGCAACTGGTTTTGTGAATCTGAATCACTGTCTACTGAATCGTGAATCATGAATTGTGACTGAAACAAGTCGTGCGACTCAACTGATACAAGTTTAAGAAGTGCGCAGAGTATTGAGCAAATGACGAGAATTGAGAAATTTTTCTAGTTAACATGCATCGAGAACCAAATTCGATGAGTTCTGAGATGGTCAGGAACCGAGGTACCACTGTATTTCTCTAATTCTGTGCAGAAGAAATCTGCAAGATTCGAAGGTTCATGTAATGTAGTCTGTAACTTAAAGCTGTTGTCCAAAATCCCACCAAGATCCTTTGCTGTGTGAGCTGGATGGACAGTGGGTCCATCTTTGCTGATCGAGAAGTTCAGACTTAGAGACTTCTTTGCCAGGACATACATTAGTTCAGCCAATGTAACAAGTCATGATGATGGATTCCAACCAAGGAATGTTGCAAACAGGCAACATTGGCCATGCCGGGGGGGCATCTCAGTATCTCAGCTAGCCCTACAAGACCTGCTTATGTCTGTACTTTTTGGGATAGGGGCTGATAGACAACCTCTCACACAACCCTAAAGGAGGGAGGAGTATTTGTGCAATTAAACATGAACGTAAAAGACAAAATAGAAACATACCGCTTGCGAAGTGTATGTCATGTTTAATTGATTTGATATGGAAAAACGTTAAACACAGGGAACCTAGTTAAATCTTACACATTTTAATGAACCAATTACAAGTCAATACAGAAATATTGGAAAGGTGCCCAAACATTTGCACACGTCTAACTTGTTTAATTTTTTCAAATAGATCTTAAAATGTACTCACTTTATTATGTACACCCAGTTTCTGCACGCATTGTCCAGTTTTTTGGTTCCACTCATATAGAAGCACTTTGTAGTTCTACAATTACAGACTTTTTTCCATCTGTTTTTCTGCTTACTTTGTTAATTCTTTTTACTCAGCTCTCTAATGATCTGGACCCACAATGGACCCCCACAGATCAGGTACTATTTAAGTGCTGGATCATTCTCAGCACTGCAGTCACACTGATGTGGGGATGGTAGTGGTGTTAGTGTGTGTGGTGTGGATCAGACACACAGTGCTGCTGGAGTTTTTAAACCTCAGTGTTACTGCTGGACTGAAAATAGGCCACGGACCAAAAATGTCCAGTCCCTAGCATCAGGTAGGCAGTGTCCTGTGAGTACTGATGATAGATTAGACAATGACTAACGCAAACTGACTAATGGCATAACAACAGATGTCTACAAGGTGGAGCACTAAGGTAGATGTGTCCAATAGACAATAATAAACAGATACATAATAATATGTGACTTCTACCCAACCCTGAAGTAAGTACCGTATTTTTCGGACCATAAGGCGCACTTAAAATCCTTTAACTTTCTCAAAAATCGACAGTGCGCCTTTAAATGCGGTGCGTCTAATGTATGAATTAATTCTGGTTGTGCTTTCTGACCTAGAACCGATTGTAGATGGTACACGGCGCTCAAAAATCTGTCAAAATGTTTTAGCACGGTCTTGGTAAGTTACGAAGCTCACGGCCACCGTAGTCAGGAAACATTGCAGAGTAATACCGTATGTGCTTCAGCATTAGGGTACGTGCATTCATTCATTTATTTTCGAAGCGGATTTCAAACACAACGCTATCAGTCACGCAGTACAACATGGACATAGAGCAGCTGCGAGAGAATTCAACATTAACGAATCAATGGTACGGAAGTGGAGGAAGCAAGAAGACACCCTGAGCCAGGTAAAGACCAAACTGAGCGTCCGACGGAATTTAAGATTTTTGTTTAATTTAATGCATCTTATAACCCGGTGCACTTTATGTATGAAAATATACCCGTTAGCAGCCGATCGTTGATATTGCGTCTTATAACCCGGTGCGCTTTATGGTCTGGAAAATACGGTAAAATAAATATAATTAAGTTAGTTTGCTAATTTATGTTTTAGGTTAACTAACAATCTAATGAGATTGTAATGAAATTGAGGTTATTAGATTGTGATAAAAGCAATAAAAATAATGGATGTAATAATGGATTTTGTTTGTTTTTAGCAAATTTAAACCTGTTCCATTCAGACAGAGGAAAGCACAGAGGACATACCTTACTAAAGTCTCTGTACCATCTGGTTAAGATTTCTGGTGAAATATCTCTTCAGCCTGATTGGACAAATATGTGTATGTATTATTTATAGCAAGCAGCTGTTTGGTTCATTTTAAAACATCTCTGGGACTTGGTCACAGAGAATAAAGGGGGATAGTTGTGCAATGTCCAAGCTTCATTGTTTTTTAATCAAAATGCATTAGGATTGGAATTGAGAGATTATTTAAGATTTCTTGGCACAACTGTTACAAATATCAATATTTATTAAATTCCTACAGCACAGAACTTGCAACATGCACAGCTGCAGCACAGATTTTAATATCAATTTAATGTAAACTGTTGTATATACAGTAAGCAGTAGACTCTACCCAAACTCACCAGATCCTGATTTAGTAAGCGGATCAGACACCTCGATTTTGGAATTGAATTGAGATTTGTTAAGGACTCTTGGGCACAACAGTTTTGTTAAGAATATCAATATTTATTCAATTCTTGCATTGCAAAACTTGCAATATGCATAGCAGCAGCTATACCTCCACTCTCCTCAGCGACTATTAACTGTTACACCTCAACTGACACAACTTTTATTGAATTTGTTTCACAAAACATGTGCTGTCTCACACAATTACTGCTTCCAGTGAGACTGTTTATACTCACTATTGTTTGTTTCACCCAGAGGAGGAAGGTTTCTCTGTTATTGGTTTCAAGGAGTTTCTTGTCAAATCTCTAGATTGCATTTGGGGTGTAGACTCTGCTGTCCGAAAGATGATTGAAGACAACACCTATTGTTAAAAGTGCTATACAAATACAAAGACTGAATTGAAACACAAAAATGTGTCCACTTAAATTGTGTCAGACATAAATATGATGTTATACTTTTATACTATATTATAATGGAAATGTGCATTCATTGGTCACGGAAAATGAGGAGGGGGAAAATTTGCAATGGCATGCAAATGGACTGATTTAGAAGTTAGAGATAGACCATTTAGAGATTGGACTTTTGAGATAATCAGCATCTGCCAATATCTGCGCTCACGAGGCCGATATTCAAAAATAGTGGAGAAATTACAACATGCAGCTCATAAACTGGGACTACTGAGTAACAAACAAAAAGATGATGAGAGAACCCTGTGACTTATGCCGCTACCATCATTGTTTATCTTTTGGAAGTATTTACACTTCTGTCTTTTCCACCCCAAAACAAGAAGATGCTATTATTTGCTGATAATCTTACTGTTAAATCCAATACAACTTTTTTATTTATAAAAAAACAGTGTAAACAGAATGTATTTATAGCTTAAATATGTTCATTGAAGTTCAGCAATCTTGTCTCGTTTTATTATTAGTTTTATAAGTTGCAAAAAATGCGATATTGGCATTATATATATCGGCCGTCGGTCATCGTGCTCCATTAAAGAACCCATATCTGTCAACCACGAATACATATCTCTTTGGAGATTAATGTAGCCTCACGTTATAGCTTTACAACTCTGTCTGGTCTGAATAAAATTCTCTGGAGTGTCTACAGAGTCTGAACTGTAGCACAGATGTATCTAACGCAAAGTGAATTAATAAAACACTCTCGCATGTACCTGTGTATAATGCGGATGTTAGTTCTATTTTTCAGCATGCCGAGGGTGCTCTGGGTGCTCCATAACACAAATCGCAGTAGTTGCAATATAGATAAAACAAACCCATGTTGTAAAATTCATTACAGAATCATGATCTCTGTGAACATTACTGTGGGCTAGCAGGGGTATCGACTTCTGTTGCAAAAGACTGGATGGAATACTGTGCTCTGTCATGTACAGCAGTCAATAAAAATGATTTTCTTTGCACCTGGGTGTTTAAAGATGCTGCACTGAATTAATTTCAACTTGAAATGTAATGAACACCAGATTCAGCAGACAGACCCTGTTTTTGTTCCTCCCTTCCCCTACATTTTAACTCATTAAATTAAACATGTTCCATTTAGACAGATAAAAGCACTTGGAGGACGTGCCTTAAATGAATAATGTCAGACAAATCCCTGTACTGTCTTCGTAAGTCTAAAAAAGTTCTATACCACAGTGAACCGCCCCCATTTTGGTATAGTAATATCTTTTCAGCCTGATTAGACAAATGTGTTTATTTATCACTTTTAGCAAGCGAGTGTTTGGTTCATTTTAATACATCTCTGAATTGGTAAGAGAATAAAGGGGAATATTGGTGCTCTGTCCAGTACACCTGCTTCACTGTTTTTCAGTCAAATTGCTCTAGTAATGGACTTTTTTTTTTTTAAAGATGAGGTTGTTTAAAAGATTTCTTGGAATGTAATTTAATTTATTAAATTACATTGCAGAACTTCAAGCACACACAGCTCAGAGTTTATATAGATTTATTGTAAACATACAGTCAAAATTAGTTTAGTATAAAAAGACAATATCTTTAGAAATAAGTGGATATGTACCAACTTTGTATCATTAGATGAGTTCAATAGCATGTCCCAATACAGTACATTCAACAAAGAAATAACGAATAAAGATTGTACATGACATGACATTTCTTCCACTGCAATTCTCCCAAGCTCTTGAATATTAGCACATATCTTTTTCTCAATAGCAGAATTCAGCTCTCTCCAAAGGTTTTCAAATGGATTGAGATCAAGATTCATTGCCAACTGTAAAACAGTCCATTTTTATGTTCTCAACCATCCTTGCATACTTTTTGGATGTGTGCTTTGTATCATTATCCTGCTGTAGGACCCATTTTGTTTGACTCAAACCAAGTTTTCTTACACTTGGGAGCACATTTCACCCTAGAAATCCTTGGATAATCCTCTGACTTCATTGTTCCTGTAACAAGTTCAAGGCCTCCAGTCCCAGAGGCAGCAAAGCAGTCTCAACATTATGGATCCTTGACCACGTTTCACTGTCGGTAGAGAGCACTTTATAGGATTTCATATTCTGTAAACATGCTGGTATGCATTGCAAAATGAGCTCTAGTTTGGTTTCATCTGTCCGTAAAACATTTTCCCAGAAGGATTCTGGTTTGTCTGTGGAAGTTTTGGAATCTTTTCTATGCCTGTCTATGCAGTGGGTCCCCCTTGGCCTTCACCCTAGAACTCTGGTTCTTTCAGTGTGCAGCATATGGTACAAGTTGAAACAATCACTCCTGATATCTGCACCTCAGCCTGAAGTTCTTTGGATGTTCTATGTGGTTTCAAGCCAACATTTGTAGGGTTCTCATCAGTTTACCTTTGCACCATGTCTTGGAAAAATCTTGACTGTTCCATGAGAAGCACACTTGGTAATTTCGAATTGTTCAAGCCTGGATACTTTTGGAGATAGTCGTGTATCCTTTAGACTGGTTGTGCTTGGTGGTAATCGACTTTCTGGTCTGGTCTGCTCAGACAGATCTCTTGTCTTCACCATTGTGAACAAAGAACAGGGAATAAAACTAGCCTTTTTAAGCGTCAAAGCCACCATTCATAGGCTAATTCAAGTCATGTGAGCACTGACAAGGTGGGGAAAGGTTGGTCCAATTTCTAATTAATTACAAGTCAGTCTGATTTTGTCCTTTGTTGCAAACAGGGTGCCATAAATGGTATCCTTTTTCCTGCCAAGTTTGTATTTTGTCATTTTTCTGTTTCAAACATATGGATTTATATATGTACAAGCAGTTTAACTAAGCACTATTTCAGGAGATATCTTACTATTATACTTAATGCTAGTATACTTACATTATATCTTAATGCTGACCACAACTGTATAAGCAGTATAGTCTCTCTGACAGAGGTCATATTTGAACACTGCTTTTTTCCCCCCAGTCAGGGTGCATTTGTAATTAGGGGTCACCACTGCAGTGTAAAGGGATGATCCACTTTCCGGCCTCTCTCCCTCAGACACAGACAGTTGTGGCCATATGTGACGCCTGGCAGAAAGCAACATGGACGGCTTTTGTTCATGAGGAAATTACTGACTTTAAAAATGCCAGGGGTGTTTGTAGACTACTTGTTGTAAAGAGGCACACCAATTTGAGCGGCACAGCTGTACCTCTCTTCTTGCTAATCAGTTATAGGGGCACAACAGTGCATAAAGAAAACAAGCCTGTTAAACACTAAATAGATTAAGCGATTTAACACAAGTGAGCATTACTCTGCCCTGGATGAGAAATGAAGAACAAATTAACACAAGATTTTTTAGTGATTGCATTAACTAAGCACATAGCTGTGAGCTATCATTGCCTTGTCTGCATTGACAGAGATGCTTCTATTACTCACTCGCTCTATTCTCTTGATCCTGATCGTGGGAGAGACTGTGCCCGGCTGGCGGCATAGGGCACAAGGCAGGAACAACCCTAGACAGGGCGCCAATCCATCATAGGGCACATACACACACTCACACTAGGGGCACTTTTAGAGATACCAATTATGTTACCTAATGTTGATACCTAACATGTTTTGGACTGTTGGAGGAAATCTGAGTACATCCAGTAAACCCATGGAGAAGACATGGAAACTCTACACAGAAAGGACCAGATCACTTCCCCTGAGATTGAACCAGGGACCTTCTCTTTGTGAGGTGACAGTGCTACCCAGCGTGCCACCCTGCATCCATTACACCATGTAAAAAAACTAAAGGAACTGGCTCAGATTGAAAGGCGCTCACATTTTTGGAGCATCATGGGATTATTTTTGTGGAGTGCCTGGCAGTCCTGCTCAGCAATCCAGGATAAAATTGACTTGCGGGGCACAGCAACATTTACTGCCCTGTATCCCAGAAAAGTGGGTCTGATGACACCTCTGAAAAATGCTATATGGATTTTGTTTATTTGCTGTTGAGAAAAAAGTAGCAGATGAATGTCATTACCACTTCAAGTTACACCAACTTAATTACAGTTTATCCATTTTTGTCAGCTTTATAGGGGCTATAATGCATTGAATAAATGCATACAATATATAACTCATTTTTGTTCCTGTAAAATGGGTCCTTTAAAACCAGATTGTCTTCAAGCTTCTCATCATGGATTAGCCTGTAGTACAGCTGCAGAGCATGCAGACCCTGCCAAGCATGCCTCACCTGCCTGTTGAGCCTGAGCCTGCAGTGCCAGTGTTTATTAATGAAGAGGTAGAAGTGCCAGGTCCTAACTAGTCACGTCCGACTATCTGGATTCGGGATAATGACACTGGACAATTAGCGTTGTGAACGTGCCGCAGCAGGTGGGGGGCATGCAAACAGGCGGCATTCGCCGTTGTCTGGCAGCTGATTGAAGAGCAGACGGCCTTCTAATCAGCCAGGAGTGACAGGGCTCCTGAAAGCAATTCTCACGCAGTAATCCTCCCCTCTGTGGACAGCGTGGGAGATAAGTTGGCCAGGTTAATGCACCGTGCTCTCCTCTGCAGCCACCGCCTGACAGGGCTCTGACAGCTAGACATGGCCACAGCCACTTGTTTATGCTAATGACATGTCACGGCTGGCCAGATAGAGATGTCATGGGTGCGCAAGAGGGTAGGGGACACTCGCATACACACTCCCGGACACACAAAGCCATGACCTGTGAACGACCACTAGAGAGAACAAGAAGAGAGCAACACAAAATTAAAATAATCATGTTTTGGCTTGCCTCACTAAGCATTATTAGAGACAGAAGGTGTGCACAGAGACAGACTGGGGTTGTGATTAGATTCATCCTTTTTTATTACATTGTGCATACCACTAATGACAAACCCTGCCTTGTACTTACTTTCTTTGCCCATTTTATAGGTACATTCACTATAAAATGTACAGCCTCAAATTCTATGCACCCTGATCAAATTTCAGGTCTGTTGTGACAAGGGCATCCATATGTCATATGCCACAGGCTAACAGTGTTCTGACTCAGTGTTACAGCGTTTGTATCCCGCCTCTGGTGAGGTGAGGTTTCAGCTGGGTTTCAAGTTGAAGGCATCAATGTTTCCCAGGTCTGAAGCCTGAGAAAGCAAGAAGGGTCTGGTGCAGAATGGGGGGCCAGGAAGGACCAAGAGAGTCTGGCAGAGGAGAGACCATGGGTTTGGAGCTGGAAAGAGCAAGAACGTGTGTATTTGTATATTCCTTGCCTTAGGGCCCCTAGTTGGTGCCCACTCTGGGATGGCAGCTGAGTGTGTGGCACGAGACCTACTGTGCACATTTTATTGCCAATGAATTTTAGTACATTTTTTAATTCGATTTTAGAATTTGTCTGTATAATAGGCTATCAATAGAAATTGCCACAATTGGCACGATACATTTTAATATAAAGAAAAACTAATTCCATATCAAATTGACCAAAAAGGTGTTACTTTGTAAGCCCAGAGCTTCACTAAACAAATAACAATTGACTTGAACTAAACTGTGAATTTGTCCAAGATGCTTGGAAAAACCTGTTTCCTTATAAACTGCACCATGATGCTCCTAAGAGAACTGACACAGTTTTGTAAAGGAAGTGTAGTTCTGCCAAATATTGATTTGATTTAGACTTCACTGACAACTGCACTTTATAGTTTTCCAGTAATTCAGTAACTAATTGTTTTTGAAGGCACTGCAGAAAACTCTTTGCTCACAACTTTTGCACAGTACTGCAGTTTTTTAGGCTAACTACTAACTTTAATTTGAGACAATACAAAAAAGGATCACCTGGAAAAGTGCACACCAAATTGTATATTTAATATTTTTTTTTAATACGTTGCAAGTTATTTGCATTAAAATTTGTTCCATGCAAAAATGGTATCAACATTTAAAAATTCAGTAAACAGCATAAGACTGTAGGTACACTTTGCAGGTGTACTATATGCAGAATTTGGCAGTCAATCACCTCATTTATGAAGAGAAAAAATGACAGGACTACAACTGACTACATTATTAGGGTAATGGTCCATTCTCAGCAAAACAGCGATGTTTTTAGGCAAAAGTTTGTGGACTACCAAAGACATTTGTTTATTTGGTTTATATAGAATGTCAGCATCAACATCAAAGGCCATTTTAAAGACAGACACCATTAAATCAATACACAAGTTTACTTCAAAGCTAGTCATATACATATACTCAGACTGGGCCAATTAGGAGTAAACAATTAACCTAATGCATGTCTTTGGGAGGAAACGGGAATACTCTGAGCAAACCCACACAGACATGAGGAAGTCTGAGAAAGCAAGAAAAGCTGTAAAGAGCAAGAACTTGTGTATTTGTAAGTTACTGACCTTAGGACAACATGTGTATTTGTACAGGAGGACCCAGGTCACTCTACCTGGGGGTGGAACCCGGGACCTTTTTGTCCTGATTGTGAGGCTACCCACCAAGCCAACGTGCCACCCCATATGTCTCTACAACAGCTTTCACTTCTCAGAGGTGGATTTTGGTATATGACCGAATTTCTGATGTTGGACATAAACCTTGACTCAGAGCTGGCATTCCAATTTAAGTCAAAGATGTCTGATGGAGTTAGGGTGAGGGCTTTGTGCAAGGCAGCCACATTCTTCAAAGTTGACAATTTCTTTGTGGACATTGTTTTAGCAAAGCAGGACAAAGTTGAAGAATCGACTTCTTGGGAGAAGGAAACCTATATTTGTGCCATATTGAAACTCACTGAAGTGTGCAGTACAACCCACTCTACAGCCACTGTTTGATTATGGAGATTTCATGCATGTGCGCTTCAGATAATAAACCTGTTAGCAGTAAGTGTGGCTGAAATAAAGCACTAATTTGGTGTCTACATATTTTGGACATATAGTGTCTACATATTTTGGACATATAGCGTAAACCTTTACGTCAGTACCTGAATGCGTTAGGATGTTGCGATAAAGTCTATTGTGTCACATGTAATTCTAATCAGTAGCTTGTGTGATATGTAGTGTTTATACTTGAAATACCTTGAACCAAGAATCCTTTACAGAATTATATGAATTGTCAAATAACAGAATTCAAGTAAAACGCATTGATTTGTTCAGAGCAACGTTGTTAGAGGAACCTGAATACAGCAGAATTTGTTTGGCTGAAGACATGCCTGGTGATTTGTTTCAATAATTTTTTAATATTTTACCATAAAATAAGGTGTCTGGCTAAATAAAAAACATGTAAAATATGTGCAGTTCCATTTAACAAAGTGCTACTGAAGAGTGTCCTGATCTACCTGAATTCATCATAATTATGAATACGCTCAGAGACTCTTCTAATAGATTTGAGTGATCCTTGTCCCTCAATGCTTGTCCCTCACGCAGGTCGACAGCTCAGCGGGGACTTAAGGATGGAGGGCCATTACTCATATTTGCGCACATGGGGAGGAGCTGAAGAGGGTGAGAACCATGAATCAAGGGCGAGCAGCCATCACACAAAGATTGATGAAAAGCCAACGCATGGTTAAGTCTGATTTCATTTACAAGCACAGTTTTACAGGAGGGAAGGACTGCGTGAGTGGAAGCACATGTGCCGACGGGATAAACAACGTGGCCCAGGGCTGAATTTCATACAACAAATACTTGCAGTAAATTGTGGCATGATGACTTTGATGGAATGCATGTCAGGACTGAATTGATCAGCAATGCAAATGACTTGGGTCCTCATCTTTGCACTTGCATCTTGAGGTCATGTCCTCCTCATGAGGTCATGTTTACGACCTGCGGGGCTGCATTACATGAATTGGTTATAATATAGATTTTACTCCCTCCTCAGATGTAGAACACCGAGATGAAAATATGGGAAATTTGGTAAAAGGGTCTTTATTACTGTTTGTAAACTCATGCTATCTTGGGCCAGAAATTGAATTAAGTTACTTTCCCTAAATGATATGACAAAATCAGAATGCACAGTATCAGATAGCAGAGGTGAACCTAGATTACTGTCATTAAAAGCAAAGCATCCCAATTTACATTGCCTTCTACTGGCTTGGGCTACAGGGGGTATAGGTCTGGAGCTTATCCCAGAAATCATGGGGTATACGCACACAGAATTACAAATGAATAAATAAATAAATAATAATTGAAAAAACCCTCAACATATGTACAAGTATGACAGCAACACAGATACCACTCTACTTAATGAGGTAATGATCAACTAAATCAAATCCTACTGAGGAAGTACAAGATTTTTGAACTTTGTTAAACCATTAGTAATGTTTTGTGACCATTTGCAGTGAATAAATGCTCATCACTGCCCCAAAAAACATTTGGAATTTGGCATTAATTTATAGAATGAAACATGTTCCATTTCACTCAAACACATGCAGTACCTGCGCAGCACAGTGGCACAGTGGGTAGAACTGTAGCCTCACAAGAAGGTCATGGGTTCAATTCCAAGTGGAGTGGCGTGAGTCCTTTGTGTAGAGTTTGCAGGTGCTCTGTGCCCATGTGGGTTATTCTGAGTATTCCAGTTTCCTCTTACAGTGCAAAGACAATTGTTTTAGGTTAATTGGTATCTGTAAAGTGCCCCTAGGGTGCCAGCTTGTGCGCCCTATGCTGCTGGTTAGGCGCCGGCTCTCCTGCGGACCTGTCCATGATCCAGCAGATAAGAAAGTGAATGAGTGATGTACAGTACCTATAAATTTTAAAACCAGAGAAACTGAATTTTGCAGTGGTCTCAATTTATCCAAGGGCTGTACATGTTTATATAATAATTGGGTAAATTAGTTGACAAATTATATTGATTTAACAACAGACAGGCCAGTCAAAGGTGACATCCACACATTTGGCCATTTTTTTTTACCTGCACCCTGGAACGCAAAGAAAGGCATTCAGTGTACTGTAACTGAAGGTTGGACAGAGCAAGACATTTAGGCTTTTATACCCATGCCACAGGAGCTGCATTACTTGTATAAATTGTGAATATATTCTTGTAATTATTTTTCTGCCTTTTTACTCCAGTAGTTTCCAGTAGTTTTATCCAAGTGGTAAACAAAGCAGAAGAGGAAGAACAAGTGTTTGTCTTTAATTGCTCAGATGAATGATAACATTAAGCAGTAGACACACTCAGTCATGCAATAATTTAATGCAGTGATCATTGTACTGGTTTGTATCAATTATCAGAATTACAGAAACAATTCTGAGTGTTAAATCTTCACTCCATAATGAGAAGAGTGTGATGGCTGCATGGGGAGTTCTGTAAAGGCCTCAATACTTTCAGTCCCCACCCTTTTATCCCCAGGGCCATCCTCATGAGTACGTGGATGATCCGTTTCAGCCTTCCACTCTAATTTGATAATAAGGATATTTGCTCAGGATGCCCTCTGCTTGCACAGTGTAATTACCTATTTTTTATATCATGTCCATTATTGGAATTCGATGCCGATAAGAGTGCTCCATTAGAGCTTGTTATTATCACAGCTTGGTTTTTGCAATACTGCCACTATCATTTTACACACTGTAGACTGGTAAAGTTTACAACCATGCAGGAGTGCCAGTGTGTTAGAGTCCTATTGCATCAGGACATGAACTGTATGTACAAGGCTGTCTAATTCCATATTTTGTTTACTTGAGTTGCAAAAATCAATTTGCCACCATGGAAATGCTGAAATACAACATACTAGCACTGTTTGGATAACAAACATGAGCACTTGCAGACTTGCAAACCCAAGTATTAAAACTAAGTAAAACCCAACTAATAAATAGTACTAAAACTAGAAGCATATGGTGAGAACTAGCCAACTATATATTCCTTCAAGATATGTTTTACTGTATTGGAACTCTGCTGCAGTCACATAACGTAGGTGTTTTCCTTCAGTGTTTGTTGGTGAGTGATTCTGGTGTGATCAGTTCTGCACCTGGTAAACAACACTTGCTCTATGTCCTCCCGTGTGTCTTTTTGGTTTTTCTCCCACATTGGGATGCATCTCGTGTAATTTGTTTCCAGCTTGGTTACTCCACTCGATGCCATTTGGTTTTAACACATTTGTGAATTGTGAGGAAAAGGACTGAGGGTGGTAATTTGAAGTTTAGGGTTTCTTGTCCTATATTGTTCCTGGTGAGTCAAGCTACCATCTCATTCCCTGTTCGCCTCCAGTCTGATGATCATCAAGATGTGTGGTAGCATAGTGGACAGTTAGCCTCCACTGCTATATTTATACCCTCATAGCCTTTATGTTCACACAAATAGTTTTTTAAATTATTGCTGCTGAAGTCTGAAGCAAGCAACCATTCAAGCAGAACATTAGTTAGTTAGCATTATTTATTGCCATTCCAGCACACAACAGGCTATATATTGCATACACTAAAGAGAAGTATGTCTCTAGTACATTATGGTTACAGTGGTTATGTTAGATGAGGTGTTTTAACTCAAGTCATAGAAACTCCAGTATTTTCTCATGACAGGTACTCCTAAAAAGATCTTTTATATTGGTTTCTTTGTAGTACTGCATTCTAACATTGTCAATGCTGGGGCACTCAGTCAGCAAGTGCTTTATTGTAAGAGTAGCGTTGCAGAAATGGCAGGGTGGAGCATGATCACCTAATAAGCTGTCTGTCAGTGCTGAATGTCCAATGAAGCATCTCAAATTTGTCTGGTTAAGCAGGTTCAGATGGTACTGGTTGGGGTTAGGAGCAGGTAGATTTTGTGTACTGTGGTAGTCCAGTGGTAGTCCAGTGGTCCAGTGGATAAGGTACTGGACTCTGGACCAGAAGGTCCAGGGTTCAAATCCCACCTCTGCCAAGCTGCCACTGTTGGGTCCTTGAGCAAGACCCTTAACCCACAATTGCTTGGATTGTAAGACTGTACCAATTGTAAGTCGCTCTGGATAAGGGCGTCTGCTAAATGCTGTAAATGTAAATGTGTAGTTTATTCTCTGTTTCGCCATTCTATTCTATTTGCCAGAATACATCAACTATTAGTAAAACAATGCAATTTGAATTATACACCATGTTGAGAAAACACACTGGTCTAACCTTTGATCCTGCAAGCATGGAGGTGAGTATCTTCATCTGGTCTCGAGTGCCAAATACTACAAATAAAACATGGGTTCACGTTATGGTGTGAACCATGCTATGGTGATAATCACATTGTTAAATGTAATTATCCTAATGTGTTTTACCTGGCCTACATTACCCAGAACACCAGTAGCAGTGCAGTCCAAGCTCCACCATGGCTCAGTTTGAAAACCTGCTGCACCAGCCTCTGATTATATAAAAGTAACAGTTATTCAGTGAACAGTAACAAATCAAACACTGGGTAGCAATTTCAGGGTGGATGCCGAGTTGGCATGTTACTCATTTAAAAAAGTAAAGACATTATTTGAAACATTTTGAGATAAGTTTTGTTTGATCATTTGTCAACTTGGATACAGTATTAAATACGAATATGGCATTTCTGACACCTACAGTGGTGCTTGAAAGTTTGTGAACCCTTTAAAGTTTATGTTTCTGCATAAATATGGCCTAAAATATTAATTAATAATAAAATATTATACTTTGGAATTTATTTATTGAGGAAAATGATCCAATATTACATATTAGTGAGTGGCAAAAGTATGTGAACCTTTGCTTTCAGTATCTGGTGTGACCCCCCTGTGCAGCAATAACTGCAATTAAACATTTCCTGTAACTGTTGGTCAGTCCTGCACACCGGCTTGGAGGAATTTTAGCCCATTCCTCCATACAGAACAGCTTCAGCTCTGGGATGTTGGTGGGTTTCCTCACATTAACTGCTCACTTCAGGTCCTTCCACAACATTTCCATTGGATTAAGGTCAGGACTTTGACTTGGCCATTCCAAAACATTACGTTTATTCTTCTTTAACCATTCTCTGGTAGAACGGCTTGTGTGCTTAGGGTCGTTGTCTTGCTGCATGACCCACCTATAATTATATACTTCAGAATTCATTGTTCCATCAACCATGGCAAGCCATCTTGGCCCAGATGCAGAAAAACAGGCCCAAATCATGATACTACCACCACCATGTTTCACAGATGGGATAAGGTTCTTATGCTGGAATGCAGTGTTTTCCTTTCTCCAAACATAACGCTTTTCTTTTAAACCAAAAAGTTCTGTTTTGGTCTCACCGTCACAAAACATTCTTCCAATAGCCTTCTGGCTTGTACACGTTGAACTTTAGCAAACTGCAGACGAGCAGCAATGTTTCTTTTTTGGAGAGCAGTGTCTTTCTCTTGCAAACCCTGCCATGCACACATGTTGTTCAGTGTTCTTCGATGGTGGACTCATGAAACATAAACATTAGCCAATGTGAGAGGAGGCCTCAGGTGCTTAGAATTACCTGGGGTTCTTTGTGACCTTGCCAACTATACCTGCCTTGTTCTTGGAGTGATCTTGTTGGTCGACCACTTGTGGGGAGGGTAACAATGGTCTTGAATTTCCTCCATTTGTACACAATATGTCTGACTGGATTGGTGGAGTCCAAACTCTTTAGAGATGGTTTTGTAACCTTTTACAGCCTGATGAGCATCAACAACTTTCTGAGGTCCTCAGAAATCTCTTATTCATGGCATGATACACTTCCACAAACATGTTGTGAAGGCAGAGCTCTAATATTTTTTTTGTTTGTTTACCCTAGTTAATGTCACTCAGCAGACACAAGGGCTAACAACTTTACATTGAAACTTGTCAAACACTCAGAACAGGCTACTTTTGCGTAATGAATTAAGCTAATGCATGTCTTTGGGTTGTGGGAGGAAACCAGATAACCTGTGGTAAACCCAGACGGACACATGCAGGGAGGACATGCAAACACCACAGCTAATATTTAGTAAACAGAGTTAACAATATTGCCTGTGGAAAACTACACATTACAAAGTTACAACTAAAGAATTCAGATTAATATTTAAAGAATTTTTATTTCCATGGTTTCTATTGAGAATGTTACATGCAATCCAATGAACTGTAGTAATGCTATTTTATGTACAAGTAATGAAATCTACAGCCAGTTCAGGTAAATGTTTCACAGTAAGACGTGCCAAACAGTTATTGGTTTATGATACATGATTAGAGTAGCCAATGACAGATTGTGAAAATGTTTAGAACAGGTCAATTAAATACAGTTGTTAAATTTACCACCTTATTTACAATCCTCACATTCAACTTGCAACACCAATAAACAACAGTGATGGGACTATGGAAATCACAGGATAGAAACACATGTTAATGATAAGCAAATGATAAAGGAAAAAACATTCATCAAAGTCTCAAATTCATCATCACACATCAGTTGATCCGATTTTTGAGGTTATGTGGCTAAAAAGACTTCACTTTTAATCTGGCTTTCATGGCCCTCCCACATGCCACAGATGCCAAGCTAGGTGCATGATCATTTGATCATTTGCAGATCTTCGTGACACCTGCTACTTCCTCGATTTGCATAACTTTCTATCTTGGTGCTGCAATTTCAATGTTTGGAGTGTATAACTACTACTTAACCTGTACCAAGATTAGCAAGAGATTTAGTTACAGGATTTGCTGATTCCCTTACCAAAATGACTTGCAACAGCGAGGAAACCCAAGCAATTGATGGCTCAGGAACTTATCCAAAAAACACAGTAGCAGCTTGGTGTTGGCAACATTTCAGCCTTTAACCTTCTGGCCCATGTCACTATGATGCACTAGAATGAATTCTCTTCAAAATTAAAAATTAAACTTTAAAGTAAGGAATGGTACTTTAAAGTGCCATTCCTCACACTGCTGTCAGTCCATCTGAATCTGATGTTAATGAGGACATATCTGAAAAACATGGCTTTAAAAAAAGGGCACCAACAAGCATGTGTTTTGATCACTGATATGCTGGTCAACCAGCTTTACCATCAAGGTCATTAGAGTTCACCAGACTTGGACCAATATGAAACATGGAACTCATATGGGCTTAAGTGACTAGCATACCAGCATCCAAAACACAAGCTGGTCCTTGTTTTTTTTTTAAACAAGGAAGCATACAAAGCACCATTTGTGTCTGCTAAATGCAGTAAATGTAAGTGAAACAGAAGCAAATGATAGAAACATTAGCTGGAAATGCAAAACAAATCCAAAACTTGCTAGCATAGCCCAGGTATCCCAGATTAATACAACCTGATTCAACAACGCTTAGCTACATCTGGACAAGGTAGAGACCAACAGGAACAAATTTACTGGTTGTTAAACATGTTTGGAACAGCAGCGCATCAATCCTCTTTAGCAAAAAAAGAGACTTGGTTAGAATAATGAAGCTATTTTAGCATATCACCACTAGGTTTCTAATCAAAATGTAAATAAGCCTTTAAATAGAAGTGAAAAAAAATCCTGGAAGCGTAGCTAACCACAATAACTCATTCAAGAAAAGCTAACTACAGCTTTTGGAGCAGCCATTGGAGCAACAGCATAATACAACATCTTACCATTGTTAGCATTGGAAAGCTAGCATCTGTGATTCCTAAAAATATACATGCATGAAGATTAGACCTAAAAGTTCAGTTAAAACAAACAAACAAAAAAAGTGAACCATTCCAAAACCTGTATAATGCAAGATTGCTTCTGTTTAGTATGGTTCAAAGGAAGGATTTTTTACAAACAACACACAACTGATTTAATTCTACCAAATAAAAGCAATGATAATTACTCAGAAAAGATTGTTTTTAATCTTTAAGAGTGGTCTTATCTTCCTGTGCCTGATTGGTTTGAAGACAAAAGGATAAGAGCAACTTAAGTGGGCTGGCTTTATACTGCCAGTTTGGACGCTACCATTTGAGACAAATGTTTATCATTTACATATATTGCAAAGAAACCAACATTATCATGTGAAAAACTTAACAGATTTTGTCCAAGTCTGTCTGACAGTGACAAGAACAAGTTAAAATAATTGTATCAGTTTATTTATTTAAACTTATGGTATGGTATGCTCCTTTAAATGGTATGCTCCAGTGGGCGGAATAAAGACTATAAAACATGGCCTTCTTGCAGAACAGAGGCAGTTTGCTAGTAGCCATTGTGCTGTTAACAGGTTTTTTTTGTAATTAATTATTGTTATAAATGTTTTTATATGCTGTTTTACTTTATTTTCAACTGAAAATATTGAAGATAAAATTCACACCATTTTATACAAAAGTGGTAGTGTAATTTTGATCCACTTTTTGAAAACCTAAAATGATATGCCTATAAAAATCATAAATCCTTGACCTCAAAACAAGAGGGTGCCTGACAGTGCCACACTTGGGCACAACACTGGTTATTCTACCACCCGTCATGAGAACCAAGACTCTGGTTCTAACCTACACCAATTTCATATAACAATGACACTGACATAGACTGATTAGCAGTGGTTCCATTTTCTGACCACATCATCTGCCTATGAGTCTTAAGGTATTGTATTTTTATTGGATACGACCAGATCATCTCACAAATGATGAGACCATAACTTTGGAGCAACTTTTGGGAGTACCATCACCTGACAGTTGAACTTGTGACATAAGCTTGAGGCTGGATGAATAGAATGCAAGACGGGATCCTGCAGGTCGACTGTATGTTCACAAATCCAAGGAAAATCTCGAGTGGGAAGCACTGATGATGGGGTAAAGTGTCATGGTAAGTCAAAAGCTCTTTCTATACACTATTTTTACTCTCAGTAGCTTGGACATAGGGCTTTAGATGTGTCTGATCACACTGCTATGTACCCAGAGAAGGGAATGACGCACATAAGCAGTGAATGATAATGTGAATAAATATAAGTGCATTCTCTAAATCTGTCAACATGGTTACAAATGGTTATAGTGATGTTTGTGTCAGGTCTATCATCCATTTGCTAAAAAGGAGCTAAATTAATTAATGGTTGGGCAAACAAGGACAGAATGTTACTTCCCATTGATGACTTGACAAACATATGGGTTCCCCAGAGCAAACAGTAGTAACAAAGACTTGCTGTTGGAAGAGTTCTAAAGGCATCAGCGATTGCCAGATTTTGTTCCCCTAAAGCCAGTATACTAAATACGCTGCCTGGGCATGTAGAGTTGCACTCTAATATTTAGTTAGATAACCTTTGGCTCTGATTATGCTGTGCATTCATTCCCACCCCTCCCCACAATCATGGATTACGCAGTGAGATGAAGCCAAAATGAACAGGAAATAAACATTAATGCATACCATACTTGACATAATATTTAAAATAAAATCATATGTGTAATGTTTAAATGAATCAGAAGGCTTCCATGTATCTTCCATGCTTCTGTTCAGGCTACTGGAAGAATGTACTGATATTTTCTGCAAATCACAATCAGTAATCCAACAGAAGGCCTTTTAAGTACAGTATTTATTTTGCTTAATGGTGTTGTTTTCTGACTTGCTGTTTTATTTTTGTATTTTGATGGTCACTTGCTTTAAAAATGGCTAGTTTGTATAACATGAACTAATGTCTGTGTATATTTCTACACTACTGGTTGTGTAGTTTAATTGTAAAGTGGTTCAAGGCTTCATAGTGTGTTGTGGGATTTGTTCCCTGGCCTGAAATTTTCAACATTTTGTATTGTAACAACCTGCAATTGAAATGAACTTGATCTGAATTACATGTCATGGGCTGTATTCGAAATGGCACAACACTATACTGCATATTGCATACTACATTAGTATATACTTTATAGTGCATACTGCCCCCTGTATGTAGTATGCAGTACAATAACAAGTTATAGCATACTACTACAAGTATAACCGCTACACCACCGCCTCATGACCATTTACTGACCTGGTGAGGCCGGGATGCATGATGGGATGCAGTACACCGTGAAAAAAGCTCCCCCTGCATACTGGAAATCTGAATCTGAGTAGTACCCCATCCAGGTATCTTTAGGGCACTACAGATTTTAATTTTGGTTGCATACCACATGCCACTTTTGAACACATTAAGTATGCGAGTAGTATGTAGTGGGCAATTCCGAGTACAGCCATGAACCAATATAGATTAGTCGCCCCAAACTCCAACCCCAACTTCACACACATGCGTATTGCGGTGAAAATATGACATGTAGCTCAGGCTCAATCATTGCCATCAGGAGTCCCTCAATTAATTGAATTGGGACACCACCTGTTAAATTAAATTATCTTATGATCTTACAATAACTACAACTCGTTGGAGAGCATACTTAGACATACATCATGAAGACCAAGAGTCAACTGAAACAGGTTGGGTTCAAACTTGACGAAAGTTCAATCTGTTATTAAGATATCCTATATGTTGCATATTCCATAGGGCCATTAAATCCATTATTAAGACATGGAAAGAATATGATACATTGGTGACTATGCTTTGACAAGGCCATCCATCAAAACTCAGTACCCAATTAAGTAGGGCAATAATCAGAGAAGAAACCAAAAGGCTGAAGGTTACTTTGAAGGAGCGGGAGAGATTTGCAGCTCAAATGGGAAAAGCTGAGCACAATTTGGCATGCATGTCACAAAGCTACCGCTTTATGGAAGAGTGGCAAGAAGAAGGCTGATGAGAACAAAAAATAACTTTCTGACCTTGGTGCAAAGTGCTATGTATGGTGAAAACTGAACCGTGCTCATCACTCTGAACCCCATCCTCACAATGAAGCATGGTGGTGGCAGCATCATGCTGTGGGGATGTTTTTAATATGCAGGTCCTGGGGAACAGATGTCTGCTTTTTGATTATTTAACCTTTGTCTCACAGTACAATACACAATTCTCATACAAATACAACATTACGCTTCATCCGTGTGTGCGCGCGCATATGAGCCCATGTTGATATTACATTATGGGGACCAATATAATATCAACTTTTTTTAACTCCAACTTTGTTTTGAAAAGAAAAAAAAATCAAGATTTTCTTTGTTCCTGAGGATAGGGTTAAGGTAGGTGGAGATGTAGCATTACATAGTTACAGTAAAATCATTGTCAGTTGGTGGTCCCCACAAAGATGGCGAGGTGTGTGTGTCTGTGTGTGTGTGTCTGACTGATCTGTCTGACCTTCACTTTCTCAGAACCTTGGATTTGATCTTGGGTTTTCACAAAAGTGGGCTTTCTTATTTGACTGTTGCACCACACATGCAGCCTGAAGTGGAGTTTTTAATATGGAGTTTACATACTTTTGAGATTTGGATGGTTTTGTGTGTTTTGCCACCATAAGCACCAAAATGCATTTAATTGAGCTGACATTATTGCCATTATTAGGAAAATTGAATGAGTATATGAAACATTGGTATACATCACCACTAGTGAATACAAAGTCATTAAAATACTTGACATACAAGCTAACATTATTTCATTTAAAGGTAATAATGCTCTTGTGTAGATGACAATTTAACTACTATCTTCACCTCATATAGACGCCACTGAAAGGATATTGTCTCAAACACCGATTTGATCTGATTACTGAAATGCATTATGTATCAGATGGATTAAGCTTGACAGTAATGTTTGTATGATGCTACTTGATTTATAATTGATGAAGCCATGCCCCACCCTAGAAAGTAAACTTGGAGCCACTCCAAAATAGGTCTTGAAAGAAATTAGTGATTGCAATGACTTTTACTTTTAGATTACTAATGTGCCTGTAATCTGTAAATTAGGTTTTGTGAATGTTAATATTTATTGTCAAAATGTACATACTCCTTTCTATACGTGATTTGTACTATTGTCTGCCTTCATTTGTCATTTCTCTGAATTAATGTGTTGTGTGAAGCATTCCATTTCCCAGTCTTTGTTTAACCTGGTGTGTTCCATGTTCCTGATCCCATGATTTGGTCCTGCTTTTGTATAGGATAGCTATGACAAAGATATTTCCCATGCTTATAATACTGAAGATAATACTAAAACATTTGAGTCTTGTTGACAGGTCATTAAAATTGTGTAGAGTAGTCAAAAAGTTTTACTGGTCTAATGGTCACAAATGTAGTCTTGGACTTTGATTGAAGTCCAATAGGTTGGTCAGATGTGCTGCATTTCCCAGAAAGTTGAGAGACATCTCCTCAGACAACTTTAATGGACTTGGACATGGACTTTCCCCCAGGTGTTTGCCAGTAAAACAAATAAAAAAGCTAGGACCGTATGAGTCCAAAAGAGAATGAATGAGCCAGGGTAATGCAGAGGACCGTCGGAATTCAAACTCTTCACGCAAGCAAACCCAGACATTGAACGGTCCTAAATTCACACTTCTGACTTCGAACATCAGCACCCTAAATAAAACACTCAATGGTGTGACCTTCCAAACATGATGCACGTAATCCAGTCCAGTCGGTGGCGATAATGCACTAATACAGTTGCCAATTGCCATGAAACAGAAAAGAAGAGAGAGAAATCATGAGCTGCGTCCCATTTCAGGGGCTGCATCTTGCATTTAAAGGCCGATTGCGTAATAGCGGCGTACCTCGGCTGTCCTATTTTATTTAAATTCTGCTGTAGAGCAAACCGTCTCATTACGGATCGGAATTCACCGCGGTCTATGCAGCCTTCAAAGGACACACCTTCATAGAACGTGAAGGATGCAGACCCTGAAATGGGATTTATATATATATATATATGATGGTTTAGGTCATATCTATTCAGAAATGTACCATATATATATATATATATATATATATATATATATATAGATGTGTGTGTGTGTGTGTGTGTGTGTGTGTGTGTGTGTGTGTGTGTGTATATATATATATATACACATATATATACTCATTTCATGTATTTATTAATTATTAAATATTGTATTACATTCCTTTGATTTATTCATGCTTTTAATAATTAATTGCATACCGATATTGGCTTAAAAACAATAATTTGGAGGTCAAGAATGGATTAATCCCATTTGCATTACTACTTATGGGAAAGTTTGATTCCGAATTTTAACAAATCTAAGTTTGAACGGCCTTCTAGAACCAATTAAATTTGAATTCATGAGGTTCCACTGTAGTAAGCATTCAGGTTTGGAGGCGCCTCTACCACTTCAGAACCTGATATCCACTTATTGTAAATCAAACGCTGTAACAGAGATAGCCAGTATGTCACGGCGACTGTAGATGTTATGGTATCGTTGATATTTGATTCGCATCAACGATCAAAACTATCACGAGCTGTATTATACAAATGGATTATCATTGGGTTTAAGACAAGTCTACAATTATGCCAGAAGTAATTGGAATGGCATTTTACTGAAACGTACAATCTATTACAATGACCTTCTTAAACTGATACATGGTTTAGATAAAAAGAGATAATGCTCCCTCAAAATTAATCTCTTCAGATACAGCCCGTGTACAAATAATATCTCTGACATCTGTGATTGTAATACCAAGCACAGACAAGTGAAGCTCGCATTGTTTACACTTTGCTTTGTCTCCATGCATTGACTTTCATGGTAGCAGCATAAAAGTTGCCCATGATAAAAAAATTTCATGGATCAGCAAAAGGAATGAGATCAGCCACCTCACTGATGGCAGATATATCATGTTTATTCTTGGGAGGATTAAGAAGTCGGACAGTTACGCTCAGATATATTGTGAGACAATACATATTGTTTATCCCGAACCGTCTTCAATAGCTTCTGAACAATTATGAGTCTGATCGAAAACTGTCTTGCTTTCTTGAATAACAACTGAATTGTTATTATGTTGAATATTACATATCCTTGTGGTCACATTGCCTGGTAATAATCTTACCTGATGTGCCAATGCATAGAAATGGAATGAGTTTAACAAGTCTGAAGTAGACAAAGCAAATTGAACATCTTGGACCAGGTGATCATTCAGAATAAAATTATCAAAATGTTTGCTTGCTCAATGTGTTTCTGTGAGATTAAATATCCATACCCCAGAGGCTTGTCTCTAGCTCAATTGCAGATCAAATGGCAAATGGCTTTAAAGCCAATCTTGAATTTTATGAGATGTTGAAGCGTTGCCTCTTTTCCTTCATTCTGTAATATTGAAAAGAAAAATGAAGCTATTGATTTTCTGTCTGTTTCTTGCTGTTTGGAATATTAAAATGGACACCGAGGTCTTGCACGTGGCTCTGTTCCTGATTCCCAGTGGCAACCGAAGGCGTAGACAGCTGCCAATAACAGGATCAACTTCTCAACACAATAAAATTCAGAGTTTGGAAGGGCCAAAAGAGGAAAATAACTAATATTAAATGGCACCATTTATAGCCAATTGTTAATCTCTTTTCAAAATTCCACAGGCCTGGTTGGTGAAAATACCTCTAGCAAAAAATCTCTGCGAGGCATAATTTCACTACACGGTTCTCTCAATATAAATTGCCTTTGATTGGCATGCATGAGGAGAAGCCCTTGTGCTTGCTTGAATATGTGATTCTTTGACCTTGGGGCAGACTGGGGACAAGACTGACAGCTGAACATAATTGATATTCGCTTTCCTTGCAACTAAGATGAATTGGGAAAAGGGGGGGGGCTGTAGGTGCTAATCTATATTTTAAATATCCAGACCAAAAGTCTGTCTTAAGTGCAAAAAATGGGGGGAATGTCTATGGGAGCTTCCTTCTATCTGGGGCCGGCCGGGGCTCCTTTACAATATTTATAAGGATGTGATTTTCATTTTATACAGTCCCCATCACAAGTATTGGCACTCTGGTTTAAAGGTGGTAAAGATGGGTCCAAAGGGTTAATAAAGAATTCCAAGTAAATGTAGTCTGAAGGAAAAAAAAAAAATCCCTTCATCAAGAAATAACAATTTTAAAACAAAATATGACACAACTATCGGTGCCACTAGAAAAAATTGCTTGCACACTAAGAAAAATTTTCTTAAAAAAAATGTACATAGATCATCGACCATGCTTTTTTTTTATATCTGGAACTTCCATGCAAATAATCTACAATGGGGGTGTGTGTGTAGTTGTATGTGTGTATATGTATATATATATAGATATATATATATATATATATATATATATATTATATATATATGTATGATGTATGTATTGTGTATGTAATGTGTTGTATGTAATCGTATATATATATATTATCTATATATAATATTATATATATATAACATGTGTGTTGGGTGTGTGTGGTGGTTGTGTTTTTGTTTGGGTTGTGTATTAATGTATTGTTATGTATTTATGTATTATATTTATGTGATGTATGTTGTTGATTTATATATTTTATATATATGTTATAATATTATATATATATATATTAGTATTATTATGTATTTACGTAAATTATTTTTTATATATCATTATATATATCTGTTTTTGGTTTGTGTGTTTTTGTTTGTGTGGTTTGTACTATTGTTGTATGTTTTATATATTTCTTTCTTCTGTACTGTACTTTCTTCATATCTATATATCTAGTCTTCTATCTCTCTCTCCCTATCTCCCTTTCTCTCTCTATAATATATATATATATATATATATAATATTATATATTATTTAGTGAGGCGATACAGAAGATCAAATTGTCTTTAGTCCTTCGACATGGGGAATAGAAACAAACAGAACAAAAAAAAAAAATTCAAATAAGTGTTGACCTTTAGGACCTTAGAAGGTCAAAGAATGACTATAAAAATAAAAAACAATGGAAGACAATGAATATAAATAGTTCCAGTCCACTGAAAAAACTGTGTGAAAAACTTGCCTGTACAAGGACTCAAATTTAGTTTAGGTTTGACCCCCCACACACTGAGGAGGATGGTAAGTGTGGGGGAAAGGGAAAATCCACTACAAGTTCACTTGCCGGACAGAAAAGAAAGTAGCATCTTGGGTTCACCAAGTCTCCCATTATTTGAAACTCTCTGCCAAACCATTTTTATTTGAAAGTCTTTTGGCCAGGGCAAAAGCCTTTATGGGCATCTATTGTCCACAACAGTGCATAAAAAATAAGCTGTTAACACTAAATAGATTTAAGTGGGATTTAACACTTAAGTGGACGTTACTTCTACCATGGATGAGAAATGAGGGAACAAATGAACAATGGAAACACTAAAGAATTATTACCCTTTGTTACCTTTGTATACCTTTGTTAGTTAAAAATGAAATGCCTTTGCTTTAAAGTGGGTTTTAATGTACTTTTGGGGAGTTTATATGGTTATAAAAAAATGAACTAAAAACATATAGCTTTGAGCTATCATTACTTTGTCTGCAGTTAGACTTTCTTTTAAATATTTGCGGATGTCCATTACATCACAATGCTTGGGTATTTTGAGCTGCTGGGACATTTTGGGAAATGTAGTTCCTGTAGTGAATTTGCCTGGTGTGGCCTGTAGATCTGCTCAGTGATCCAGGATAAAATGGATTTTTTACCAGTGTGATTTTAGTGGGGCACTTGGCCCAGTAAAGTGGGGCGGATGATGCTCCTGATGCTCACTGTTAAGTGTGGTGGAGGAACTGTGATGTGTGGCTGTCCTCCAAAGGGCCTGGAAATCTTGTTAGGGTACTTTGGTATCAAGAACTCTTCATCACTGGATCTTCCAGAAGGACAATGATCCAAAACTGGAATTCAGATCAACACAAAAATGATTTACTGAACACAAAATCAAGCTTCTGCCACTTCCATCTCAGTTTCCTGATCTAAACTGCAAAGAAAACCTGTGGGTTTGCTAAAGAGGTGAATGCACTAGAGAGGGTCTAGGATCCTGAAAGGTCTGGAGGAATTCAATAAAGTGGAACGGTCTCAAATTCCCTGCTCTGTATTCTCCAACCTTATGCGATATTACAGAATAGGAGAGTAGGAGAAAAAGTGCTGTTTTATTGGCAAAGGGAGGTTGTACATAATATTAAATGCAGGGGTGCCATAAAAATAATTATTTCTTGATGATGGATTTTTTTCCCTTCAAGCTGTGTGAGATTAAGATTGTATTCTCATCCTTACCAGGGGTGACAATAATTGTGGAGGGAGATGTATACTGTATGTAGAGACAAGGTAAAATGGTATCTTGAATCATCTTAAACAGAAGCATATTTAAGATTAGATTAGAATTAGATTTAGAATAGTAAAATTCTGATGCTAATTCAGTCTATAAGCACTTGTTACTTCTTTTTAGCAAAATAATCTTCAGAATGCTGGCAGATAATTTAGCCTCCTTCTTTTTTTCTTGAAAGATGCATAGCTACTTCAGCTGCAAAAAGTCAAACATACCTCCATGCAATCTCCATATGCAAACACCGGCAGTCAGGAGTGCATTATGGGCCTTGGGGCTGCAACATCTTCCACCTCTATTCCCTTAACTGACAAAAGCACTTCATGACTTAAATGCTAACATCTAAATTTAATACTAAGAATCAGACTACACATCTGCCGAGAAGCTCACATTTATTGAGTAAACGTTTATAGTGACAGTTTCCTAAACTCTGTCCTATGAAGTATATTGGAAACATTGGAAACAAATCACATCACAGAGTCCTTACAGAACAGTTTGGTCTAATTCAAATTCACAATCATATAAACATCATTTACCATTTTTGTTGCATTTAGTTCTTGTTGTATAAAACTTACTGAAGAAAAAGATTTTGCAATGTCTAGTGCTCTGAAATGACAGAATGACCAAATTTGTTTTTCTTGAAGATTTTTTGGCAGGTTTTGTCTAGGGCTGGTGAGAGGCTGTCTGAGAATTTAGTGATGCTGAAGTTGAAATGTATTAATTACCACTAAATTCCTAATTAAGACTTTAACACCATAAAAAAAGTTAAAAACAACAGTTCGGGGGTATAGTTTTACTTGTAATTGTAAATAGTAGATGATGTTGCCCATATTCATGTCTGAAAGAGTTTTTAAATACAATTTCAGACAACTCTAATGCAGACCGTAGCATTTCTCGTCTCGGCTAGTCAAATGGTTTGTGCAATCCCATCACTGGTCACGTCTTCATTAAGGTTGCTAAAGAAGCTGCTGTATGTTAATGTAAGTAGCTAGCTATCTAGCTTGTTTAATACACTTTACATTTATTTATTTCAGTTTCTGAATTGGATTGTGTCACCTGTGTATGGATGAATGCTTACATCAGCTGTTAGCTTGCCATGTCATTAGCAATATAAAATGTCATATACCCCAGTTAGTTCCGACCCCGCAATCTGATTGGCTGAGAAACATTTTTCTTCGTGACATTATTGACAATAATGGCAATCTGACTGATGCTCTAGAAGTATTAATCCACAGCATACACAGGTAACCTAGCAACAACCCCCGCCCTTAAAAGAAAAGTTATAATGAGTAAAACGCCACCAAAATGAAAGCTATAATTAGTTTATAAAATGTATTGGTTTTGAAAACGAATTAAATTTGGAATATGAAGCTATTAATAACCAACCTTTAGTATTTGGAATCTCTGGTAAAGCAAAACGCAGTCAGTCCTTTAAATCAACCATCCCGGCTCTTAATGGATTCACAGCTCGACTGAAGAGCGCCGAGACTGAAGATCAGTTTTGGTCCCATCAACAAAAATGACCTGAATCAGCTTCATCCCTCACACAGACGTCGTTTGCTGGACTTAAACTCTGCATCTTTCATTAAACACCATCCGCGGCTGATCGGAGCTTCATTCATCTGACAGGTTTGTTATCTGTAAGTCCAGCTCTAACCCAGAGAAGCTGCTGATGCTCTGTAACTCTGCCCTTACATTTCTGACTGATAAGATTAACATTAAGTGCTTCTTCATACAAATTTATAATCACTAATAAAAGGGGATCCTAGACTTTGGTTATAACATCGGGATCTCACTCCAGTTTGCTTCAGTCAGTAGAATAGTGGCTCTTGGTAACAGCCTGCCTTATAAACCCAACCCATTTTATTTGCTGAATCTAAAATGTTATTTTTAATAAATTAAAACTTACCGATCAATATATTTGTGTTTATTGTCTGTATAATAAACAGTTATTAGTTATTCTGTTCCTCAACTTTAATGAAGGTCTTGGCCATGGGGAGCCTGATAGAATGGAACTATTACCTTGTGGAAAAGTGATAAATCTTTATTTTCTGTCCTCTTTATCTTAAAATCTAACAATAAATGGCGATAACGGAACTGTGGTATAATCGCAATAATACACTTAAGGTCGCGCTTTAACGTGAGACTTTGGCATGGGTGTTCTGATCATCACACCCGTGCCAATATCTCACATTAAAGCACTCCCTCTTGTGTATTATCTAATGTTAGTTAAAACTGCTGCTGGTCATAAGCAGTGAGCCAGTGTAGGATTTGTAGAGATATGTTTTGACAGACATACTTAATTTATTTCATTTTAATAGTCGTTGTGGCTGTGTCGGTGTAGTTGGTCTTTTGCCTTTTTGATATTAGCTTTTATTACATGCACCACCTTTATTTCCACTTAGGAATTCAGGGTCTTCACCTGGTTGGGTAGTTGAACAATATAAATTCCTGCATGCTGAAGGCTGAGTAACTGTATTAGTTCAAATGTATGACTACTTTCTTACACTTATATTAGACTTCATTCAGAGTCAGCATGAGCGAGAGGAAAGGTAGAGATATAAGGCACATTTTTGGCGCTGAAATCTATGCCTTTAATGTTAGTCAGGCACAGGGCTGCATAATCTGCAGACGTTATGTTAAACAAGCATGATACTGTAAAAGTATGTAACACTGAAGAATGTTTCCAAATTGCCATTGGAAACCTGTTTAGTCTGGCAGTCTGTAGGGAGACTTGGGGTTTAGTGAATAAAGCAAAACCATTTGGCTAACATTTTGCCAACTGTAAAGTTTGCTGAAGGAAGATTGTCTGAGGCTGTTTTTCTCTGGTCTGCTTGGCCATTAGAATCACTAAAAGGAAATCAGATTGCTATTGCATGGTTACTCAATTGTGTGCTTCTACAGTCTGTAGGTTTCCTGTAAGATGTTTAGTAACTTTAGTTCAGATATTGTTGTACCATAAGTATTGCACGTTCAAAATTGTTTGAACCATAAATGGTAGATATCCTCTGCTAGTAAATAACTAAATGAAGAAAAATGACTGTTATAGCCCTTCAGTTTCTCACTGCTTTTTAGACTGTTGTGGTGCAGCATGAACAATGCCCGTGGAAATAAGAGGGAAAAGCAGAGTATGAGAGTAACAGCAAAATAATAAAAGAAATAATAACCTGGACTTTGGCTGGAGGTCACTTTAAAATCTCCCCAAGCAATTGTTCCAAGCTTTGTCTTTTTCTCTAAAAACACCCATGAGATGAGCAGCACAAACGTTACAGTGTTAAGGCGGCAAGTATTAATGGTGACTGGGCTAAACGAAACCATATTCTCAGGGTTAAAACCTCCCAGAGTGACCATGGAATTCAATGTTTGAGGAATATAATGTGACTCTGAGCCTTACATCTCTACGCAATCTATACGAGTCCTCCTCAAGGAGAGGGCATCCACAAATGCCACCAGTTCAAGTGATTTTTAAGTCCTGTCAACGTCCCTTGCAACTTTTCCTCATGCTTTCTGTCTCCGATTCCCCAGCAGTCTGCTTTGTGTGCTTTGAGTGGTAAATAGTCCCCCCCCCCCCAATAGCTTTTACTTGGGCTAGTCATTGTGCTTTTCATTGCGGCAGAGTTATTGGGAAAGTTTCTTTTGAGGATGCCATTGGTATTCGACCATGTTCTGAGCTTGTATACAACACTTTGATGCGAAGACAGCAAGGTATTATTTGTACTGAATTTAAATAAGAACTTTTGTTTTCACACTGAGATTTCTTTTTAACTCGCAATGTGAAGAATTTAAGGATGCATGAGGTGCATTATATGATGTGAAGACAATCAGCTTAAATGAATTAAATAAACTATTCAATTAACTTGTGTGGGGAGTGGTAGTTAATTTTTCATATTTCATTATTTTGGTACCTGGGCCAGTTTTCAGAGGCAATTTTATTTCCACTTGTTTAGTTCAACTAAGGGTGGGCAATATGATGATATTTTATAGTATCGTGATCAATTTTATCGTGAGCGACAATATGCTTTTCTGAGCATATTGTTCAGGGAACTTATTGACAGGGTTATGTGCAATGGCACTGCTACACCTACTAAAACTGCATCATATATTAACAAAGCAAATTCATGGATAGCTTTTCCTTTTCTGTTATGCCTAAAGATAATTTAAATTAGCATATGTTCAATATTTTTTCATGAATTATTACATATTTTATTTTCCGACTTGGAGAGATCTATTGAGGTCTTGAAGGGTAGCATGCCCCCAATTTTTCATTAATGAAGCAAGATTCTTTATAGACAAATGGGTAAGAAATTAAATGAAAATAGCCTAAACAAGTCAGGCTTGGATTCACATGTTCTTTTGAGATTATGAGCTCTCTTGCTCATTCTGAGGAGGCTTTCCCCTAGATTTTGTAATGTTTGGTCATTGATGTTGGACCATAAGCCATGGCTCACAGGTAGCATTCCAGTTAATCTCAGAGGTGTTGGCTCTCTGCAAGCCAGCCATGTTCTCAGTCAAGGTTTGCTCGGACCTGTTGAGGATTTGTTAATCAGGTACAAACCTAGGAAAGTGTCATACTGGGAGTCATTGAGGTGTTTGGTAAAATCCATTCTACTACCACTGTTAGTCTATGGAGATTCCTTCTCTGTATGCTTCATATTCTAAACCTATTGAATAACAGATCAATAATTAGTAACGACCATAAACATTTGGCCATATAGTGTATGACAGAACATTTCTCTTCTGATTTAGTGTGGCTTCTACTAGTATGAAATGGCCACATGCACCAGTCAGTGAGTGAATGGTTTGAGTATGAAAATGTTGTAAATCCTATGCTATGACCTTTGCAGTGACCAGCTGTCTACCCACTTAACAAATATGGAAGATTTTGGACTGACATGTTAGTCCTCATTGCTCTTCCAATGCTGTATGATTTCTGTTCATTTTCAATGAATGAGATATTGGCTTAAATGTCAAATACGACAAAGTGCAGGTTAGACCCTCTCCTAATGTTGGAATATATTGTTGATTCAGTTGCTGTGCGACTTGCTGCTGTGTATCACTATGATGATCAGTTGAAAAAGCATTCAGAATCAGGAGAATGTAACAGTCCAATATTTCTAAGCCATTATTGGTTTAGTGTAACCTAATGTAATGAACCTGACAGCTGACATGGTCAATTTCAGAAATTCCTGGCACCCCACAAGAAAATGGGCAAAAACAATCAAATAACAGTACATATAATATTTTAAATGTTTGAATGATTGAAGATGTTTGGAGAAGCTACGTACCTTTTGCGTAATTGAAATAATTCCTTCAGGAGTGTTCTATTTTAAGATTCGTGCACTGATACACCGGGCCACTGGCCATTTTCAGCTTGCCAAACAATTTCATATAGCTCACCAGTATATTCTATATTTTTCAGTAACTTGTCTGATAATATTCTCATGTTCAGAATATGGCATTTTAGTACACATTAACACCATTTGTGGTGCTCAAACACCTCAAATGCCTTCCTCTGGATGCCAGAAGAGTTTGAAGTTAATGTCAGTTACAGCAGCAATGTTGGTCCATAAGCATGGCAAGATACACTATTGCCAAAAATAGTCACTCACCCATCATCAATTCATTTAATTGATGTGTTCCAATCACTTCCATGGCCACAGTTGTATAAAATCAAGCACCTAGGCATGCAGACTGCTTCTACAAACATTTGTGAAAGAATGGGTCGCTCTCAGGAGCTCAGTGAATTCCAGCATTTTACCGTGATTGGATGCCACCAGTCATGAAATTTGCAGTCAACTGTCAGTGGTATTATAACAAAGTGGAAGCGACTGGGAATGACAGCAACTCGTCACACGTAAAATGACAGAGCTGATGCGCATAGTGTGCAGAGGTTTATGACTTTCTGTAGGGTCAATCGTTACAATCTTCAAACTTCATGTGGCCTTCAGAATAGCTCAAGAACAGTGCGTAGAGAGCTTCATGGAATAGGTTTCCATGGCGAGCATCCAAGTGCAATGCAAAGCGTCAGATGCAGTGGTGTAAAGCACGCCACCACTGGACTCTGGAGCAGTGGAGACGTATTCTCTGGAGTGACGAATTACGCTTCTCGTTTAGCAATCTGATGGATGAGTCTGGGTTTGGCGGCTGCCAGGAGAACAGTACCTGTCTGACTGCACGTGCCAAGTGTAAAGTTTGATGGAGGGGGTATTATGGTGTGGAGTTGTTTTTCAGGAGTTGGGCTTGGCCCCTTAGTTCCAATAAAAGATCCTCTTGGTGCTTCAGCATACCAAGAGATTTTGGACTATTTCATGCTCCCAACTTTGTGGAACAATTTGGGGACAGCCCTTGCTGTTCCACCATGACTGTGCACCAGTACACAAAGCAAGGTCCAAGGTCATCCAAGACATGGATGAGCAAGTTTGGTGTAGTGGAACTTGACTGGTCTGCACAGAGTCCTGACCTCAACCTGATGGAACACCTTTGGGATGAATTAGAGAGGAGACTTCTTAGAGCCAGGCTTTCTCGTCTAACATCAGTATCTGACCTTACACCTGGAAGAATGGCCACAAATTCAAATAACCACACTCCTAAACCTTGGGGAAAGCCTTCCCAAGAGAGTTGAAGCTGTTGTAGCTTCAAAGGGTGGTCTGACATCATATTAAACCCTATGGGTTAAGAATGGGTCACAAGTTCATATGCGTGTGAAGGAAGACAAGCAAACTGTTTCAGTGACAGTTATAACTGTTTTTAGCGGTTCCTAAATTAAGTCCTCAAGTTAGACCATCTTCAGGGCTTCTCTCAACAACGTAACAACAGCTTAACTTTGCCCGTGTGTTTGTGTGTGATTACCCACACATTGCCACAGCCACAGAAAATGTGTATGCCATTAACAGTAATCATATTAGTCAAAATGGGTGGATAAGCTGCAGTAGAGTAGTTACTGAAAGGTTATCACTGTAAGGGAACGCTGCCAGAATAAGAGCTAAGCTAACACACCTACCTCATTTGTTTTGTTTCTTGGAAAATTCCCTTACTTAAGGGAGCTTACTTAAATCTCCTTTTATAAAATCGTCTGCCAAATGAAAATGTAATACTACTAGTGCCATTAACCAACTGAATGCCTTGGTGTGTGGGTGGGAATCAGGCTTCTCAGATGAGTAATAATTCGTTTCTTTTTTAATGTGGTGGGATGGCAAGAAATTACCAGCAGAAGCACTTTTTTCTCATGTAGGCCTGTCAAACTGCAATGTCAGTTACGAAGGTTGTCAACATCAGGTACCACTAACTTTCACTGTGCTTTCAGATGTAAAAACTAGGGCTGGGTACTGGAAGGACTTCACAATATGTAACGCATCACGATACATTGCGATATGTTGTGTATTGCGATATTGAAGTGTATTAGCTTACTGAAAATATCAAAACACCTGAAACACAAATTCAGCAGCACCATTTGTGCATCTCAAGAATCAGAGGTGCAGCTTAATCTCAAGTGAGCATCACAATCAGTGCATGCATTTTGCTTTGACCTGCAGTCCCAGGTTACTTATACCACTAACAAGGTCGAGAACGCATTTATGATATTTATTACTTGAACTGTTAAGTTACATCTGTTAGTAGTCATAATATTTTGTAAAACACTGTGTGTGCAAAAAGGACTTAAGTATAACTAGCACTTGTCTCACCAATATGGACAGTGGAAGCCTAGCGGTTAAGGTACTGGTCCATGGACCAACAGGTCCAGGGTTCAAATCCCACCTCTGCCAAGCTGCCACTGTTGGGTCCTTGAGCAAGGCCCTTAACCCACAATTGCTTGGATTGTAAGACTGTACCAATTGTAAGTCGCTCTGGATAAGGGTGTCTGCTAAATGCTGTAAATGTAAATGCAACATTCTCCAAAAGTGGCATTTTCATATCAGTACAATAGTGTTATTTCAAAAGTATATAGGACAAAGTGAATGGTAAACCAGTAAATATTTTAATTAAATCAATGAAAAGTACATCTTTGGTAGAAAAAAATGTTTTACTTTTTTCTCTTTTTTATTTCTCGTAGTTTCCACAAACTTTGTGGTCTGTAACCTTGTCAATTGGGTGAATAAAAACAACTTCCACTAATTTGGTCATGGCTTTCAGGCCAGCTTTGCTTACAGAGTTGCTTGGAAAGCTGGAAATGAGTCTTTTAGTTTTATCTTTAAAATAGTATGTAACTGACTTGCTCCCCTACTGGTTTCAGCTCATCTTAAAAGAGGTGGGTCACTTCTGTCAGACTTCACACTGGTCTTTGCATAACCTCGTTATTACAATGGCCCTCGATGTTCATTTAAAGTCTGCTGATGTGCTCGCAGCCTCTCTAACTGTGCTTGTTTATTTTGTGGAGCATTCGCATACCTTAATATAGAGCAATTATCCACTGGTGTTACATGCTGCTTTTAAATTCATTCATCCCTTAGGTAAACTTGAACCTCTGAATATCATAAATCCGCGTGTAGGTTATTTTTGTTGCAGAAGGAAGCAGTAGTTCTGTTTAATTAAACTGAATATATTGAAAGGCCTAGTGATACATGGTACAATTATATATGGGAAGAGCGTCTATATTATATGTCAAGTTTCTTTCCGGTTGCGTCTTTTAACCTGTTCGGTTGAATAGAGAGAACCTCTATAAACCCCATGTGTCAAATGCAATAAATCTTTTTCTTTTATTTAAGTATATCGAAGATTCAATTCAGCGTATCATTCCACAGGCTACAGCCACATTCTGTGTCTTATTGACCAGACTCGGAGGCAGACGATGCATCAAATTACTGTGTAACTGTCCTTCAGGGAGGGATCTAGCCTTGAACATGGCCACACTAGACTTTTTAAGTGTGACACTAGCTCATTAGATCACAGAGGTCATCCGCCCCTTGCTCATTTAGCAGCCAGGCCACCAATAATGGACACTCTGGGCATCATTTGGATGGAGCAGCGTGTCAGAGCAGTACTGGACTCCAATTTGAAATGTATCTGAGGAATCCAGTGGGAATCTTTCTTCAATCTTAGTTCTTTCTTTCTCCTGCTGATCTTCCAGGGTCAGTCATTTTTCAACAGGAAAGTCCACCAAGAATAAGAGCGTCCTAATAAACAACTTTACTTACAACCATTCGATATGTTCAGTGTGGGACGCTATACTGGTTTTATGGTTTACATATGGTTTATTTATGCTATGTGGATAAAATCACTAAATATATTTTTACTCTAGTTGGGCACTTACCATACACATTACTTGGAGTTACAAACAGGCGTGTTGACACTGCAGTTTGACCATGTTCTCAAACTCTGGGGTAGTCAAGTCAAGTCAAGTCAGATTTATTTATATAGCGCTTTTTACAATGGAGCATTGTCTCAAAGCAACTTTACAGGTTTAGATTATCTCCTAATAACTACGTCCAATCTCAAATTGAGCAAGCCTAGGGCGACAGTGGCAAGGAAAAACTCTTCTAGTTCTAGGAAGAAACCTTGGGAGGACAAGACTCAAAAAGGACCCAACCTCCTTGGGCGGCGTAGATGATAAATCTAAGAGCGAACTAAAGTCATGGAGTCAAAGTTTGAATAGAATGTGAAGTATGCACATCGACATTAAGTGGCCGGGGTATGATGATAAATCTAAGAGCGAAACTAAAGTCATGGAGTCATGGTCGAATAAAATGTGAATTATGCACAGTGGAGCTCCATCAGATGTACATCATGTGTAGGGCCGGAACTGCCGGAACTGCCGGAACACAGCTCGGAGCACTTAAATAGAAGTAGAAGCTTAAATGCATTTCAGGCCCTATTTAGTCTCATTCAAAATAAAGGCCAATATCCCATGTCTAACTTGCTTCAGATGTAAGACGACACAGCAGTTCTTGAGGATCTGGGTTCAAACCCTAGGCTGGGCTAACAATGTGGACTTGCAATGTGAAGGGTGGGGGTACTAGGGGTACCTGTCCAGGGTGTACCTACATTTACATTTACAGCATTTAGCAGACGCCCTTATCCAGAGCGACTTACAATTGATACAATCTTACAATCCAAGCAATTGTGGGTTAAGGGCCTTGCTCAAGGACCCAACAGTGGCAGCTTGGCAGAAGTGGGATTTGAATCCTGGACCTTCTGGTCCAGAGTACAGTACCTTAACCACTAGGCTACCACAGTTCCACACTCTGCCTGTGTCCAGTAAATTCTGGGATATGATCCCGATACCACTTTGTCCTGGTCAGTTGCAGCTGGTCAGATTGTACAGGAACAAGGGTTATTAACACCCCATTGCACCTGTACAATGCTTGACTTGGCTTTAAGGCACCGTGCAGGTCGCCGAGGTTGTGGACTAGCAAATTGCCCATATACCATTCAAGCACATGCATTAATCTTTCCCTTAAATTAGCATGCAGTGATGGAGCTAGAATGTCTCTCTTTCTGCGTCAACAAATGGAACAGATTTAGCGAGACTTGATCGTACACTAGCATCGGAATCAATGGATATATTCACAACAGACACAAGGCTATATAAACACACTAGTCATGGGTCAATTTAGAGTGACTGATCAGTCTAATGTAGGTCTTTGCAATGTGGGAGGAAACTGGAGCTCATGGAGAAACCCACACAGACACGAAGGATATGCAAACACCACACAGGTGGAGTCCAGGGTCAATATATAATGCTGATATGAAGTTTTTTGACACTGATAAAACTAATAACAGTAAATGACACTCCAAATTGCTGATCTTGCAATTCTTTGCACTCTGTCTTTTTTATAAATAAAGAAATAAAAGTTTTAACTACAACATTTATTACCAGATAACAGTATCACATTCTTTCTGGGAGGAAAAAATGAAAATATGTAAATACTTGCAATAGTGCTGTGTGGTATACCAGTTCAACCGGTACACCGGTGTTAATGTCCCGTACAGTATGCATTTTTCATACACTGTACCTCCATACATGCATAGCAGAAATACAGCTCTAACAAAAAGGCAGCAAATTATATAATATTTTTTGCCACTATGAGCGCTGCTGAGCTCTGAGTAGAACTACATCTCCGAACAGCATGCTGTTAGCAGATAGCATAACATACATCACAGCCTAGATGCAGTCTGTTAGCTGGGAAAGGCTCCATCAGATTAAAGAACAGAACACAGAAATGGATTATAAAGTGAGATCGGAGATGCAAAAGAAGAACCCCATTATAAACACCGGAGACCGAGTCGGAGTAATAATTAACCCACTGAATTTATAATGATTAACCCCGCGAAAATACTTCAGCCAAAAACAGGCACCTCTCTCTTTTAAGCCCTGTCTTTAAGACGTTGCAGATTGCATAATAAAATGTTTACATTTGGCAACTGTTTCATGCATTAAGATTTGTGTAATTTTGTGGGGCGAAGTAAAGCCTTCAGTAATCAAAGCCTTCATTAATTACATATATAACGAATACGGACGGTCTCAGCTTCAGGTGGTCTCATATAACCGGTTCTGTGCCAGTCAAATACACATGAACAGCACAGTGCTTTTACTAACTTTTAAATCATAATTCAGTTCAGGTCAGTTCATAATTCAAAGTTTCAGGAACTCGAGAGTTTAAGAGACATGTTTAAGGGTTTATTTGCTGACATGAGGAGAAGGAAGCATTATATTTTTAGGCTGTGTTTTGAGTCCTAGTTAGCAAGTCAACTAGATAATCTCCTTAAATACCACATTACTGATGATGGACTAGGGACACTAAGGGGTTAGTTATCCATTTTGAACACAACCATGTCGCCGGTATGGAAAATTTTGCATCACCCTGCTGAATATGCTGAGTTTGACAAAGCAAACAAAGTTAAAGAGGCTAAAGCTAAAGCTAGCAACAGCGCAGAGCCAGGCACAAGCCAGCAGCCCCTGCTATCTTTTTTAACGGAGCATTCGGTGAATGGTAGCAGCGTCTTTTTTGTATTAATCCTAGCTCTCTGCATTTTTCCAATTATTTTTGAATATCGGCCTCATAAGTGCAGATATCAGCTGATGATTTCAAAATGGTATTAAATGTTCTACCACTAGCTGTTACCTCTATGAAAGAATTATGATGATTATGCTTACTGTTTCATTTATTACAATGCATATGCTTTCAATATTAACAGGATATGACGAGATCAGCCGTAATGCAGAGAATTACAGCACAAAAACTTTTTTTTTTTTTTTGTAGGATTCTGATTCTGTTAGTAGCTGTTTTATCCATACATGCTTTGCATTTGTGTAATTTAGATTTGGAGAGATTAATAGCTTTGTGTGCTCTGGCAGTCCTAAAATAATTACTCATGTTCAGTTTATATGGGCTCCTTATGCTGACAGCTCCCATTTTTTTCTGTTTTCTGAATGTTTGGCCTTCAAATAAATGAGCTTCAGTGTGGGGCATTATGCATCTTTCATGTATTTGCTCAAGAGACATTTGTTCAGTGGAACTGCAGCTCAACTTGTATCACTCTTGGCACCTGTGATTGATTTTCTCGTGTGTGGCTTTGAAGCAAAGCTGATGGCTTTTTCTACTGACCAAATGCAAGAAACAGATTCACAAGACAGCCATGATCTTGATGTCATGTTGAATTTTGTTTCCAGTATTTCTCAAGGCAAACTGAAGCATGTCTTTCAGAATCCATAATCAAGAACTGAGTATACATCCACATGTCATCCCTGAACTGCTGGACATGAACAAAACTTTAATTTGGCATTAGGAAAAAGGGAAAAAGTGAGATACAAATTGAGGGTATATGCAGTTTCTATGAAGTGAGCATGAAGTACTTTGATTTTGTTTATCTAGGGGTTGGATTTGTTTGTGGAATGGTGGCTGCTTTACACATTTTCTCTCTAGCAGTTTCTAAACTAATTTGGAGTCACACACACATTTTACATGTGAGATTTTGTGCAAGTCTAGTCTCCAGATTCGAAAGAGAAAAAATGATGGGTTAGCCTGCAGTTTGTGTAGTAGTATGCTATCTAGCTAAATTGGCTATTGTGCTAACTAGCATACGTTCTAGCCAACATGTTAGAAAACCAATTGTTTTGCCCCTTTTTGCATGTAACGTTTCATTCCGTCTGATTTAGTTGTTCTGTTAATGCGAAGAAATCAGCAAACTGCTGGTTTCTAGCCCCTTACTTTTCCACCCTGGTGTTCAGATTTATTTAGTAATTTGATAGCAGTAAATCTGCTTTTAATTGCAACATTCCTGTGCGTACTGAACACTGCTAAGAATGTGACTAACTGTACATGGAACACAATGCTAAAATAACATTTCATAACATAATGAAAATAATTAAACCTGGTTTATGAGAACTGCAGTTGTTGCTGGGAGTTGATGATGCCACACCCACCTATGCCACCAGCTGAGGAAGCTGCGCTAAAATGTATACTGCTATAGTAATAACAAAAATGACATAGCATTTCCCCAGTGTTGTTAATGACTTTAAAGGATAGGAAAGTTTGAATGTTTAGTGGTTAGGATTGTTTTTAATTGTTTGAATGCACTTTCAAGGAGTTTTAATTCTGTTTTTACTTTCCAGTCAGCACGATAAAAGTTAAAACTTCGACTTGGATAACTATGTATAAATGAAGATCGACTCATAGAAGAAAATCAACCACTTCTTGAATGTAGGAGCCCTTTTTTAATACATCATCATTTATTACGTGTTCTCGCTAGCCAATTGCTGCATGACCCAAAATTGTTTTTATGTTCAGTATATTCACATGTATATATGTTACTCATGTCACAGCATCATGTCCTGAGTAACTCAAGACTACATGCACTAGATTTCAATCTCCAATAGCAGAAACAGAACTACCGTATTTTTCGGACCATAAAGCGCACCGGGTTATAAGGCGCATGAAATGAAACAAAACTCATAAGTTCCGTCAGAAGCTCAGTTTGGTCTTTACCTGGCGCAGGGCGTCTTCTTGCTTCCTCCACTTCCGTACCATTGATTCGTTAATGTTGAATTCTCTCGCAGCTGCTCTATGTCCATGTTGTACTGCGTGACTGATAGCGTTGTGTTTGAAAGCCGCTTCGAAAATGAATGAATGAATGCACGTACCCTAATGCTGAAGCACATAGGGTATTACTCTGCTATGCTGCGCACTACGGTTGCCATAAGCTTCGTAACTTACCAAGTGCTAAAACATTTTGACAGATTTATGAGCGCCGTGTACCATCTACAATCGGTTCTAGGTCAGAAAGCATAACCAGAATTAATTCATACATTAGACGCACCGCATTTAAAGGCGCACTGTCGATTTTTGAGAAAGTTAAAGGATTTTAAGTGTGCCTTATGGTCCGAAAAATACAGTACATTTCTTTTGCTAGGAAATGGTTACCTTTGAGAAAAATGGTAGTTTTGGTTTATTGGGCATAGTGTCTTCAACTCTCAGCATGCAATGCAGGTCTGGTACACTGGGTTTACCTTTGCCACTTTATTAGTGTTTTTAAGTTTCTTCTATGTCTGTAGTTGTTTTTCTTATAATCAAAGATTGCCAAAGTAATTCTGGGGGTTTATGTTCAGGTTTGGGTTTACTATAAACGAGAATATCAGTTAATTTTGGGGTAGCTTCCTCCCCCCGGCTGTCTAAGTTAAACCTCTGCACCATTCCCAGTACTGTGCATATAGGCATTCTTATGTGGGGTTCTTAAAGGTTTTCTCGATGAGCAACATTTCTGGTGTTACTGTGTCTTTTTCGAAGCTACCATGTACTGTATTAGAGATGCAGTTTTCTTGACCGATTCCGATTTTTAGACATATGACCGGCCGAATCCAATCTTGGTTGATTCTGATATTTTTCTGTCCAAGAATTATAAATGGCAGCATACAGAAACATTCATGTTCAACTTTTCTTTTAATGGAAACTTCTTCACCACTAAAGAAAGATAGCAGCAGCTGCTTGCTTGTCTGGCTCTGTACTCTCAACAGTGCTGGCTTTAGCTTTGTGTCTTATTAAATTCAGTGTTCTGAGTGTTTTTTATAGTTGTTCCTCCGCAGCTTACTTTCGTCATACGTATTGCTGAAGAAATAGCTGTAGCCAAAATAACACACATGCAGTTCAAAGCTGGAACTGTGGTTAAAGCAGAACTGAATTGAGAATTAATGTTAGTGAAAGCAGTGTGTTTTTCAAGCGTTGCTGTGTTTGTGTCGCTATCATGCACTGTGCAAGTGTGGCTAAATGTGACCGGAACTGAATCGGTTACATGAGTCAGATCGGCTGATCATCGGTCTCCGGCTGATGGATTGGTGCATCTGTAATATATATCTGCCTTTATACACATGATGCCTTTTTTACTGTTAGTTAAGCTGGGCACCAGTTTTAGTAATTGCAACAAAAAGCAGCTTTTGTTTTTGTGCTCACGCTATTGATGATCAACCTATTATGGTTAGGTCACATTGCACTGCACTGATGAGACTACAGCAAAGCAGCAGCACAGAGCTAAATTCAGAAGAGAGGAACAACTCAGGTCTTTAAAGAATGGGAAAAATATTGTCTTAAATGTATTACAATCTAAGTTTGTGATATCATTTAAATAAATAGTTTGTGGATTACTTGAGAAGGGGATTTATACAAAATGTGCTCGAGACAGAGATGAGGCGAGGCCAGGGGCCTCATTTATAATATGCTGGGTGTATTCCAGCATGAATTTGTGTGTACAAACAAATAGGAAACCATTCCTTCGCTCTACGCACACACAAATCCATGCTGAGTAAATAAATGAGGCCACTGACTTTGCATCTCTGACTCATGTACATTGTGTTCCCTATTCCAGCTTTATAAATCTCAGCTTTCTTAAAAGGGAAAAAGTCACACATCCAGTCTATCTCCCATAAATATCTGTATATGGTTAATGCAAATTCATTCCTTCATTCACTTTATCTGCTTGACCCTGAACAGGGTCACACGAGAGCCCAGCCAGCGGCACAGGGTGCAGGGCGGGAACAATCCTAGACAGGGCGGCAATCTATTGTAGGGCATACACTCTCACACACTAGAGGCACTTTTAGAAACACCATGTAACCTAACGTGCATGTCTTTGGACTGTTGGGGGGAAACTGGAGTACCTGGAGTAAACCCACACAGAGACGGAGAGGACATGGAAACTTTACACAGAAATGACCCAAACCACTCCACCTGGGATCGATCCCAGGACCTTCCTGATGTGAGGTGATGGTGCTACCCACCGAGCCAATGTGCCACCCTAACGCAGATTAGCTAACACATGTAAATGTATCATCTTGCATTCATTGTGAAGCGTGAACGCGATGTTAGTGGCATAGGGAAACAGAGGAATATTGAGTAATGTGAGGTGAAAATTCTCATGTTGGACATTGAGGCAAGTTAAATTTGGTGGCAGCACCAATAAACACGAGGTTTATTTATAATGCTATTAATACTAATAATATTAGGTGGTATAATTTAGGGATACAGCGAATTAAAAATGAACTGAAACTGAATGAAATAAAAGATTTTGCCAAGGACCGAATTTTGCAGGTTTTCCCTCATGTTCTTATTGGATTCTGTCTACATTTTTTCTGTTCCTCTCATCAAAACTCATCAAATTTGTGTTACAATGTTCTTTCAAAATGAAACCTTAAAGAAAGTAAAACAGCAAAGACTAGAATCCAGACCTGTAAAACCTTTCCAGCATTCTTTCCTAGCATTCTAGCAGGCGTGACGCAATCAGTAACCAGATATAATGTCTCATTAACCAGTCTTGGGGATCCATTTTTGGTTAGAAAGCTCTCAGAGTGGCCTACATAGGAAGTAGGCAGCAAGGGCACTCACTAGGAATTGAGACAGAACCGATGAGCACTCGGTAACAGCAATGGCAGCATGGCGCAATCATTTCTTTAAAAAGGAGCAAATTAACATTTACATTAAGTCACTTTTCTTTCATGCTTTCGCACAGCCACCATAGTTTTTATACCATGGCGAATATATCAAATTGCACTTACAGCAATGTCTTATTTCACAAATCAGATTGGCACAAGGAATAAAGATACTTATTCCAAATTAATTTTAATATGTAAATGTCTAAGCTGTTTGTGATGACTGTGTGCTTTAAAAGAACATAAGCACAGTCACACGTGCCGATTACATTTGGGAATCTGACGTTACTGAAAATTGCACTTTGATGTTGATTCGTTCACCATATTACACAGTATATCACATGGATGTATCATAAACTAATTATGCTATAAGAATTAGTTTGGGAACCCAACACGTACACAAGTTTTAAATCCTACTAGCCTTGAACAACTGCATCTGTCTTAAGTTTGAACACTACATCAAAGCTGCACATGACGGTGGCTACCTCCTCACTCGATTATAGCTTATTGCAATCCCTAACCCACGTAGCCCAGAGGAGTAGCACTACAATAATGCACTCTTTGTCTCACACTCATTCTTCTACCATTCAGTGGATATCCAAAGCGGAACCATATCATCACATAAAGTCCAAGTCCGCACATAAGCCAGTCATGATCACTGTCCTGAAAATATACTGGATTCTAAAAGATTTTGTCTTCTGATTTTTTGTTTTTGGTATTCTATTGTGCTGTAGAGAATGTATCATTTAGTGTAGAGTAGTTATAGTTCTGTGAACATGTAAAATTGTATCACAATGTATTTCTCATGTAGACTGTATTTTATTACCCAAATCAGCTCAGCAAAAGCAAGTTCTACATTTCTTAAGTCACACAACCAACTAAGTACAATAACTGTTCTACAGATAGTCCATGTGTTAGTGTTCAAGCCAAATGCTACAATTTACCAGAAGAGACAGACCACTAGAAACTAATGTGAGGGGTGGTGACTGCATTATACACGTTAGGTCTGGTTTGACAGCTGTATAGTGGTGACATGGTAGGTCCACTAGCGGGCCACTAGTAATGTATTCTTAAGACTGATGCTGCGGGCCGATAGAGTGGCCCTAGATCCTGCCTTAGTTTGTACGTGTAATGATTTAATACTTTGATCAAGGATGGGATGTCACCTTTTAGTGCTGATTCATTCCTTACTCTATTATATTCAATATATAATTAAGTAGTATATTTTCTGTACATACATTCTTTAATTCCTACGTTTAACATCCAGGCTGCCCAAGGAGGATGGGTCCCTATTTGAGTCTTGGTCCTCCCAAGGCTTTTTCCCTATAACGTTTGGGGAGTTTTTCCTTGCCTCTGTTGCCTCAGGCTTGCTCAACTAGGGCTTTGAGCCAATATATTTGTAAAGCTGCTTTGAGACAATGCTATGATGTAAAAAGTGCTATATAAAGAAATTTGACTTGGCTCTAAAATTATACATGTATGGTTTGGTCAAAGTTCTTTAAATGTGTGAGATTTCATGCTAAGTATTTATTTATAATACCCCATGATAGGTTGTGTAAACACATGACAGACCCTTTTTTAATGTGTATATAAATGAGGCGTTTTTGTGAGGTTATGAATGAGACTCCAGATATTAAGTACTTATTTACTAGCCAGATCTATTGTTAACTATTATATTGCTATTAGCAGCACACAGCTAATCAACACGTGATGCAACAAGTGCTGCTTAATAACTAACAGTTCCTTGGTAATGGCTTTCAGCATCGCTTTTCTTGAATTCTTAGGGGGGTAAAAACACCAGAAATGAACATGGAATTTCTTCCCTCTAAACTTCTTAAAGGACAGTCTTTGGACCTTGGTCAAATTACTAATTTTGTTTGCAGAGAGTAAACATGTTGAAATGTTGAACTAAATTGGAGGATTTCATGGAATATTTACCATAAGTATATTTCCTTCCAGCAACTTGTAATTAGCCTAATACTTGACAGGCGGAGCAGTACACCACACTTTTACTAGTCAGAAACTGCATCTTTTTAAATATGTCACAGCCTAATGAGAAAGCTGAAGGAAAAAGTGATGGTTGAGTTCACTATAAAGTGGTGACTGAAAGTTTGTGAACTCTTCAGAATTGTCTATATTGCTACCTAAATATGACCTAAAACGTCATCGGGTTTTCACACAAGCTCTAAACATACACAGAGAACCCAATTAAAGGAATGAGACAAAAATATTATACTTTGTCATTTATTTATTGCGGGTAATGATCCAATATTACATCCATTAGTGACAAAAGTATGCAAAACTCTAGGATTAGCAGTTAATTTGGTTAATTTAGAGTCTACTGGTTTCTATCAATGACAGTCAGGTGTGAGTGGGCAATCTGTTGTATTTAAAGAACAGGGATCTATCAAAGTCTGATTTTCACAACACATTTGTGGAAGTGTCTCATGGCCTGAACAAAGGACATTTTCAAGGACCTCAGAAAGAGTTGTTGATGCTGGACCAGGCTGGAAAAGATTACAAAAGCATATCTAAAGAGTTTGGACATCAATTCACAGTCACATAGATTGTGTACAAAAGGCCATTGTTACCCACCACAGGAGTAACCAGCAAGGATTACTCCATGAGCAAGCTATAGTCTGTAAAGTCACAAAGGAACCCAGGGTAACTTCTATGCAACTAAATGTCTCTCTCACATTGTCTAATGTTATTGTCTGCCACCAGGAGAACACTGAACAAGAATATTGTACAGGGTTGCAAGGAGGAAGCTACCGCTGTTCAAAAAGACCATTGCTGCCCATCTGCAGTTTGTTCAAGATCACATTATTTAAAGTGTGCTGGAGGATGTTTGTAGGTTATATGCAAATACTGTGACATTTTATATAGGCAACTTGGGCATCCACAGATTGTAGTATCTGTGGGGAAATAATCCCTTGTGGATATGGGGGCTGACTATATTCATAAACCCATACCTAATTAAATGAGCTATCAACCAGTAAGAATTTGAAGAGTTACTTCATGTAGTCCCTGTTTCAAAATGGGGATATGTTCAGACAATTCCATCACAAGTTGAATGTATCATAAACCTATGAATTTAATATATACTTTGTCATAGCGTAGACTACCTAAAAAAATGCTTACAATGCTTACATTAACCTACAGTTGGGCAAAATTATTAAGACAAAGCTTACCGTATTTTCCGGGCTATAAAGCGCACCGGGTTATAAGGCGCAATATCAACGATCGGCTGCTAACGGTTATATTTTCATACATAAAGCGCACCGGGTTATAAGGCGCATGAAATGAAACAAAACTCTTAAGTTCCGTTGGAAGCTCGGTTTGGTCTTTACCTGGTGCAGGGCATCTTCTTGCTTCCTCCACTTCCGTATCATTGATTCGTTAATGTTGAATTCTCTTGCAGCTGCTCTATGTCCATGTTGTACTGCGTGACTGATAGCGTTGAGTTCGAGAATGAATGAATGAATGCACGTACCCTAATGCTGAAGCACATACCGTATTACTCCGCGATGCTGCGCACTACGGTGGCCGTGAGCTTCGTAACCTACCAAGGCCGTGCTAAAACATTTTGACAGATTTATGAGCGCCGTGTACCATCTACAATCGGTTCTAGGTCAGAAGGCTCAACCAGAATTAATTCATACATTAGACGCACCGCATTTAAAGGCGCACTGTTGATTTTTGAGAAAGTTAAAGGATTTTAAGTGTGCCTTATGGTCCGAAAAATACGGTATTTGATAGTAGTGTTAAATAGCTCATGCAATTTATTGAATGGTGTATTGAGAGTGAAAAACAAACTGGTTATTGTTGCCACCATGGCATTTCCTCACTCCATTTCCCAGCCCTCATCACTCCTGCCATGCGACTCCCTATGTCACGCACTCCTGATTTCCTCATTTAGTACAGGGGAGTATCGTATTGCATAATATAATTATTTAATTATATTATGCAATACAAATAATAATTAGCCTGGGAAAAATGTAAATTCAAAGTTAAGAGGAGTCCTGCTGAATGTGTATTTATATGTGTAATCAGATTCCCATCATAAAAAAAAAATAAAAATAAACCTGACCATTGTAAAACAGGGGCCACCTGTACTTGTAAACTGTTGTGTCATCAGTGCGAATGGATTTGAGATGGTAAAAACACAATACCTATACTCTTTGGTGTAGCTCTCATGTTTTGTTTTTTAATAGAGCTGCAAAATAGTCCCCATGCAAGTTATTCGTTATTATTTTAAGAAAGTAATTATCAACATTTTGCTGACCAACTATTGAAGAATTGACTTTGGTGACACCTTTAGAACATATGGACATGAACACAATGTTTTGGCCTGACAGCTGATTTTTGACAAGACCTGAAATCTAAAATGTTGGTACAACATTTTGCCTTAGTATGAACATGCTCAAGTGACATCCTGAAGCTTGGCACCTGGTTCCGAAACAAGTGCGCTCTTTGCTTTTAGCTAATGAAAAAGCATGACCTCACCCTGACACATTACACGTCACATGTGCAGTTCAGAATTGTCTTTTACTGCTGAGCTACAGGACTGCTTCTGCCAGAAAGTTTTTACCCCACTGCTGGCAGACAAGCTACAATCTTCCAGTAGCCGTGAGCTTTCGTCTCCTGTTGTACCATGCCTCTGTTTAACACTGCCCCATCCTCCATGAGGATCCCTGTCCCATTGACAGTGATGGATATGCTGCATGTGTTCCACTACAACTGTTCAGAGTTACCTTTCAAAGACAACAGCACTCAATAAGACAAATGGGCACCAATCAAAAACAACGTCATGGAGTGAGTGATCGTTTACTGCTTGGCTAAGTGATTGTTCATTTTTGCAGTACGTACAAGCACGTAAACTCTTTGGAAATAGACTAGTGTAAGATTTTCTAATTAGCAATATTTGCAGGATGTCACAAAACTAACCTGCCTTAATGTGAATACAAATAGTCGTGGCTTGCAGGTGCCTGCTGGTATGTTTAGTTCTATTTACACTGCGGTAGGAAGGTTTTAGGATAACACCAGAGCTAATGTCCTGTGAAATGGAGAAATAAAACATGATTTGCAAGTGCATATGTAACAAGTGCATACAGTCTAGGGATAACATTTATTCTCAGTTGCGCTCCCTGTAATGTGTACATTGATTGTTCTAGACATTTTGCTTATTCCTGTGAGGTGAGCTATGCTGTCTGTAAACAAGGGTAGCATGCTGAATGATGGAGGAAATTACTCAGCTGGATTTATGGAGTCTAAGTGAATTCCATTGTGGTTTTTTTCAAGTGCACTATATGGCAGAAGTTTGTAGACATCTGACATGAACATGAGGTCAAACCCCGTATACATCCATTCAGCCACTAAAGCATTTGTAAGGTCAGATTCTTTTGTATTTTGCACAGTTCACACTGGGATAACTGGCATTGAAATTCTTGTGGTAGCTCTGCTACAACAGTACACATTGTCAAAATAGTTGCACATGAAATATATAAAAATAGAAGTATATGCATAGTAATACATACAGTCTTATAAGATAAATGCTAAGAACGTACAAAATCCTCTGACACATTTGCCCACAGATGTTGCAGCTGGGCCTGTAGATCCTGCACACTCATAGGTTGCTAAAGCTGGTGTTGGAGCTGGTCCCATAAATGCTCAGTTGGCGATAAATCTGGTGACCGGACAGTCCAAGGAAGGGTTGCAATCTGCCGGAGACATTCCTGGGAAACCCTTTCTGTGTGTGGGTGAGCATTATCCTGTTGAAAAACGTTGCCAGTTGAAAGCTTTGCAAGGAGAGGCAACACGTGGCTGCAGGATGTCCTCCACATATCACTGACTTGTTAGTGTCCATCATATCACTACTGGGGGTGACCGACAGTCAAATGCAGTGGCTCCACAGGTCATCAGACTAGCAGTTGAGGCTGCAAGTTGCTCTACAGCAAAGGCTGGATTAAAACGCTCACCACGAAACTTCCATACTCAAACCCGACCATATATATATATATATATATATATATATATATATATATATATATATATATATATATATATATATATATATATATGTATGTATTGGGTGATGCTGCTGTTTTACACGTCTTATTAAACGTTTTTTTGGAGTTGTTCCTCTGACTTATTTTTCACCCCTGCAATGTATTGCAAACAGGCCAGCACACTCCGAAGAGCTTCTAATATGAAGATATTGCCGTGTCTAAAATACATAACTATTTAGTTGACTAAATAACACTGAAAAGACAGCTGAAATGGAACACACCCTTGTCCTGCATTAGCAACAGTTTTCATAAACAAACTGGCGAGTGGTTGAGAGTTTAGGCCTCTTTAGAAGCTAAACACATGAACTGAATTCTGAATAAAAGTTATTACAAAGCACTGTGGTGTTTTCGTGTGTAGCTGTGTTTGTCCTGCTGCTACACACTGCACAAATTAAATGTGACCGGAACAGAATCGGTTATGAGACTGACACAGTTTATGGCTGATCACGCTAAACACCGGCCGATCGATCATGGGGATGACTAAACCATAATTTTTTGCATGGTGGTAAAAAGGTTAGTTGTGTTTGAGACTGTCATGAGAACTGATCTGCAGCATAGCATGCCAAATACATGTTTCTGATCTGTGCCGCACTTCAATACTAAAAACCATGTCCATGCACAGAAGCAGCTCCTCTTTTAGGTACGAGCTCCTTGTTTTGGTGCGTGCTGGGTCTCTCCTGTTCAAAAAATGATCACCCGTTCTGTGTTGTGCTTGCTCTCCTCCATGTTTTGTGTAGCATCATCCAAACAACAAAGACTGCCGTGCAGCTTGTATTTTGCTTGAGCATAATATTAAACGATAGACATTTTCCTATCGTCACGCAATATACAGTGGTGCTTAAGTTTGTGAACCCTTTAGAAATTTCTTTCTGTATTTCCTAAAACATTCATTGTTCCATCAATGATGGCAAGCCATCCTAGCCTAGATGCTCAGCAAAACAGGCCCAAACAATGATACTACCACCACCATGTTTCACAGATGGGATAAGGTTCTTATGCTGGAATGCAGTGTTTTCCTTTCTCCAAACATAAGACTTTTTCTCTTTGAAACCAAAAAGTACTATTTTGGTCTCATCCGTCCACAAAACATTCTTCCAATAGCCTACTGGCTTGTCCACGTGATCTTTAGCAAACTGCAGACGAGCAGCAATGTTCTTTTTGGAGAGCAGTGGCTTTCTCCTTGCAACCCTGCCATGCACACCATTGTTGTTCAGTGTTCTTCTGATGGTGGACTCATGAACGTTAGCCAATGTGAGAGAGGCCTTCAGTTGCTTAGAAGTTACCCTGGATTCCTTTGTGACCTCACCAACTATTACACGTCTTGCTCTTGGAGTGATCTTTGTTGGTCGACCACTCCTGGGGAGGGTAACATTGGTCTTGAATTTCCTCCATTTGTACACAATCTGTCTGACTGTGGATTGGTGGAGTCCAAACTCTTTAGAGATGGTTTTGTAACCTTTTCCAGCCTGATGAGCATCAACAACTCTTTTTCTGAGGTTCACAGTAATCTCCTTTGTTCGTGCCATGATACACTTCCATACACGTGTTGTGAAGAGCAGACTTTGATAGATCCCTGTTCTTTAAATAACACAGGGTGCCCACTCACACCTGATTGTCATCCTATTGATTGAAAACACCTGACTCTAATTTCACCTTCAAATTAGCTGCTAATCCTAGAGGTTCACATACTTTTGCCACTGACTAATATGTAATATTGGATAATTTTCCTCAATAAATAAATGACGACGTATAATATATTTGTCTCATTTGTTTAATTGGGTTCTCTTTATCTACTTTTAGGGCTTGTGTGAAAATCTGATGTTTTAGGTCACATTTATGCAGAAATGTAGAAAATTCGAAAGGGTTCACAAACTTTCAAGCACCACTGTATAATCACCATATCACACGTCCTTACTTTGAAGGACATGTCTTCCTCATCATAAGATCTCTGTTTGTGAAAATAATTTGGTCACTTGATAGCTTACATCAAACACAGCACAAAATGCTTAAAAAGCACCGCAGTACAGGCAGTGGATCCACAAGAGCTTTCTCCATGCAGCTTATTGTGTTCCCATGGCTCAGTGTTTGGACCATTAAGCGGTTAGACTTTTAACCTGCCCTGTTTTTATTGGCTGGGAGCCTGCATCAAGGAAACATGCATCAATGAATGTCAGCTCATTAACCCACTGGTCAGTCCAAAAGTGCCATTGCACTCCTTTTTCTTAATCAAGCTCCCCTTTGAAAGAATTTGCATGGACTTCATTGGGCCATTAGTGTACCGCACAAGGTTAATGCTGTTTTGTTAGTGCTGGTGGATTACGCAGTGTGCTACCCTGAAGCGCTGCCCTTCCACTATAGCTTGCTGTTCAGTAAAATCTAAAAAAAAAAAAAAGAATCCCAAAAGAGACTCTTGACTGAACAGGGCACCACTTTTATGTCACATACATTTAGCAAACTGTAGAAAGTATTGGCTGTTAAATCGTTGTTTGCTATGCCTGAATACATGGGTTCGACAAGCAATGTCATCCAATCCAAAGTATCATTTGGAAGTTTGTTTACAAGGATGCAGGCCAGGCAGGGGTGTGTGTGTGTGTGTGTGTGTGTGTGTGTGTGTGTGTGTGTGTGTGTGTGTGTGTGTGTGTGTGTGTTTGGCAGTTGGGCAATAATCAAGCCCCAGCTGTGAGATGGAGTTGATAGTGAAAACAAATGGCTTAAATATGCTCACCTGTGGGGCCTGAAAGTCCACATTCTTGAAGACCTAAATGCTTGTTTGTTCTTTTGTAGGTTGCCTGAGCTCAAAGCTCAAATCCAGAGCTGGTAAAGACAGAATTCATCTATGCACTAGGGGTGGGTATTGGAAAGGACTTCACGATACATGGGTCACGATGCACATTGGAATATGTTGCGATTTTCCACATAGTTCACTAATGAAATATGAGTTATGGTGTATGATCTGAGTCATCTTAATACATCACATCACATCGATAGCTCAGCAGACAAACCCCGTCAAAATACGGCACTGCGACATCTACAGGAGCGGAGATTGTAGTTTACACCCCATTTAAAATGTTTTTACTTCCTTCAAAAAAAAAAGGTGATGTATATTGCGAAAATAAACTTTGTGATATATTGCTGTATCTGTTTTTTTTATCACAGCCCTGCTATGCATTTAGTTTTTTCTCTAAAGACTCAAAATGAGCAAAGTGGTCTGCTTGTGACAATCCTGTCTCTGTCTTGCCTACCATGTCTTACTTTTAACTGATTTCTGTTTAGTCATGTTCATCTTGATTCATTTTCATTCGCTTGGCTGTGGAGGAATTGGATGGAGTTTATTGGTTCTCTTCAAACTTGACAAAAAAAAACTGTCTTGAATTTTACAAGCCATCTACAAGGCTGTCTATTTGGGATATGATTCAGACATTGTCAACAAATAAGTAATTTAGAGAAACTATCCCCAAAGAATTATGTTTTTATACTATAACTAAAATAAGTACAGTGGTACCTCGGTTCTCGACCACTGCGGAACTCGTCAAATTCGGTTCTCAGTGCATTTTGCTCGGTACTTGGTCAGTTGCTCGGTACTCTGCGCACTTGCTGAAACTTGCATGAGTCAAGCCGTGTGACTTGTTTCAGCCAAAACTTGATTCACGATTCGATAGACTGATTCAGGTTCACAATAGCCTTTCAGAGGAAATCTTTCCTGTGTTTTGTGTTTTTCTTTATTTTTACATCTACAGTGCTAAAAATGGTTAGTATATAAGAGCCAACCGAAAGCAAAATAAGAACTGAATGCTCCAAAACACACCCTGCAGTTAGCTTAGCGGCTATGCTGGCGTCCTGAGTAAGTGTTTTGCTTTTACTTTTCATTACTCACCAGATTGCATGAGCTTTTTCAACACTTTCAACATTAAAATAAGCGACACGTTAATGTTTTTATCCATCTGTAGGTTGATGTAAGCGTATTAAACATTAACGTACTTATCATTACTTTCCATGAGGCTGAATCTTCATCTACAGGTGCCATAATGTAACTGCAGTCATTTAAGGTGGATGGGAAAATGAGAATAAGAAGCCAATTTCAGCCTCGTCTCTGCTATGATACACAAGTCGTTAAACTCCCCAGTTCATGTTGCATTTAACTTATGATGGATTATCCCTTATCCCTTCATAAATCAGGGAGCACCTGTACAATACAATTCCATTAATTCATATAATGCCTTATACAGTGGGGATTTTCTGAGGGTCTGGAACAGATCAATTCAATTAACATGATTTCTTATGGGGAATATTTGCTTGGTACAGAACTGTATAGTAAAACCTTGCAAACATTTGACAAAATCAGTGTGTGCCGCTACAAAAAATGTCTTTCAAGTCCCCTGGAAACAATATTATTTAACTTTGTAAGTGTAACTCAAATGTTTGTACTTGCAGTATTCGCCCAATGACTAGGATTGTAGTGTAGACTACAATTTTAAACGATTTAAAAATCATTGTGTGCCTGTCTGTTACATTATTTCACTGAGTTGAATGTGATATGTTCAAAATATTGAATAATCAGTAAATTGTATATCCTTGTGAGGATTTTCAGCAGTGTCAAACCATCCCTTTATTTGCACCCAGAGTTTTCACTGGTCAAAAATCCATACCTGGATAATACAATTTCATTTCTCTCTCTGCCCTGTCGGTTTAAATAGTGTGTATTGAATTAACTCGATAAAACAGAAATCGATCTTTCCGTTGGCCACCTTGATACTGCTTTTCGCACCACTGAACTCATAATCATCTCTGATCCAGGCAAGGCTTCCAGCTAGAAAAAAAGCTTTGACCATCAAGTCACTGATACGGGAGCGTCAGATACAGTACATGGCGTTCTTCTTTTCTTTTTGTTCTTTCCCCTCTCAGTGATTTATTCCCTGACCTTTCAGTCATGTGTACTAAGTAATAATTTGAGCAGTAATGACAGATGCTGTCTTAAACAGAAGTAGGTAGTTTGTAGTAAGTAGTCCGGCTTATAAATCAGTTAATAGAGCTCTTTTAATGGCTACTGTACTGAGTTATGGCATCACATTACCGTCTTTACTGTGAATGAATCTATCTTGGTCACTGTAAATTCATGTGTCATGTCCACTCGTTTGTGGGGTCTGGTAAACTGTTTGCTGTCTTTCATTTGAGCTCTTTTTCTACTATGCCAATAATGAATAATGGAGGAATTGATGCTGACAGTGGGCGCTGCAGGAGTATTTGATGTGGATGAAATATTCCTGTGACTGAAAAACAAGAATGCCTGAATCAAATCAAACAAGAATAATGGAGCAGGGAATGACACTTTCATTATTCATGAAGGGGCTTTTGCAATAGATTTATTTTTCCATTTGCTCATTTATTATTTTTTATTTATCATCGGATCTTGTGCTGTAAGCAGAAGTGGTTGCACTAGAGCTTACACTATGTTTCCTGAGTGGCACACAGGCTCTGTGAGCATTTCAAATGTCCTTGATTCATTTTCTTGATGTTTGAATGACACGAAATTGGTTGCTTTTCGTCATTGTTATTTTTCGCGCGTGCATAATCTCGAAATTCTAATGACCTGATAAGGTTGGATTGATAAATTTCGTGATTGGTATCTGCAGAATCTGGCCTGTTGTGTTTGCTGGAAGCTGCGCCGCTGCTGACTGCAAAGTAGCTTTGCATCAACAACTACATCCCTTTATCACAATAGAGATTAATTTGAATGTGTACCAGTCGCAGTCTTTTTCTGAATTTATTTATTGCTTTCCAGTGGCAGAAAATTGCCCAAATTTGATGAAAAATGTGCAAACACTCAATCTTTTATGCATCAGTCATACGGGAGCCATCAGACAAACATAAATTAGAGAAATGCATGGTGAAGGCCTCGTTTATAAAAACAAAAATAATCACAAAACATTCAGCCCTCGGGGATCTCAAACACAATTTCCATTTGCCTCATATCCTTCATTTTTCTCCTCTGTCTCTTTCTGTACTTGGTACTTCTCTTCTGGGGACGATCATTAGACTAATTAGCAGGTAATCAATGTTTAATTAAAACGTGGTTGTTAATGAAAATGACTGGTGGCGCACTTTATGCCCAACTCTCTCCGTCACTGCATTCTCATATAAAATGGCCGTTGGAGAAAAAGTCTCACACTGAACAGTACACTTTTGAAGTGGCTGAAGAAGGTAAATGAGTACTGTTATTTGGAAACCGAATTAATTTGTTTAGAAGGATTTGTTTGCAGGAGGAGAAAAAAGTACTTGCAGTAGTTTTGTTTTTCAACAAGTCACTGTGCATCTTGCTTTCAAACATTGTGTGTATACACAATACCATGCAAATTCTTAGGTATTCTATATTTTTCAGTTTATACTCTGCTTATTCTTTAACTTTTAGTGACCACTGCACTTTGTGGTTCTACAATTAGTCTTTTTCTCTACATACTTTTGTCCATCCCCTTTACTCTGTTCTCTAATGGTCAGGACCACCACAGATCAGGTACTATTTGGATGCATCATTCTCAGCACTGCAGTGACACTGACATGGTGGTGCTGTGTTATAATGTGTTGTGCAGATATGAATGGATCAGACAAGCGGTGCTGCTGGAGTTTAAAACCACCTTAGTGTCACTGCTGGACTGAAATAGTTCACCAGCCAAAAATGTCCAGCCACCAGCATCCTGTGAGCACTGATGAAGGATTAGAGGATGACCAAGACAACTGTGCAGCAACAGATGAGCTGCTGTCTCTGACTTTACATATTTGAGGTGGAGCAATAAAGTGAATGTCTGTGACCTCGACCGCGGATTTTCTTCACTACATTTCTCAGTGCTCAACACTCCAGCCCCTTCCTACATCACACATTGCCAAGTGCAGGAGTGCCGTATTGTGTAGCGTACCCTAAACGTACTTAAAACACTTACATTAAACTACAGTGGGGCTTGAAAGTTTGTTAACCCTTTAGATTTTTCTATATTTCTACATATGTCCTAAAATATCATCAGATTTTCACACAAGTCCTAAAAGTAGATAAAGAGAACCCAGTTAAACAAATGAGAAAAAAATATTATACTTGCTACTTATTTATTGAGGAAAACGATCCAATATTACATATTAGTGAGTGGCAAAAGTATGTGAGCCTTTGCTTTCAGTATCTGGTGTGACCCCCCTGTGCAGCAATAACTGCAGCTAAACATTTCCTGTAACTGTTGATCAGTCCTGCACACCGGCTTGGAGGAATTTTAGCCCATTCCTCCGTACAGAACAGCTTCAGCTCTGGGATGTTGGTGGGTTTCCTCACATTAACTGCTCACCTCCAGGGTCGATTGAATTAAGGTCAGGACTTTTTGACTTGGCCTTCCAAACATTAACTTTATTCTTCTGTAACCATTCTTTGGTAGAACGGCTTGTGGTGCTTAGGGTCGCTGTCTTGCTGCATGACCCACCTTCTCTTGAGATTCAGTTTTTCATGGACAGATGTTCCTAACATTTTTCCTTTAGAATTCTCTGATATAATTCAGATTCATTGTTTCCATCAATGATGGCAAGCCGTCCTGGCCCAGATGGGAGCGAAACAGGCCCAAACCATGACACTACCACACCATGTTTTCACAGATGGGATAAGGTTCTTTATGCTGGAATGCAGTGTTTTCCTTTCTCCAAACTAACGCTTTTTCTTTTAAACCAAAAAGCTCTATTTTTGGTCTCCTCCCTCCACTAAACATTCTTCCATAGCCTTCTGGCTTGTCCCACGTGATCTTTAAAGCAAACTGCAGACGAGCAGCAATGTGTCTTTTTGGAGAGCAGTGGCTTTCTCCTTGTAACCCTGCCATGCACACCATTGTTTGTTCCAGTGGTTCTTCTGATGGTGGACTCATGAAACATTAACATTAGCCAATGTTTTTGAGAGAGGCCTTCAGTTGCTTAGAAGTTTACCCTGGGGTCCTTGGTGACCTCGCCAACTATTACATGCAACGCCTTGCTCTTGGAGTGATCTTTGTTGGTCGACCACTCCTGGGGAGGGTAACAATGGTTTTGAATTTCCTCCATTTGTACACAATCTGTCTGACTGTGGATTGGTGGAGTCCAAACTCTTTAGAGATGATTTTGTAACCTTTTCCATCTTGTTGAGCATCAACTCTTTTTCTGAGGTCCTCAGAAATCTCCTTTGTTCGTGCCATGATACACTTCCACAAACGTGTTGTAAAGAGCAGACTTTGATAGATCCCTGTTCTTTATGTAAAACAGGGTGCCCACTCACACCTCAACAGTATCGTCATGCTTTTCGCTTGCCCAGGAAAATTCAAAATTCACAGTATGGTTTCTGCTGAATGTATTTGTTTATCGGATTCCTATTGCAAAGTCAAAATATCGTTAGTCGGGCTGTCCTAAAACTGGGAGTAGTGGTGGGCAATATAAGGATATGTTATTGTATCGTGACACATTGTATTGTGATAGATGATATGCTTATCTGAGTATATGGAAAATATTGTCAGTGTGTAAATAACACTGAAAAAATGCACGTTTTGAATAAAAATAACTAAGTATGGGATAGTATTTGAATAGTACTTTCTAAGAGTCTGTCGCTACTGATGCATTTTGTCAGCGATTACATATCGTGATAAATATTATGTATTGTGAAAGTGTCTAATTATCGTGATACAATATTTGTACCATATTACCCTCCCCTAACCGAGAGTAGATGTATACTGTGTATTCGCCCTTGACATGGTGCCAGTCACAAGGTTTGACAAACTCACAATCGGACTGTAAGTGCCATCTTTGATCTGAACCTAGGCCCTCAAAACCTGCCGCACTCTGCATTTAACATCATGAGTACAGGTATACTCATTACACATTTAACGTCTGCATTATGTTCTTTATGTTGACTGAAGTGGACGCTGATTGGAGCAGTTTAGATACTTTGCACTTTTATTTTAAACAATAATATTAAAACAATATGAAAACATTTAGTACTGTACAGCAGTTTTTGTTGTATCTTTTATAAAACTTAACACTTGCTGAAAATACAATTAATTCTTAAGACCTCAGATGTTAAAGCGATCAGACGTTGATCGAATTGATGTTAAATACATGTTAAATATGATGGTACATATCTAATATTAACACTGGCTTTTTATCAGAAATGAAATAATTTAAATGACAATATTTAAAGGTGCAAATGTAGTAACAGTAGAAGTAAATAGTTGAGTACAAGTTCTAGGATGCGCTTGCCAGAGTATGATGAGTCCTTTGTGATCATGTCCTTTAATGTGGACAGAGTGTAATTCAGGGTCGTAATAAAACATCTGTTTTAGCAAAGTCAATGATTAAAACTGACCTTTCAGTAAAGCTGGGGAGTGCTTAATGACTGGCGTAATATGCAAAGTGAAAAAAATAATGCATTATCAATGTAATTAATGTCCATACTGGACCTAAAGGCATTATGCAAATGGAAGTGGGTCTTAATGTCTTCTACAAGAGATCCTACGGTCTGATGATTGCCTGTAGACATTTTTACTCATGAAGGCCCTTTTGTCAATTATAGACCCAACCTTTCTAGTTATCCTTCACACCAGACCTTATTAAAGTAATTTTGTGCCAAGTGGTTTCATGAATATTTATATTCTCCCCAAAACCTTTTTGTTTAGTTTATCCAATGAGTGATCAAAGTATAATTTTTTTGCATTTAAATAACCTCGTATTATTGGGACGTATTGATTTAAATGATTTATCCTGATGAGGGATGTTATTGGTGTCAAGCGTTTTATCCCAGATTGAGATCTTATATTATTATATTAACTGGTTATATTAACTGTTAAACACTATTAACTGATTTATATAGGGGTGGGCAACATATTAATAAAATGTTTTAAATATTTGAAAACATTTTCAACATTCAAAATGCATCAGTAGTGACAGATTCATAAACTACTATTCAAATATTGTCTGTACTATACTATTCAAATAATATCTAGAATAAGTAAAGAGATTTATATTCAAAATGTGCTGCACTTCATCCAATTAAACAGGACTTATTCCACTCTTTATAATGAAACATGCCGTTGGTGAGTGTTCTTTAAGCTGACGATATCCTCAATCTGCTCAGAAAAGCATATCGCCTATCATGATAACAAAATTGATCACGATACAATAAAATATTGTCATATTGCCCACCTCATTCCATAATAGCATTCCACATACAGGTATGTTTTTGGAATCCTTGGTTACCCAAATGAAACATGGAGACCAGTCAATTCCACATGGGGCTTGAACCATCACCCCACCCTGTTGGACTTCATATTTAGTCTACATATAATGTATACTGAGCACTTCATTAGTGTATACTATACTAACTATACTGTACTATATATACTACTATACTATACTAACAGTGGCCTAACTTTGCTCTGAAAACAGCCTTGAATCATGATGGCATGGATTTCAAAAGATGTAGAAACAAATTCTGAGAATCCTCTCCATGTTGACATAATTGAAGCATGCAATTCCTGCAGAATTTTTCAGGTGCATTTTCATGCTGTGAAATTCCAGTTATACCACACTCCAAAGATGTTCTGTTGGATTCAGATCCAGTAAATGGGAAGGACATGATAATCATTGGATTTTTTTCTCCTTTAATAGTAAACACCTTCATTTAAAAACTGCATTTTGTGTTTACTTGTGTTGTCTTTGACTAATATTTAAATTGGTTTGATGTTCCGAAACACTTGTGTGACAAACATGCAAAAAGTAGGAAATCAGGAAGGGGGCAAACACTTTTTTGTAGCTGTTTCATTTGAAATAATTCAAGGGAAATGTTTAAAGTTATGTATTGCAACCTTTACATTCATATTTTAGTCAACTGAATCTACTGTATCAACTGAATCGACTGCTTTAGTCAGATGATTCAATTATGACTAAATCAGAATTTGCTGTCAAAATGAACACTGGAAACATCTGATGAAACTTAGTGAGTCATGGACTGAAAGTGAAAGCAAAAGGCTTGCTGTATGAATACAATGCAGCCTGTGTTCTGGAGGACTCCTTTTGGTTGGCTGTAATAAATAACCATTTTAAGACCCATTGGGACGTATTTGCACGAAGAATACAGTACTGTAGATGTAAAATAAAGCAAACACATAAAACACAGCAGAGATTCTGCACTAAGCATGATGTATTGTGAATCTGAATTACTGAATCACTATGTACTCAATCATGAATCGTGAATCGAGTTTTGGTTGGAACAAGTTGTGAGTCGTAAGTTTAAGCAAGTGACGATCAAACGATGAAACCAAGACACATTTTACTGGTCAAAATTTGTCGAGGACTGAATTCGATTAATGCCACAGTGGTGGAGAACTGAGGTATCACCATTTTATTTCAAATACTAAATAACATATAGGTCAAAAAGCCCCTATGTCTCAGCTCCTTCAACCTTACAAAATGGTATTTTATAAACTTGCTTGAATTAGTTTTAAGCCACAGTTGGATTATGTATGAGAAGATTGGAAGTTAATCACATTGTATGTGTAGGTGTAATTGAAACTTGTGCATCTTCTGCGTTTCACACTCTGACATCAGTGATGTGTTCTCATGATATTTTCCTGGCAGCAAGTCACATAACCCACATTTTGTTTGCTTAAGGGAAGAATCAATATACGTTTGCTGTGTAAAGCAAAGAACAATAAGTGTGTTATTATTAAAGTAGTTAATATTCAGGTATTGTCTTTCAGACAAAAAAGTACTGAAATACACATTGTGTTGTCAAGCTATGTGGTTAGTGGTTTCAATATACTGTGGCACCTCGATTCCCATCATTAATTCGTTCCAGAAGGCTTTTCATGAACCAAAAACGAGTACATAAAATCTCATGTAGTGAGTAATGGATTGAAAGTGGAAAGTAAAAGCAACACTTACTCTGCTGATGAACTCCGGGCACTAGCATAGCTGCTAAAGTAGCTGCAGCTTGTGTTCTGGAGAATTCTATTAGTTTTGCTTTTTAGGATACATGGAGACCTTTTTCCACTAAGAATACTGTAAAAATAAAGAAAAACACACTAAAAAATAGCAGAGATTTCCTCTGAGGGTTATTGTGAACCTGAATCACTGTGTGCTGAGCAAACTATGAGAACTGAGACAAATATTTCTAGTCAAAATAGAACCAAGATACCACTGTATTAGTTATGAGATATAAGATTTTAAGTTCATCACATTGTATGTGTATTTGTAACTGAAGCTTGTGCATCTGAAACATTTCTCCACACTATGAGGTCAGCGATGTGTACTCATGATTCTTTCCTGGCAGCAAGTCACATACCCCACAAATTTTGTTTGCTTAAGGGCAAAATCAATATACAATTCTTTACTGTGTAAAGCAAAGAAAAATAAGTTTGCTTTTATTGTAGTTAATATTCAGGTATTGTCTTTCAGAGAAAAAAAAAACTGAAATGCACGTTGCTTCTCTGTTATGTGTTATCAAGCTATGTGGTTAGTGGTTTTAATATAGATATTTTTCCTGGGCAAATATGTATTGTGTACAGCCCCAGTTTCCTAACGGTCTTAAGTATTCAGGCTTGTTGTAAAGGTGCATTTAATTATGCAGGAAATTCTATATTTTATATTTGTATGCTGTCTTTCTGGATATAGTATGTAAATACCTGGATGATTAATCAGGAATTTGTATAGCATATTGATTTTGTTGTTCACAAACATCTTCATATAGATCCCTGTCAGGTATTTTCCAAATAGATAAATGCACTGTGATAAAGATTCAGTCCCTTAATTATGTTCCCATTGTGGATGTGCATTTAGACAATAGGCAGTTATATCGTATACAATGCTTTGCATTAGAAGTTGCAACCCCTGTAGGACAAAAAGACACAGAGCCCAGATTTAGCACTTACACAGATGTTCAAACGCTCCACTCTTTTGCTTGGAAGATTACATTTTCAGGGGAGATTTTTTACATACTTGCAAAGGTTTTAGGCACCCCATTTTTCTTGTAAACTTTTTTTTGTTGGTCATAAATGTAAGGTCATGCCACAAACCCAGGCCTTATTAGCTGAGTGTGTCCTGTAACTCAGAACTCAGGGAAATGTACACCACTGGAGTGCCTACTGCCATCCTGATCATGGAGGAATCAGCCTGGCTACTTTTGCAATAGTGACTAACCCTCAGTACCAACCAGAGATTTTCCTGGCCAGGACTGGGGCCAGTCAGTATGCACCACTGGCATTGTTCAGCACTGCAAAACAGCTCTTTACACATGAGCCAGGCCAGTTTGTTTCCTGCCATTGAAGTGATGAGTTGAGAGGATTGAATTGATTTGCGCAGTACTGGACCTGTGGCTGGGTGTCCCCACATTACAGACATTTTATTTTATTTTTTCCCACATTGATGTGTAGTGAGGTATACACTTAAATTTACAAATATTGAAGAAATTCATATGTTTTGGCTAGCCATTATAACCATTTAACCTTCCAGAAATACAACCCCTGGCAAAAAGTATGGAATCACCAGTTTTGGATGAGCACTCATTCAGACATTTCATTCTGTAAAACAAACTCAGATCAAAAACATGATACAATAATAAGGTCATTCCAAAGTGCAACTTGTTGGCTTTCAGGAACACTCAAAAAAAATGAGAGAACATTGTGGAATTCAGTGGAATGTACTTTTATTGACCAAGCACAGGGAAAAAAAAAGGGGCAATCACTCAATTCTAGGAAAAAAAAAGTATGGAATCATGAAAAACAGATAAACAAAAGACCATTCAAAATCATCACTAGTATTTAGTTGCACCACCTTGGTTTTATAACGGCTTTCAGTCTCTGAGCATGGACTTGATTGAGTGACAACACAGTATTCGCATCATTTGGGCCAACTCTCTTTGATAGCAGTTGCCAGATCAAGCTTGCAGGTCGGAAGGAGCCTTCCTGTGGACCCATTTTTTTCAAGTTCCACCAAGGTTTTCAATTGGGTGAGATCTGGGACGCTTTCTTTCTCTTCCATTCACACATTAGCCCCCTCTCCCCCCCAACCATCTCTCGGTGCAGACGCTTCTACCCTTCTCTTTGACCCCTTCTTCCTCCCCCCCCCCCCCCCCCCCCCCCTCCCCCCCACCCCACCCTCTTCCTGCCCCCCCCTATTTGCAGGCCATTGACATCGACTGAGTGTCTTCACCAAGGAATGCCTTCACTGTTTTTGCCCGATGACCCCCCCCCCCTGCCCCATTGTAACCCTCTTGCTTGGAAAATTATATCATCACCTCCAAACATCTGTTCAACTGAAGGGATGAGAAAACTGTACAAAATCTCAGTGTAAACTTGTGCATCGATAGGAGAATTAACCACAGTCATCTCCCCAGTGCCTTTGCCTGACATGCAGCCCCATATCATCAAGGACTGTGACAATTTGGTTGTTTTCTTCAGGCAGGCCTCTTCATAAATCTCACTGGAACGGCACCAAACAAAAGTTCTAGCATAATCACCTTGTCCAATGCAGATTCTTGACTCATCACTGAAGATAACTTTCATCCAGTCATCCACAGTCCATGATTGCCTCTCCTTAGCCCATTGCAGTCTTGTTCTTTTATGTTTAGGTGTCAATGATGGTTTTCTTTTAGCTTTCCTGTATTGAAATCCCATTTCCTTTAGACGATTTCTAACGATTCGGTCACATATATTGGCTCTAGCTTCCTCCCATTTATGCTTTATCTGTGTAGTTGTACTTTTTCGGTTTTCAAGACAAATGGCCTTAAGTTGTTTGTCTTGACGCTTTGATGTCTTTCTTGGTCTACCAGTACGCTTGGCTTTAACAACCATTCCATGCTGTTTGTATTTGGTCCATATCTTGGATACAGCTGACTGTGAACAGCCCACATCTTTAGCAACCATGCGTGAAGAGTTACGTTCTTCAAGAAGTTTCACAATCCTCTCTTTTGTTTCAAGAGACATTTCTCTTATTGGAGCCATGGTTCTTGCCACTCCACTTCGTCCAGCAGCCCTCCAAGGTGTCATGACTGCAGGTGTTTGGAACTGCAGACTAAACGAGGGCAGATCTTACTCTGAGGCAGGTGTCCATTAGGGAAAGGAAATTGACTGGGTGTGTCATTATTTTCTACCTCCCAATTTGAGGGATTCCATACTTTTTTGACCTCAGGAATTGAGTGATCCCATATTTTTTCCCTGTGCTTGTCAATAAAGTAACTTCACTTGACATATCCACAACCCTAGTCTAATCTCTTCCATCTTTGAGTGTTCCTGAAAGCCAACAAGTTGCACTTTGGAATGACCTTATTATTGTATCATGTTTTTGATCTGAGTTTGTTTTACAGAATGAAATGTCTGAATGAGTGCTCATCCAAGACTGGTGATTCCATACTTTTTGCCAGGGGTTGTACATATTAAACTACTAAGGCATTCATTAAACTAGCAAAAGTATGCCATTTAGCATACATTTATAAATGATAGTGTTAATTTATTCTTCATTTCAGGCTTATATTTATAGGCACAATTGATTGGCAAGTAGAGGGGTACAGCCCTAAATTGTGTCCCAGTATAACAAGTACTATGCATTGTATAGGACGTCCATTTTGAATGTGATGTCCTCCTTCCTCAGGCTATACATCTGACATAGTCTCATTTACGCATTAATAGAAAAGTTCCGATTTTCCTTCAGCACCTATGAGGCCATGGAGAAACACACTAAGTGGTAGTCTCTTCAGGAAAACTGCTGACTGGTTGTTGATGTCTGCAGAGTTAATGAGCAGTGGGAAATAAAATCATGCTCAAGTGTGTCATGCATAAATCCAATACAAAGTCATTGAGGTTCCGTACCTTGGGGTGTGTATGTCTGTGCAGTAAATGTTTTTCAGTATTTGTGTTACTCTTGCTTATCTCACGCTTGCTTTCAAAGGTCAAAAAAGTCTAAACTAAAGGTCTACAAAGTTAAACTGGGTGCATTTTCAGTTCCACAATAATGTTTAACAGATTGGCAATAAATGATGTGAAGGTGAAAGTTTTACCTTGTGTGTGGAATATGTGGAATAAAATAAAATGATTGAATTTGCATTACACTTGTTGTTCTGTCTCAGGTATTAAATATATATGGAATTATGTAAGTATTTTAAAAAATAAATTTCACATATTAATAATTTGACTCCTGCTGGTTTTAATCAATTCATTTATGTGCAGTTACCAGCTAAATGTGCTACACCACAGATCTCGTACAGAAGGGCTTACATTTTCCCTCATGTTCTTATATTAGCTTCTGTCTAACTTTTGTCTGTTTTTCATATCACAACTTCTAGCGTTCGTGCAGAGGGCGTGATGCAATCAGTAACCAGGTACACTGTCTCATTAACCAGTCTTAGGGTTCCATTGTCAGTTAGAAGGCTCTCAGAGAACACCCTACAGAGCAAGTGTCCAGCAAGGGCACTCACTAGGTAATGAGACACACCCGATGAACCCTCGGTAAAAGAGATGGTTGCATGATGCACTCATTTTTACAAAAAGAAGGTGCAAATGAACATTTACATTAAGTCAAATGTGAACCAATTGCTCGCACTGTGGAACCCTGATTCAACTGTAATGTTTGCTGCATTTACAAAGAGCACCTTGCTCCACACTGGTTGTGATTTTCATCAAAACGTCGTTGTTTGGTTTAAATTATTTGGTCTTTTCACTTTTTTTTTTTTTTTTTCCATTTCCGGCCAAATAATTTCAGCTGGCGAATATTTGGTGCATCCCTAGTATAGTAAACCATGTGGTTAGTTACATTTGCCTCCAGTATGTATTTTGAGAATGAAAAAGTTTTCACCAAACAAAATGAAATGCATCCATCTGCAGAGCAGGAAATCCAGTCACAGTTTCAGGCCAGCAGGTCCAAGGTGTGCTGTAGATTTAGTCCTTCACCATGTAACAACATGGGCTGAATCCCATTTCAGGGGCTGCATCCTTCAAAGGACGCGATCTATGAAGGCGTGTTCTTAGAAGGCTGGGTAGACCGCGACGAAAGTGGAACGGAAATGAGACGGTCTGCTCTGCCTTGGATTTCCTGTTTGCGTCACAGAACCACTGTTCCCGCCCCCACTCTTCGGCACTATTCCCACCTGCACTGTATCACAAAAATGGAAATTTTGAGTTTAGTTTTTATGCTGTTTTTGTTTTTTTCAATTATGGTATGGTATGGTATTCAATTTATTGTCATTACACATGTACAAGTACAAGGCAACGAAATGCATTTTAGAAGAAACAAGAAATAATGAACACATTGGGAAAGAAGGAGAACTCCTTCCAGCACACAAGCGCATGAACATAACATAGACACACAACTAGCCACTGGTTAGGGATGTGGGTATCGGGAAAAGTAACCAAAACGACAAGCAGCCATTCGTGTTCGCAGCCGTTACGGTTTCGCTCTGCAGACCCGTCTCGCCGTCTTGGTGGAGTTAAGCTTAGAGTGAGGCGTTTGGTTGGGTAGGGACAAAAAGTTCTGTCAGTTCTCATTCTTGCAGCAGAAAAAGTTTGCGATAACATGGCAGTATACAGCGCTTACTGCCCAGAATGAAAAACAGTCAGTAGATGGGTGGTGGGTACTAGCAGCAGATCCTCTGGAGGAATTTCTTATCAGCAAGGCCGTTGCTGATAACAGGGAAGCCGAGAGCAGAAATCACTTGTTTTGACTGAGCTCAAATTTTTAACACTCAGAACCAATGTATCTCTGATGATTTACCTCATTTCGCAAAGCAGTTAGTTTCTCCATGATGGATTCCATGGTGCGATTAATATGCGCAGTCTGAGTTCCAACGGCTCTGCCCACCATTTCAGTCAAATTGGGCAGTTTCTGGGGACCGTTGACAACTGACCCAACTCTTTTAATTTTCCGATACAGCAGGGTAATGCCTAATCCAATCAGCAGAAACCCCACAATCAAAGTTCCGAATAAATAAACATCCTCAATGTTCTCCAACGAAAGAGGTGCCAGGCACACGACTCCCCACTTCCCCCACGGGTCCATCGCGTATCCTGCCATCTGTGTTCCGTCGGGGCATGTGGGTTCCCCCGAACCCGAACTTCTCGATGAGAAGTTGGTGCCAATAGCGTTCAGAGACCATTTAACCAATTCCATAATTTGTTCTTTGAGGAGCAGTGCTAAGGAGTAGAGTAGAGTAGACGAGACAGATACAAAGAAGCCAAGCAGGAGAGATAAGGGAGCGAGGAGCAGTGCGTCCGCCTTCCACGAGAGCTCAGAGGGAAAATTATTGGATCAGGAGACGCTTCACCGCAGGTGTTGGCATTCATTTTCCCTCGCAGTTAAATAAAGGTCTCCATTTGCTCCTTGCTCCCTAAAACAAAACAAAAAAAGTTGCGCTTTTGCTTTTTAACGAGTTTTAAAATCCTTACATTTAAATGATGTAAATTCCTCAGCCAACCGCCCGATGTCCCTAAGTTCAGCTCATGCGCAATGCACCTCGGGATATGTTAGGTCGCGAAGGATACATCAGGGCCGTTTCTCAATACCAAGTACACGAAGTACGGACTTGCGTACTTCCTAAGTCTGGACTAGGAAGTTCGACTTGCGAATACATTCTTCCGAGGACGAGAGAACGCAGTTCGGTTATTCTACAATTGGAACAGCAGCGTACTTGGCTATGGAGGCAACACGGTTTATTTTTGTATAAAGCCTGTCAGTGGTGGAAGAAGTGCTCCGATCTCTTACTTTCCATTAAATAGTTTAATCTACGTGTAACAACGGACCGATCTCATTTAAGCATAAATAAAAACCTTCCCAAACATAAGCGAGCACCAAACAAGTCTGATTTTAAAAGGGAATTTAATTATGAACTTCAATTTATATCAGACAATTCTTATTTAGAATACAGGCTGAACAAATAACACATATGCATAATAAATACGTTAATAGCTTCCCGTCACATCTCTGAAATCGTCTGAGCATTTTTTTAATGTAAGCTCTATCCTGATAAACTGACCGCATAGTTGAATTTAAAAAAACTCTTATAACTTCATTTTGTAACACAATAACAGTATTACTTTTGAAATTATACATCCAGTTGGGAGTTCTCTCATCCGGCATTACTGAGCCGGCAATGCATTGTGGGATATATTGCTGTTCAAGTCCGCACAAATCTGCTTCGATGCATCCTCGGTAATATGGGCGGAACGAGAACACATCCGGGGATTTGGAGCGTACTTGGTTAGATGCAAACTTGGAAATGGAGAGAGTGCTTGGGCTGCCACTGATGACGTTTCACAAGTACACGAGAACACAAGTACAGAGAAGTACGCATATTGAGAAACAGCCCAGATGTATCCTTCGTTTTCAGGGAAAAGAAGGCCGCATTTGTCGGCCGCATACGAAAGAGCCTTCGGAATGGGACAGCCTAGGCGTGGCACTATGACTCAATCGGTCTTCAAATGCAGCCTCCGAAGGATGCAATCCCTGAAATGGAGTTCAGCCACGGAGTGTGTAATAGTGACATTTTAACATCTTGATTGACACCTAACCCTACCCTTAGATTATTAGAGACAATGTCCATTCCTCTATCTTCGCATAGTGAGGTGACGCCAGTCATTGTTCCTAGTGTAGTGAGTCACATAACCTTTGTGACTCTGGCTTTTGTCTCAAATTTGTGCTTATAGTTAGTCCACATTAACTGAAATTGGCTATGCCTATAATTTTACTTTTCTGGGGATCAGTTTGACAAACCCCATTGCAATGAATAAAGGCTAGACTTGAGCTGATAATGAAAATTTTTGACATAAATGCTATTGTGACTCAGATTCATTAAGAAGATGTACATGTGACCATTGGAGACAGAGATGGCTATATAATTACCATATAGCATAATTACCATATGTGATAGCTTCTAATATCAGATTATGTAGAATGTTAGCTGTATTAATTGAACTTCGTAATTTCTGAGGTCAAATCTTCATAAGAATTCTGTACACTAACCGCTTGTGAAAATGAGTTCACGCTGTGTTTAGAGCAGTGCTGGTTGCGCATCTACTTTGTTTCTTGAGTGCATTTACTTTCCTGTGAAACTACAGATACTGGGCTAGTGTAGGCTGTTTATGTCAGTAAAGGGTCTTTAGACTTTATATAGATAAAGATACTTTATTGATCCCAAAGAAAACTTGTGATATAACAAATGTCTGGTCTGACTTGCTGCCTGTTGCACTGCCACTCTTGAAGAAGAGTAGTGGTCGCCCGATATGAGTTTTTTTTTTTAAACGGCCAATGCTGATATCTAGAGAGCCGGGTGACCAAGGGCCAATATATAATGCCAGTATTTTTTTTTGCAATTTATAAAACTGTTAATAATAAATTACACACAATTGCTGAACTTAACATTTATTTAAGCTTATTAAAATAGTTTTATTGCACTTAACTACAATACTTAATAACAGATAACAGCATCGTCTTGTTTCTGGAGAAAAAAAAAAAAGCATCTTTTTTGTTTTTAATCCCAGTCCCAGTTAAAAGCCATAAGTACTGATACTGGAAACCAAGTTCTCATCTTCTCATAAATGGCCCCACCCTCACTGAATGTTCTCTCAGCATCTCCTTGTTTTTAGTCACTCAGTAGTCCCAGTTTATGAGCTGCAAGTTGTGATGCAGGAAACAAAGTTGCACTACATTTTTTCCACTATGTTTGATCATCGGCCTCATAAGTGTAGATATCGGCCGATGATCTCAAAGCGACATTAATCGGTCGGCCAATTAATCGGTCTATCTCTAGTACAGAGTGAAGTCCCTTAGCAATGATGCCCAATAGTTTCTTTCATTTGCATATACCCCAGCATTCTCCGGCATGCTGAAAATGTTAGAATCTTTGAGTTCAATGTGTGTGTGTGTGTGTGTGTGTGTGTGTGTGTGTGTGTGTGTGTGTGTGTGTGTGTGTGTGTGTTGTGTAGCATATCATTAAGTGTAACCTACTCTGCTGTATCTTTTCTCTAAACTTACTAAAATGATTGTATAAAAGCAGTGGTTAAATAATGCTGAAACAAAAAACCCCCACAAAGTGCCATGTTAAAGAAAAGGAAAGAACAATTTAAATGTCAGTCCTTATTCAAATTATGTAGATATTCAGTAATATTAATTATGCGCCCAAGCCTAATTGGGTCAAATGTTAACCGCTCTCTCCATTTCTTATAATACTGCTATGAGCTGGCATATGCAATGACCAATATGTTAGCAGTCATAAACACTTCTTGGTCCTATGGGTAAAACAAACAAAAAAAAAAACATTAATTTGATTGGTCAGATTTCCTCAGATATCTAAATATGATCAGGTGTAGTGCTACATAGAGCTGAAAGGCATGCAAATGAACAGGTTTGCAGGTTCTAAAGGAAGCAATAATGTCTAGATCCCACATGTTCAATTTTGATACAGTATATACGTTTTGATACATTAGCCTTTGAATAACTGAATGATGAATAATATATTTTTCCTGGCACTCATTCCATATTAACATCCCATATGCAGTCAATTCTCTTCAAACAAGGATTCTGAAATATCGCTTTTCTTCCCTTTTTCTTCTCTAGAAAAATGTAATCGTAATGTGTCAGTGAATCAGATCGAAAAATCTAACATCTGAGCTGATACTGGTGAAACAGATCAGTATTGCTCCCAGTGCTGACACTCATTTGAGGGGCTGGAATGCCCTAACTGCTCTCCACTGCTCATTTAGTCACTTTTAACCCTCTGGCATTGAGATTTAGCAGTGACTCTAGGCAAGATTAAGCAAAAGCTCATCTGGGATATGCCTACTTGAAAGTGTGAAGCACTGTCTTAATACTATGATTAGAAGTCCTAATGGTTATATTCAGGTCAAGTGTCAGTCAAAAACATTTAGTAATATAGCCCTGTAGTTAGCTATAGTGATTATGAATAAGTCATTATGAATTAGGTTATTTATTCTGACAATATGGTCCCTCAAAGTAGACAGTGACAGGGAGATGATGGGTGTCAGCTAGACTTCTGACATGAATCCCCTCCAGTGGTTAGATCAGGTCATGACAGTTTGGCAGAACTTCTGGAGTGGATAGCAAATGGCTTAAACCACTATAGTCTTACCAGCCTTTTGTTGATGTTCTGACTTCTGATCAGATTTACAGTGAAGCTAAACAAAATAAGCAGTTCTCAAATTTTAAAGAACCATAAACAAGTCAGTTAAGTTCTAAGATCTTACAAGACCATGAGTGGATCATCTAAAATGTGTATATTAAATATTTTCATATCCATTTTCACAGGCTGTATTGACTGCTTTTCATAATTTGACCAGAGGCACCCAAACTTTTGGCCTGAGGTCTAAACATTTAATTACATTATTCTTCTTACCTTACAAAGATGTAACCCCACTTACCATTGAATTAGGATTTTAATATTTAATATTTAAGCTGTGTCCAGTACATTAAAATGTTCTTCATGCATATTTCCCTTTGATAATAAAGTACATGTTTTTTGGAGCTCACTGTATAATGGATGAGTTAGACATAAGTGACCTTGTAGGAGTCTAAATGAGAAAACGATAACACTTTCACTTAGTGTTTTATAATGTTCATCCCATGGCTTTTAAAATAGGGGCTCCTCCTTCCTACAAAATTTCAGTGGTCTTCGGCATGTAATAGCTTTCATTCATCTCAACAGTACAGCACTTAGCCCGACTAATGCTCTGTTCACTTTGTATTCATTCCAGCAGCATACTGTGAGATTGTAGCAAATGAGGGGTATTCCTGAACCTCTAGCAAGGCCAGCATTTTCATCAGTGTGCCGGAAATATGCTTCAGGGATTTAGATTGGCTTGATTCATCAATAACCGGCATGGATAAGCTAGGAAATTATCCAGCCAGTACAATTATGGAGGTAATAAAGAATTTCATTGTCCTTGACAGAATGATTTTGTACTCTTTAGGGCAACAGTATTACTCAAAACTTCCAATAAAATAAAGTACAGTTTGGTACAAGAATGCTGAAAAATGATCCTCACCGAATGAAAATCTTAGTTTTGTAATATTCACGGTTTCAGTAGTAATCTCAGAAAATAGTGAAGCGTTTATTAAAAAGGAGCTGGCTTAATTGATGAATTATAAATTCATCATTTCTGTCATGGGTGGCAAGCAGCAGAGCCATGATGGTGTCGGTGAGTGCTTCAATGTCACTAATTCCAGAGCTTTAGTTCTATCTGTGCAGAGTTTGGTATGTTCTTTACGCTCCCATGCACTCCAGTTTCTCTGTAATGTCAAATTCTCAATGAAGAACCAGTTAAGGCTGCTAATTGGATCTCTGGTTCGAGCCAGACCTTGGACTCTGCCTGTGTGGAGTTTGCGTGTCCTGGTACTGAAATTTCCTCCCACTTTCCAAAGACATGCATTAGGTTAACTGGTAGCTCTAAATTGTGGATGTCTGACTAGTATCGATGTAACCTCGCTCCTTTCATGAACAGCCATTGATGCTGATGTGACATTTAAACAAACCAAAAAAGTCTTTGTCTCATTTCCGTCCTGACCAGCATAGAGATTTCTGCAGATAAATGAACAAATGGTTTTCCTTCATGAGATTATTCAATAACGTGTTAGTCAATTTTCTTAATGCCGAGTATAATCTGTAATAAGAGATTTATCTATTGAAAATATCTACACTGTCCCTTATTAGTTTGCTTGCTCTTATTCATTGATTCAGATGTGGATACTATATTCAATAGTCATTAACCCAAAGACTTACAGTTTTAAGCTCTAATTGCATATGTTATCAGTAAGCGAAATAGATTAGAACTAGAGGGAGGTGAAAGGTGAAAACTGGGCTATTCCCAGTGGTGAGTGCACACTCACTGTCGTGGCTCAAAATTAAAAGATTTCCAACAGATTCCAGGAAGTAGTGTCTTGTACAAGTCCAGTTCAGAAGTGGCAGCCATACAGCAGTAATATGGTGCCATATCTTTAAAAGCCTCTGGTGAAATGAATGAGTACATCAGGTCTGCCTTGTATACAGTATTAGATTATTTAAAGTAGCCTCGTGTGCTGAAAAATCTTGGCACACACTTGGCATTTTCTCAACCAGCTTTGTGAGGAGCCACCTGGGAGGCTTTATACCTTAATCTTGAACTTGTTCCTACATATGCTGAGCTACTGTTGGCAGCAATTCTGAATACTTTAGTTCGTTTCAATCATTAAAAAGAATCTATGGCATAATAATGCATCGTACATGTAATATGCTATAAAACCTCTAAAAGAGAATGGAAGGCTCTATAAGTATTCATAAATATGAAACTTGAACTTTCCATTTCCTCATGCCATTCTGTAATAATTAGCCGGATAACTACATGCTAATGATTGTTAGATTATCTTCGAAAATACATATTTTTGTATTATCTGGAGCAACAAAAGTGCCTGATTTAAACCAGACCATTATTTCTGCCCAATCTCAACCATAAAACTGTGTATGTTGGTCTAAAATACTACAGATTGTATTATTTTGATATACTGGTTAGTAAGTAAATTGGACACGGCTAAATTGTGGATCATGATCGTTGTCCATGACTAGCCAAATGTATCTGTACAATAGATATTGCCCTCCAAATTTATTACGAGTCTGTTTGCATTAATACACTTTGCTTTATTATTTTGATAACAGCTAGTTGGTGTAACATGCACTGATCATGGGTGGAAATTTGACAAGGGACTTTGTCATCCCTCAGTACTTTGAATATCACATGTAATTGCCTCTGAATTTTGCTGCTTAATTTGTCAACACTTTCTCATTTAAAAAAAGAAATTGGTGCGAAGTCTTTGATTGAAATGGAAAAATGTCACTTTTGTACAGTGCTAACTCAGTGGACCTGAAAACACTATATAGATGCTCAGTAATGAGGATCTTTGAGTGAAAGTGGAAGACAGTAGAAAATGTTTTTTATTAATGTTTAAACCTGACAACTCCGACTGGATGCGCTAAACTAAGCTGAACTGTGACTCTGGCTCTTTACCATTTTTTCAAATCTTTATTTAGCTGTCAAATTAGACAAGCAACGACAAGGTACCCAAAAAATGATTACTTAACATCATGCACAATGTGTTAGGTTCTGTAATTTGTTCCCTATCATTAGTTTTTATCTTTGAAATAGTAATTACGACTCATCTGCTAGCTGGTCGGTTTTATTCAAGTCTTCACACTTCTTATTTAAAGTTTTTAATGTGTATGGGGAAAAAAAATAAACCTTTTGCTTTATAAACAAGTCCCTAAGACTTGCTTTAAAACCAGTCAAATAGGTGTTTTAACCATTTGAAAAATTAGCTTTGTATATATTGGGGTGGACATTTGGGTGTTGCAGTGTTCCAGTATGCTAGTCCAGGACCATGGCTATCCGAGTTTGATCCCCGGCAGTTGTGTAGGTGCATGTAGGGACTATGGTAGCCTAATGGATAAAATACTGGTCAAATCCCACCTCTGCCAAGTTGCCACAGTTGGGTCCTTGAGAAAGGTCCTTAACCCACAATTGTTTGGATTGTAAGAATGTATGAATTGTAAGTTGCTCTGGATAAGGACATCTGCTAAATGACATAAATGAAAAATGTAGGCATGATTGGCAGTGTCTCGGCTAGAGGAGGCCGGCTGGGGGATTGTCCAACCAGCGCTGCAACAGTGACCCTGCAATGAACACAGTGCAATGCATAATATTAGTCACATACGGACCAGCAGCTTCAGGTAATCCTCACATCAACCATCAGCATGGGGAATAATGTAATCTCAGTGACTGTGGCATTGTTGTTGGTGCCAGATGGATTGGTTTAAGTATTTCTATGTCACAAAGCCAAAGTCGTCTCAAAGTGGTTTCATGAACATGACTATGAGTTCAGTGTTCTTCAGTGACCTTCCCAGTCACCGAACCTGAATCCAAGAGAACACCTTTGGGATGTGGTAGAAAGGAAGATTCATTGCGTGAAATGCACTTGAGAAATCTGCAGGAACTGTGTGATGCATTTACCAGAAAGGAATGATTTGACCATCTTGTGGAATTTTAAGTTTAAAGTTTAAAGAAGAACTGAGGCTGTTTTAGGGGTAAAGGCAGGGCCTATCCCAGTACAGTGGTACATCGGTTCTCGATCACCTCTGAACTTGTTGAATTTTGACCAGAAAAATGTCTCGGTTCTAAATAATTCTCTGTGGGGGTTCTAAAATGGTTAGTAATGGCACAAACAAATCTTGGAAAGGAAAACTGAATCTTCTTGGCTTTCAGGCCAAGTGTTTGCTTCTAGTTTCACTGTCAAAACATTACTCACTAAATTATGACATTTTTCAACACTTAACGGTTAACATAAGTGTTAATGTGTAATACGCGAGGATCCTCTGATACAGCATAGACTATGTTAAAGTTATCAGGTCATGCTATATTTAACTAATGATGGATTTGTTATAACATATCTCCATCCTAAATCAGGGAGCACCTGTACAATATAACTCAATGAATGCATATAATGCCTCATACAGTGTGGATTTCCTGGGGGTCTGGAACGGATTAATTTCATTTACATTATTCCTTATGGGAAAAATTTGCTCTGTACTCATCATTTTCATGGACTTTGTTTTAGTAGGGCGGAGTGGAAAGTGACTTGCTGGGGAGGTGAAAACCCATGAAGAAAGTGACATTGAGATGTTCTGTACAGCCCATTGTTATACCATTGTTTCTCTGTGGAGTTTCCATGCTTTATATTCATGGTACTATGAACCTATTAGCAGTGATTGTGAAACAGTCTCTGATGTAGTTTGTAATAAATGGACAGAAAACATTTTGATTGGGATGTTGTTTTCAAATGCCTATATATACAGTGGGGCAAAAAAGTATTTAGTCAGCCACTGATTGTGCAAGTTCTCCTACTTAGCAAGATGAGAAAGGTCTGTAATTTCATCATAGATACACTTCAACTATGAGAGACAAAATGAGAAAAAAAAATCCAGGGAAATCAAATTGTAGGATTTTTAATTGTAAATTATGGTGGAAAAAATAAGATTTGGTCAATAACAAAAGTTCAACTCAATACTTTGTAACATAAACTTTTGTTGGCAATGACAGAAGTCAAAACGTCTCCTGTAAGTCTTCAGAAGGTTTTGCACACAACTGTAGCTGGGTATTTTGGCCCATTCCTCCATGCAGATCTCTTCTAGAGCAGTGGATGTGGGGGGGCAACAAACGGACTTTCAACTCTGTCCACAAATTTTCTATGGGGTTGAGGTCTGGAGATCTGGAGACTGGCTAGGCCACTACAGGACCTGAAAATGCTTTTTACAGAGCCACTCCTTCATTGCCTGAGCGGTGTGTTTGGGATCATTGTCATGCTGGGAAGACCCAGCCACGTTCCATCTTCAATGCTCTCACTGATGGAAGGAGGTTTTGGCTTAAAATCACACGATACATGGCCCCGTTCATTCTTCCCTTAAACACAGATCAGTTGTCCTGTCCCCATTGCAGAGAAACAGCCCCAAATCATGATGTTTCCACCTCCATGCTTCACAGTAGGTATGGTGTTCTTGGGATGCAACTCAGCATTCTTCTTCCTCCAAACATGACGAGTTGAGTTTTTATCAAAAAGTTCTATTTTGGTTTCATCTGACCACATGATATTCTCCCAGTCCTCTTCTGGATCATCCATATGCTCTCTGGCAAACTTCAGACGGGCCTGGACATGTACTGGCTTAAGCAGGGGGACACGCTTGGCACTACAGGATCTGAGTCCCTCTTGGCGTAGTGTGTTACTGATGGTAACCTTGGTACTTTGGTCCCAGCTCTCTGCAGGTCGTTCATCAGGTCCCTCCATGTAGTTCTGGGATTTTTGCTCACCGTTCTCATGATCATTTTGACCCCACGGAATGAGATCTTGCGTGGGGCACCAGATTGAGGGAGATTATCAATGGTCTTGTATGTCTTCGATTTTTTTATAATTGCTCCCACAGTTGATTTATTCACACCAACCTGCTTGCCTATTATAGATTTACTCTTCCCAGCCTGGTGCAGGTCTCCAATTTTTGTCCTGGTGTCTTTCGACGGCTCTTTGGTCTTGAGTTTGGAGTCTGACTATTTGAGGCTGTGGACAGATGTCTTTTATACAGATAATGAGGACAAACAGGTTCCAATTATACAGGTAACGAGTGGAGGACAGAAGAGCTTCTTAAAGAAGTTACAGGTCTGTGAGAGCCAAAAATTTTGCTTGTTTGTGGGTGACCAAATACTTATTTTCCACCATGATTTACGATTAAGTTCTTTAAAAATCTTACAGTGTGATTTCCTGGATTTTTTTTTCTCATTTTGTCTCATAGTTGAAGTGTACTTATGATGAAAATTACAGACCTCTCTCATCTTTTTAAGTAGGAGAACTTACACAATCAGTGGCTGACTAAATACTTTTTTCCCCCACTGTATATATGGCTAGGTTGTAAGGTATAAATAAAAAGTATTGGTTGAAGGAACATGTCAGTACTTTCGTAAAAAAAACAAAAAAAAAACATTAAATCACATGTACAAATAAGGGTCTTGTATATGTACAATATGTTTGTTTAAGTGTAAAATTAGGTGGATGACTTAACCAAATGGCTTTTTGAACTCTAGATGTGTTGAGTATGGCTGTGATGACACTGATGGCTTCTTTTCTTCAGGTTAAAGATGAATTATTAGCATCTTCACATTTTGTAAAACAACTGAAACAATATGTGCTGGGTTTATTTTCCTGGTATTTGAAAACAAAACAGTTTAAATAAACGTATTGTGCAAAATGGTGTACAAAGCCATCACAAGGGTGACCTCATGGTGATCCTTAGATATCGATCCATCCAATTGACAGGTTTGCTAATCGGTAAATTGACTCTATGCATAAATTATGTGCAAGTCAATGTGCAAATGTTTGCTCACATTAACCGAGACAATACATTTAAAAAGGAAATTATTAATACGATGTTGTAGATAATTAACATGCAGTCGGTAATGATGCTATATGAATGATTTATTAACAAACATTAGAAGACAGGCTTTGTCCTGGCTTTTATTAGGAGGCAGAGAGTGAGTCTCAGGTTTAAAATGAAACCTAGTAGTTGCAAGCTAACGGCAGTTCAGCCTCCCACTCTCCATATAATTCACTCGCCAACTCTGGTTCCACTAAATTTAATTAGCTCTTGATACCCTGATTTTATCAGGGCCTCCTTACTGAACAATCTCTCTAAATCAGGACAAGATGACTAAATAAAGCACATACACACACGTGTGCTTAAAATGACTAATTCAGAAACTACCAAGATGTAATTCAGCAGGGTACTTAGTCATGTGACTAGTAAGTGTCCTACTCAGGAGGAGAATACATATCAAAATGCTTTAATGATACTGATACACTTTTGAAATTTAAACCGATAACAATTCATCAAAAGAAAGAATGAGATTGACAGTGTTTTGTAAGGAGAACTGATGTCTAATTCTCTGCTGAAACAGGCCATTGTGTGGTTTCCATGGTTAACATCCAACAGCTTCTGTGGAACGTAACATATTCTTCTTCAGCTTTACTTGCACCGCTTGTGAGAACGTACATCCTCACTTTCCTCCCATGGTCTTGTTGATGTGTTTGAATTCGTAAAGTCTTATTTTTTATTTAAAAAGGGAAAAAACAAACATGATACTTTCATTTTATTGATTGAGACTTTTCTACTTTATATATTATATAAATTAACGTCTTATCTACAACCCCTGATCAGAGAAAGTTGAGACAGTATGGAAAGTGTTTCTTACATTTACTTTGACTTTGTTCCACTCATGCCATGACAGCATTAATGCAGAAAGTACATTTAGACTATAGAGCAACATATGCTGCCTTTTTCCAGGGATGTCTATGCATTTTTCAACAAGACAATGCAAAACCACGTGCTGCACACATTACAAAGGAATGGCTTCCGAAGAAGAGGGTTACTGGACTGGCCTGGCCTGTCTGCATTCTTGACCTGTCCCCAATAGAGAATGTGTGGAGAATTTTGAAACGAAAAAAGCTACAACGACATCCCTGTACTGTTGCAAATCTTGGATTGTGGTAACCTAGCGGATAAGGTATAGGACTATGGACCAGAAGGTCCAGGGTTCAAATCCCACCTCTGCCAAGCTGCCACTGTTGGGTCCTTGAGCAAGACCCTTAACCCACAATTGCTTGGATTGTAAGATTGCATCAATTGTAAGTTGCTCTGGATAAGGGCGTCTGCTAAATGCTGTAAATGCTGTTATAACATGTTTGCAGCAAGAATGGCATAAAACACCTGAAACACTAAATCGCTATGCATCTTCTTCGTCAAAATGTCGTGAAAAGGAAAGGCAACATTCCAGAGTGGTAAATGCTTTTTTTTGGAATGTGTTGCAGGATTGCATGTATATTAACAAATGGATTTAAGTTGACCAGACAAAACATGAACATCTCACAGGTTCATAATGTCAACAATATAAAAGTCAATGTAAGAAACACTTTTTTTGGTATGCATTTTCCATACTGTCCCAACCTTTTACTGATTTGGGGTTTTATGTGAGCAATTCACATTTTAGTAAGAAATTAAATAAGTAATTGATTTTTTCTTCTCATTTTAAGCATTTGTTTTTTGAGGTCATTTTTGCCCTTGCTTATCCTGGTCGGGGTCCCAGGAGATCTGGAACCGATCCCAGAGAGCACAGGACCCAGACATAAGCATCTCTTGGATGGTATGCCAGTCCATAGCAGGGCCAGCGGGCATTGCTGTTGGAGTGCCAGAGAATGATCCATCAACTGCACTCCCTCAGGCTTGACTAGTCACGACTATGCCTGTATGCTGACCTACCCTGCCAGAAGGTAGCAACAGGACTCAAAACAAGGGGCACCAAGATAGCTGGCTAGCAGAATGTCTCAGCTATACTCACGTGACACACAAAGATGCAGACTGTAAACAAAACATGGACTGGCTGGGTGGTACTGATGATGATGTAGTGAATGCCAGCTAAATAAAATAAACAAATAAATAAACAAGTCTTTTCCATTGTTTTTCCAATTTGTAATCTTTTGGTATTATTTGCACTATTGCCCTTAAAGTGAATAAAAATTCTTTACTGTTATAAGAAAACTTTCAAGTACAGGTACCCACTGTTTAATGGCAATCTGATTGAAGTTCGTTCGCTGTCATGACTGAGGTCTTAAAAATTTGAATAAAATTGAACTAAAAATCAGTTTTTTTTTAATTCTGGATGTTGTGGTCGTGAACAGCTGGTCACCTCAATAGCCAGTTAACGCTGCAGAGGTGGGAGTTAGTCTGTCATTCGTTGATGTGGGTATGTGGGTACCTTACCGCTTGCTCTTTAGCTCATTTTTATACTACAGACAGGTCTAACTCAGTTGATGTGTTTGGAGACTGTTGTGCAAGGTACTCGTTTGTGTGTAGTTTTCCACTGCTTATTCGTAAGTGTCTGTGTGGCTGTCCTATTGTAAGTAGTACTTCTTTGTTTGCCCTCCTTCTGGTACCAGTTCCAGCCCCACACATGATGTTCATCCATTGCAGCTTCACTCAAGCTGCTTCCGTCATCAGCTCCAGCCCCATCATACCCGAGCCACTTAATGCCGATGTGCATATTTTACGTTTTATTTGAAGTATGACTCCATGACTTTAGTTTCGCTCTTAGATTCATCATCTACGCCGCCCAAGGAGGTTGGGTCCCTTTTTGAGTCTTGGTCCTCCCAAGGTTTCTTCCTCATAACACTTAGGGAGTTTTTCCTTGCCGCTGCCGCCCTAGGCTTGCTCAATTTGGGATTGGACGTAGTTATTAGGAGATAATCTAAACTTGTAAAGTTGCTTTGAGACGATGCTCCATTGTAAAAAGCGCTATATAAATAGATCTGACTTGACCCCTCCAACCTGTATGTTCTCTCTCATTGATAACTATATAAACTGGTTCGCATTCATTCGTTGAGTCTGTTTCATCTGGCTGATCTTCCGTGTTGTTCGTAATACTGTATGTCAATGCATTTTTGGCTTGCTTCAAACAAACCATCAGCTCCATCATACCATCCTCTTAAGTGTTACAGTTTTCCCCTACAGAGTGTTAAAACGTTACATTACTATATTTTCTATAACTATTGTGAATTTTAATGCAGTGGCCTTAGGGAGGCTGTGTAGGTGGTTGTTCCACTTTTGTGTCAGCAGTATATCTGACACGTTTCCGTATCGTTCGCATGCGGTTTTCTTGTGAACATACTTTTTCTATTTACATTACAGGAGCATTAAAAGACTAACTGTGGTAATGTCCGGTCAACATTCTCTTTCGCAAGAACCGGTCGGTAAATGGCGTGGTCCTGTACCAAGATTGTTGGCATGTCACCCACTCAGCACTGTTTTCTGCTCCTGCTCTCTTGTTGTTGTTGATTTTTCTCTGATGTGACATGTCTGAGGGAGTAATCAGTGCTGTAGAGTTCCCGGTCATCACTGTGTGTGTACAAGTCACTGTAAGAAGGACACAGCATGTCCTCAGTGCCCTGCTTCAGGTCTTGCACACTACAGGAAGGCTAAGCAACTCAGCAGTTAGAACATCTCTCCTACTTCCCATCACTGGCCTTAGTCTTGGTAGTTATTCTCCAAAAGCGTCAAAGACATCTTTATTGTGTCGGGCCTGCAGTTTTCTTCTTCTTCCTTTTTTTTGGCACGGCAAGATAAAAGCGAGTCTGCACTTCAAACGACTTCTGTCGGCTGCTTCATTATTTATTCCTGCCTCTGTTGTCTCAGGCAGTTAGCGTAGCCCTGCGCCGTTACTCCCCCACCTCAACATCCAGACTCCCACCCAGTATTTACGAATTCACGAGAAATAATTTCTGAAGTGAAGCACACACCTGGGGAGTTGATTAGCTATTTACAGATGCCACCCACAAAATTCCATGACCCTTGGAGTGGAGGCTGCAAGCAGACAGGCCAATTAGCAAACGGAAGAGTTGCAGCCTGCTATTATTAACATTATTTGCGTTTTACATTGGGGGATATTGCTATTGTTCATAGAGGCAGAGGACACCTGAACCTCCATAGGCCTGTTAATGGAGGTGGTAAGTGCGAAGCGTAGGTTTGAAAAAGGGGCACTGGTGAACTCTGAATCCTCCAGACAGGCAAGACAGAATGCTACTCTGGGTCTCACTTCAGGCCCACAGCGCAAACTGGATATGATGGCTCACCGCAAGGGATCCACACAGCAGATGTGCTAAATGACTGTTGTGTGTGTGTGTGTGTGTGTGTGTGTGTGTGTGCGCGAGTGTGTGCGCTTGCTTAAACAGCACTTTAGAGTACATTTCCATGTTAATGTGAGTGGAGTATGGACTGATTGTCAGTAATGTGCTGCTCAGTTTGACTAGATACTACTCATAAAAGCCTCGAAGGTTTCTTATTTCAGCAGCTACACTCTAAATTTCATAAGACAGATAGACACTGCTGAAGAATAAGCACACCCACACCCCCCAAAAAAAGATCTGATTTGATGTGATTGGATTTAGATGCGCCATGTCTGTCGGCCTCCTGTGCAGGCTAACGAGGAAGAATTTAATTAGGAAGGGAGTGAGATGAGCCCTGTGGGATTTCTCTGTCTGTCCAGCCTTAACTCTCTACATTGTAAAAAGAAACACACATGCATATGATGCCTGTTACCACAGAATGTTAAGGTGACACTGATGGTGATGAAGGCGCTCGGGTGGCACAGTGGTCTGAGACAGCGTTGCCTGTTTTCTACTCGCCACAGTTGTAGAGAGTGGTTATCTTTGTCAGCTCAAAGAATGGCAGTTCTGCGTTGACACCTTTCCTCAGTAACAAGATTCTGTCCGCAGAACTGCCACTCATTGGATGCGTTTGCTTTATTTCACTGTTCCGAGTAAACTCTAGGGACCGTTGTGCATGAAAATCCCAAGAGCTCAGCAGAAATACTCAAACCAGTCAAAATCACAGGCGATCACATTTCCTCCATTCGGATGCTTGTGAAAATTACCTGAAGCTGCTAGCTCGTTTGGTTTTGTGCATTGCACTGCTGCCTCACGACTGACTGATTAGATAGCTTCATGAATGCATAGGTGTCCAGATGTTCTTAATAAAGTGCTGAGTAAATGCCTATGTAGTTGTACTGTATGAATCTTTATTAGGAATGTCCATACAACACTTAGTCATATGTCTCTGATTCAAGGGGTTAATTTAAATATGTTGTTGTTTTTATGGTACAGCTAGTTCGGCTCCTTTGACTCCTTACTGGTGTTTTTTATAATAATAATGATAATAATATCATTATCATTATTATGTATATTGTTATAGTGCAGTGTTTCTCAATCCTGGTCCACACCCACTTTAACGCAATAACAGGCTTGTTAATAAGCCGAATAGTTAGATCAGGTGTGTTGGGAGCAGGAAAACACTAAAACGTGTTTACTACTTGTTGTACATGGGACATTCCAAAAGTATATGCATTGCAGTCAGTTTAGTATTACATGTTTGACATTTGTGATGTTTTAATGGATGACTTTAGTTGTTCCTTTCCTTTGCTGTGGTTGTACTGACATCAGTCCCTGATATGGTTTTAGTCGGATGGTATTCTTTGGCTATCTTGGGCTGCGATAACTTTTGGGAAGCATGGTGGTGCAAAGGTCAGCGCTGTGCTTCACAGATCTGAGATCTGTAAAATCTTGACTCCGGACTCCGCCTGTGTGGAGTTTGCATGTCCTCCTCGTGTCTGTGTGGGTTTACTATGGGTGCTCCAGTTTCCTCCACCATTCTAATGACGTGCATTAGGTTGATTGGTTATCGACTCTAAAATAGCCCTTGGTTGGTGTGATCTAACCTTGTGCCTTTGCCTGTGATGCTGATGCGACGTTGTATGAAACAAACATACAGGGGTTAGACAATGAAACTGAAACACCTGTCATTTTAGTGTGGGAGGTTTCATGACTAAATTGGACCAGTCTGGTGGCCAATCTTCATTAATTGCACATTGCACCAGTAAGAGCAGAGTGTGAAGGTTTCAATTAGCAGGGTAAAGAGCACAGTTTGCTCAAAATATTGCAATGAAACAACATTATGGGTGACATTACCAGAGTACCAGAGTTCAGATGGTTTGATGAACATGAAAGTGAAGTTGAACATCTCCCATGGCCTGCACAGTCACCAGTTTATTTAGTAAATAGTAAAGTATTATTGAGCCACTTTGGGGTGTTTTGGAGAAGCGAGTCAGGAAACGTTTTCCTCCACCAGCATCACGTAGTGACCTGGCCACTATCCTGCAAGAAGAATGGCTTTAAAATCCCTCTGACCACTGTGCAGGACTTGTATATGTCATTTCCAAGACGAATTGACGCTGTATTGGCCGCAAAAGGAGGCCCTACACCATACTAATAAATTATTGTGGTCTAAAATGACAGGCGTTTCAGTTTCATTGTCTAACCCCTGTATGTCATTTACATTTATGTACATGTAATTTTGTCCCTAACAACGTGCAGCTGATAAAATCTTGCAGTGGTTGGGGCCTTGCTCAAGCATCCAACCATGGTAGCTTAGCAAAGGTGGACTTTGAACCATGCACTTTCTGGTCCACAGTCCATTTGAACTGCTGTACCACTACAGTCCTGATAAAACACCATAGGCCTCAATCATATATTTTGTATGAGTAGCTCAAAAACCATTCAGAAATATTTAAAGAAATGACCAGGTTTCACAAGCAAGTTTTTAATCTCGATTTTAAAACGCCTGTCGATCTTGCATTCCTAATGTAATCTGCAGCATTGTTCCAGAGTGTACATAAGAAAGGCATTTCACCAGCTGTGCCATGGTTTATTCTCGGCATAATGCAGAGCCCGTCTCAGAATGGACTATAATGCTTTAGGAGATCAGTAAGATGTAGCAGAGCAAAAACCATGGAGGGCCTTAGTAGTGCTTTGTAGCCGATGCGGTAGTGTGCAGGGAGCTAGCGTAAAGTGAATAAGATATTGCGATATTATTATCCCAGTTGGAATGTGAGGAGCAGCATTTTGAACTCACCAAAGTTTATGTGCACAGACTGCCGGGTTAGCAGCACATTGCTGTAGTTTTTCAGCATTGCTCAAAGCACGCGTGTTAAATGTTTTAAATGAGAGATGTATAACTGTAGCGCGTGTCTGTAATGAGTACGCTTTTAAAATGGGGCGATACTGCGAACGAAGACGAGGAGGCACCATTCCTTTGTCATTCAGTATCTGTCAGGTTGCGTTAGCGGGAAATGCGAGCGAAGAGATTGCGTGAAACTGTCAGAGCATCCTTTCCTCCTCCGCTTTCTCTCCTCCTCCTTCCCCCGCTTCCTTTCCTCCATCCCTCCCTCCTCTACTGTGCTTTCCCTTTTCTGATGTTTCTCACAGTGTAAGCCTCAGCCAGTGAGTGAATGCTTGGGCACTACCCCCTCCACCCCACCCCCCCCACCTCCCCTTTGAGTGTGCGATTGTATGAGTGTGTGTACACACACACTGCAGGCGCGTGTGGCTGACCGCACCGGGCTCCCAGCTATGTGTGAAGACACGCTCAGCACGCCAAAGAAGCAGCAACACTGATTCTGATCCTCGCTTTCTTCCAGGACTGATCGCATTGCAGACCCATCCCACTTTCTCTCACTCTCTCTCTCTTTCCCTCTCTGTCTTCTTTGCCTCTCTCTTCTACTTGTGCCAGCGTATAGAGCTGAGAGGAGGAAAGACCCCCTCTCTCTTCTGTCTCTTCTCTCTATCTTTGTCCTGCGGTGGGATAAGTGGTGAGAGGATGAGCCCCTGATCCAGCGTTGGACCCCGAGTGACCTGACAGCTCAAACTGTGAGTACACAAGTCTCTGTCACCTCCTACACACAAACCTGCTTTTATACACTAATACACCGAGACGCAACCAAGCAGAGTTACAGAAGGACGGCGGTAATAAGCAGTCTGTAATTATTTCGAACCTTTACTTTGTTAAAGAACGTTCTCGCGCTAGTTCGTGTTTTTGCTCCAGTAGGAAAGTAATTCATGAATTCATAGTGAGCACTGTAATACTAAAATGTGTGATGTTCCTCTCACTCTCAGCAGCATGCCACCAGCATGGTATCTGCGTTTTGCAAAACAAATATCCGAGTTGGATTTTGGAAATGGTACACTCACCAAGCCGATAAAGTATCTCGTCTCATGCCATATTCAAAAGTACGCCACGCTCTCGTCTTACTTAAAACGCAGCATTTATCTGTCGTGCTGTCACCAGGTTTTCCACATTCAAGCGTGGAGCGAAGTAGGAAAGATCTGAAATGGAGCCGAATCCCACCAGCATCTGCAGGTGTACTAGCCACGTTTTCTACATCAAGTTTAAGAATTCAGTAGGGAGCCTTAGCCTTGGGTCAATTTGAGATGATCCGAAGATGGTCCATCATTCTGTCCTCTATAGGAGTAATGATTGATTAGCAGAGCCTTTAGAGTAGGTTCCTTATAGACAAATGTGATTAAGAGAATTAGAAATAAGATGCCATTAACACATTATAGGTCCGTCTTGGTCAGCCCTAATATATTTGTCCAGTGCTACAAGACAGGAGAGAGGACAAAATGAGAGCTCCAACAGGAAAAACATCCACATTCAGACTTCGCTTTCAGCTTGCTTGTTGTGTTTGCTCGAGCAGTGAAGCCTGTCTGACAACTAAAACAGTAACACGGTGCCGTCCGGCATCAAAGCCAACCAGCAAATTCACTATGCACTTCCGAGGATATAAAAGCAGTTTGACAGCCGGTTTACTAGGCAGAGCTACATCACTATTCGTAGGCCTGATTCCGTGCGTCCGTTGGACAATATGATTCAGAACAGTGGTGTCAGTCGTTGGATTTTGTTTTGGGTGAATTGCAAGGCTCAAACCATTGCAGCGCAGTCCTGAGTTGATTGTACGTGGTTCTCATGAACTCTGCTAGAGTGGCATCTTGTTCAGCGCAGAGTCTACAGTGTAATGAAGTCCTCTGTGTAATGCCTGGAAATCGGATTTATAGTGTTGGCAATACAGACTCCGTTCCAGATCTCATAAGCTTGAATTGTTGAGACAAACAGGACTGGTAACAAAGTATTCGTATAAGGAAGCTGCTGTTCCAACCACAGTGAGATGCTTATTTTGTCTCAGTTTGTATCCTATGCGTGATGTTGCTATTAGGGTCTCATGACTGGAGGCAATCTCATTTCTCAATATCCTACTGTGACACACATGGTAAATGACAGTCAGCACAAGTAACTGAGGTGTATGGTCAAAGAACATTAATTCCGCATACTGCGTGCACATGTAATGGAGAACAGGCTGAACGTTTCAGCCTGAAACATAAACATTGCATTCTTAAATGCAGATTGCTTTTGGAGAGGAAAGAGGAAGCTGCAGTGACCATCTTTTTCCTTAACTGGTATTTGCATTTTATTTGGTTGTAATTGTTCATGGACTGATTGATTGAAATGGTTTGGGGCACCAACCTATTAACCAGGCAATTCTCAAGGAGCCCTCTGCTCACAATTGCAACACTAATTAATATGCAGTCACGTGCGCAGTCGGTATTATATCAGGCAAATGTGTTTTACGCTAACTAACTATGATTATAGTAATATGCCTTTTTAATGATAGGACCTTTAGGTGCTTCTGACTATACTATGGTGGGTGTTGAATTAAATTTTCAGCTCAGTTTAAAACTCAAAACACCGCCGCATTGTACAACTCGCATGTCGTAGAGGTAGAAATCCACATTAGTTGACCAAAACAAACAAAGATTTTTGAGGTGAAGTGCTATTTCATGTTCTAAAAATAAATTTTACATATAAAAATATATGCAGTTTAAAGCAGCATGGCAGTAGACTCGTCAAAACATGAAAAATGACTGTCATTAAGGTGAAGAGAGCAAGGTAAAATGGTTAATACACTGTAAACAAGCTACTTTTTTCTTAAGTGAAAGCGCGTAATGATTATTCTTGGTTAACGGTTTCAGCGGTGGCTCAGTGATTGTTTTGTCAGGATATGTTAATCATTTTAATTGTTGTTGATGGCTCAGTAGGAGCAAGTAATAAGGTAGGGCATGAAACAGCTGGCTAACACAGTTCGGCAAGACATTAGTCAAAGCTTACTTTTTTTTCCCCCCCTAACATAATTAGTTCACAGATTAAAGAATACATATGGTAAACTGCATAGATAAGCTTCGGTCAGTGTTGATTTTCACCTTACCTTATAGACCCGTTCTCCAAAGTTAATTTCATTCAGTAATATCCACTGCACAGTGCTGCTTGAAAGTTTGTGAACATAATACTGTTTCTGCATAAATATGACCTAAAACATCTTCAGACTGAAAACACCTGCCTCAAATCTCACCATCATAAGAACTGATGATATTAGAGGTTCACATAGATTTGCCAACAGACATCTTCTCTCAATAAATGGATTGGATTGATTTGTTAATTTAACACTGCATCAGCACCAATGGCTATTCCTGACAGCAGCCAGATTACGTGTCATGTTGGTCAGACACATATTGGGGCAATGGAAATCAACCAACTAATCTAACGCATGTCTTTGTGATGTGGGAGGAAACCAGAGTGCCTGGAGTAAACCCACGCAACCACGGAGGACATGCAAACTCCACACAGACGGAGTCCGAGGTCGGTGCTGCAAACGCACTAACCACTTTCGCCATTATGCCTCCCTCCTCAATAAATATGAATGATTAAATAAATATCAAGTATAATCATTTTCTCATTTGTTTAACTTGGTTGTCTTTATGACATTTTAGAACTACTGATGTTTGAGGTCATATCGATTCTACCATTTAAAGGGTTTGCAAATTCTCAAGCGCCACTGTACACCTTGTCTATGTGAAGTGAAAAGTAACTCAAACTGCACCTGGAGGCAGATGGTGACCTGAAGATCTTTTTAAAACATCCTGAATTTAGTCGGACTTACTCTAGGTAGTGATGAAAACAAGTAGTAGTTTTTTAATTGCCGATATTTAGAGAGCAGGGTGACCGATGGCTGAGATATAACCGATATAACTTTTTTTTCTAACTGATAAAACTAATAACAATAAATGACCAAATTGCTGAAATTGAATCAACATTTATTTAAGCTATAAATGCACTGGCTCTGTTTGCACTCCTTTTTTTTATAAATAAAGAAATAGTTGGATATTGCTCTTAACTACAGCATTTATTACCAGATAAGTATCACATTCTTTCTGGGGAAAACAGTTAAAATGTGTAGATAATTGCACAAAAAAAGTTACAGTAGAGCACATGGTAGTAGCATCTTTTTGTTTTTTATCCCCGTTCCATGTAAAAGCAGCAAGTTTTCATCTTCTCATAAATGGCCCCATCCTCACTGAATCTCAGCACCTTTTTGTTTTTAGTCACTCAGTAGTACCAGGGTATGAGCTGCAAATTCTAATGCAGGAAACAGTTTCCCTGCATTTTCCCAATTATTTTTGAATATCGCCTTCAGAAGTGCAGATATCAGTCGATGCCGATTATTTCAAGATGGCATCACTACAAATAAGCCATATTGGTGATACATACATTATATTTATTTATTTATTACTATTATGTCACTCTAGGTTAGACTGAAACTAAACTGAGCTACTCTGACCTCACCTTGGACCACCTGCTGTCACTGAACCCAAAAGAGTGACAGATGAGTCGGAAGGATCTACTTGATTATGTTCAATGGAGAGCTTTCTTCTCTCCCACTTTATTTATTGCTCACTTTCATCCGGGTAGAGCATGGAGTGATAAATCTGTCACACTCAGATCTACTACCCTCTGTACACACGGTTTCCTCTTCTCAGACAACGCAACGATGCTTGCATGGCTCACGACACAGGCTCTTTACCTCTGTTAATGTGAAGCTAGGGTAAATTTAAACTCGCCTTTTTAGCGGGTGCATTGGCAGATCCGTGCTCGTTTGGCTGCATGTCCTTTGTCAACTGCAGAAGCAAAGGTTTGGTTTGGAAAAACTTCTCTGGCTGTTAATCCTGAGTGTATCAGTGTTTTATAGCCAATTACATGTAGTCTATGGGCTTTATTGAAATGCAGGCAGGCTAGTAATAAGCATTGGATTGCCTTTTTGGTTAATCGCTCTTTTCATGACTATAAACAAATGCATATGTGGTGCTTTGGGTAGAGTGATGCAACGGGAATCTGACATCTGTGCAGTGGTGTCTTCTACCAACACTTGCTACTTGCCGCGGCCTCCTTTCATTGCAAGCACAATGCCAAACTTGCATTTCCATCCTCCCAAATTTGTCCTGGGTTTAAGAGCGGTACATCGTGTCAAAACCATTCAATAGAAATAGGCACCTAAACTATATGGCCACTTTAAATTCTGTGGTCAGGACCCTCACAGAGCAGGTACATTTTGACTGGTGGATCATTCTCAGCACTGCAGTGACTCTGTGTGGTTGTGCGTTACTGTGTGTTTTGACACAGCAGTGCTGCTGGAGTTGTGCAGTGTTCACTCGTTGTTCAATTTATTAGGCACACTCACCTTATTGCTCCACTTTGTAGATATAAAGTCAGAGACAGTAGCTCATCTTCTCTCATCCTTCATCAGTGCCCACAGGATGCTGGGGGCTGGACATTTTTGGTAGGTAAACTATTCTCAGTCCAGTAGTAACACTGAGGTGTTTAAAAACTCCAGCAGCACTGCTGTGTCTGATCCACTCATACCAGCCAACACGCACTAACACACCCCCACCATGCCATTGTCACTGCAGTGCTGAGAATGTTTGATCACCCAAATAGTACCTGATCTGTGGGGGTCCTGACCAATAGAGAACAGAGTAAAGGGGATGAACAAAGTATTTAGAGAAACAGATGGACAGTCAGTAATTGTAAAACTACAAACTGCATCTGTGGTTCGTGGAACTGGATAAAATGGACAATGTATGTGGAAGCAAGATGTACCAAAAAAATTGATGGCTGAGTGCATGTTGTTTCTATTGCGTGAAAGTTGTAGATGTGACTGAAATATCGCACCTGCCACGCTGGCATGTTCCAGTTGCATGATTTCACCTTATGTTTACTCCTGTTCTGTGACGCTGAAAATAGGACCTTATACAATGTTCCCGTATGTGCCCTGCCAATTCGCATGTCTAGGGTGGATATCGCCTGTTGCTCTGTTTATAATTAGAAATATGTACCTGCAGGTGCATTCACTTTCTTTCATGATATGTGCAGTGTTATGGCACTTGCGTGTGCTGTGACAGCGAGCTAAATATAATGTGCACCTATGTACATTGTAAATAGCACTGAATGTGTCAATGCCTCGGTGGGAAGCTTTTGCACACTGTCTGCTAGATCCTTTGATTCCTTCCTGGCTTTCCTCCATATGGTACATCAGTAAACCCAGAGGTTTGCATCTTTGAAGTGACTATTGTTCTGTGGGCAGAGAAACACTGAGTCATCCACATATCATAAATTGCCATGCTGCGTGTATTTTTGTGGAGTGGAAAAGCAGGACGACCAGACTCTTAATCACCACAATGCTTTTGGAGCGGCTGCCGTACGCCGCGCATTCAGAATGCACGGCTTTACCGGTCCGAAATAAATCAGGGCTTTAAACAGTTTGTACGTCTTTCCGTGCATATTTAAACAAGATTTGGGATTTGAGTAGGTTTCTCGGTTGCTCGCGTCATAATGAAACCCACATTAAAGAGCAGAACCTTACCCACAGGTGCTTGATCATTCAGGCTATGCTCCAAACTGTCACCAAACGCTGTTGCTTATCTCACATCAAGTGAATGAATCAGACTGCTTTACACAATCTCATCGTAGGAGCACGCCAGAGGAAAGAATTCACACACCTGGCATGTAGCAAGCAACCTTTTTTTTACTGCCTGAAAAAAAAGGGTTCTTCACAATATTGTAAATAATATTAACACAGTGGTACCTCATTTTCTCATCGCTAATTCGTTCCAGAAGGCTTGTCAAGAACCGAAAATGACGAGTACTCCTGGACTGAGAATTAATTCACTCCAGACCCCCAGAACATCCACACTGTATAAGGCATTATAAGCAACTGATGAGTTTGAGTATTGAGTAGAGCGTCTATATCGTATCAACACTTACGTTAACCTACAGTTGGCCAAAATCGTCAACACAAAGCTTATTTTATAATAGTGTTGAACAATCTCATGCAATTTAGTGAGTAATGGATTGATAGTGATCAGTAAAAGCAAAACACTTACTCTATTGATGAACTCAGGGGCACTAGCATAGCTGCTAAGCTAACTGCAGCCTGTGTTTTGGAGGGCTCCTGGTTTCCTTTCAGTTGGCTCTTAGAACTCTAACCTTTTTAGGACCCATGAAGACTTATTTGCACTAAAAATACAGTACTGTAGACGTAAAAAAACAAATAAACATGGCACAGATCTTCACTGAGCAAGGGCTATTGTGAACCTGAATTACTGTGTATTGAATCGTGAATAGACTTATTTTGCCTGTTTTTAGCTGACAGGAGTGGCTGGTGTAGCCCACTTGCTTCAAGATTTGATGTGCTGTGCAGTCAGAGATGCTCTTCAGCCTACCTCCGTTATAACGTGTGGTTATTGAGTTACTGTTGTCTTTCTAGGTACTGGGTTCAATCCCAGGATCGAGCGGCCTGCGTCCTTTCTGTGTGGAGTCTGCATGTCCTCCCCGTGTCTGCGAGGGTTTACTCTGGGTACTCCGGTTTCCTCCCACAGTCCAAAGACATGCATTAATTGATTATGCAAAATTGGTTTTGACTCCTCTGGCACCAACATGGCATTTTTGCCACGTTTGGATACGTTCTCTTTTTTGGACCATTCTCGGTAAACCATAGAGATGGTTGTGTGTGAAAATCCCAGTAGATCAGCAGTTTCTGAAATAATCACACCAGTCCATCTAGCACCAACAACCCTGCCATGTTCAAAGTCACTTAAATCACATTCCTTCCCCCATTCTGATGCTCGCTTTGAACTTGACCAGGTTGTCTTGAACATGTCTACATGCCTAAATGCATTGAGTTGCTGTCATATGATTGGCTGATTATATATTTGCGTTCATATGCAGTTGAACAGGTGTGTGCAGTTCCTGTACACACTTTAAAGCCAAATTGTACTCGTATATTTTTTGTATTTTTCGTGTATTTATTGTATTAAAATTGTGTATTTAACTAGATTAATGAATTATTTTTATTTCTAAAACATTTTTAGACAACAATGAGTACATCTTGACAGGGTAGTTCTATATACCCTGGAAGTAAGATTTGGCTGGGTCATGCACTATTAATTAAAAATTATGAGTTCTGTTCATGGTACTTAAGTGAAAACAAAACAAGGCTTTTGATGCTGCAGCCGATGACATCTCTCTTATAAAGCACTGAGGCAGCGTTTCCATATGCGAATGCCAACCCTGGGGCAACTCAATCTGAACCTCCCACCAACAGCCTTGATAGTCTAACGCAAGGAGCGATTTTGGTCCACGACACGTCAAGCTCATTTGGTTTATCACTTCTGAAACTGTCTCTCTCGATTCCACCACCTACTTATAAGGAAGCTGGCATACAAAAGGTCAGCTGGGATGTGCTATGAGGTGAAAATGGAAACTGTGTGTGTGTGTGTGTGTGTGTGTGTGTGTGTTGGGTCATTGCTTTCTGGTGTACCATGCAGACTGTATTCCAAAAAACAGGCTTTAAGGTGGAGCTAGGACAGATGATGAGAGGCTGGTCCCTGTGAAGCATGCTGACAAAAGCCAGCTTAGCCAACAATTTCCTCCCTTTTTTTTGTGGAGACTGCAATAAAAAGCGAACTGACTGGGGGAAAGGCTGGCTTTATCCACACTCTGTTTGATGTTGGATTGTGTGTGTGTGTGTGTGTGTGTGTGTGTGTGTGTGTGTGTGTGTGTGTACCCTGTCTTGCTTGAGGACCAAATGTCTCTACGATGGTAGGAAAACCTGGAATTTATACTAGTGAGGACTGTTTTTTGGGTCCTCATTTCTTTAACTGCTTTTTTTCCCCTTACAAAAATGGCAACTCTTATTTCGAAAGCCAAATGAGCCAAAGGATTTGCTTTAGGTTACTGAGGTTAGGTGTAGCTCTAATTAGCTGCAGTAGTCCTTCATTATCATTCATGTCAATGGAAAGTCCTGACAAGGATAGCAAGACAAACATGTATGTGTCTCTGTGTTGGTGTTGGGTCAAGTTTATATACCATTGTTTGGACCAATTGTCCCCACAAGGATAGGAAAATGTGATTTTTAAATAGTGGAGAAATTTCGCTGTTTATTTTGATCTATTTATTTTATTTTTGGTTTATAACAACTACAACACCCATTTGAAAACCTAATAGAGCCAAAATATCTCCTTCTGGTTACTGAGGGTAAGGTTACAATTAGGTGTATGTACAGTAGTAATTAGCTACAGTAATATGATGTCCATGAAAAGTCCTCACAATGATAGAAAGACAAACGTGTGTGTTTGGGGGTGCTTCTGGACCTGGGATAGCACGCACTATCAGTGTGCGTCAGCAGGGAGGTGCAGGGTGTCTCTGGACCCTTGAGGGCCTTCCGTGCATTGCCTCAATCCACCGAAACGAGTGGAAAAGCTGGTTAACACCGCAGCCGTTTCAGAGACACAGACCCATAGCCCTTAACGATCACACTCTGCTCCCCCCACCTCGTACGAGTCTGGTGCTGGTGATTAGAGCGTGGTGCAAGCCGCTGTATTAAGGCCGGAGCTACGGCTTTCGTGCCAGCCTGAACTGTCGTGCGGCCATGGCGGGTTTCAGAGGGCTGCGTGAGGAAGATAGGGAGATTGAATGGAAAAAAAGTCATGCTGGAAGAGAGGGGAAAATGGGTGAACTGGTATTAACTGGTGAACCAGCTGCTATTTTCAGGAGAGAGAGAGAGACACTTTTCCTGTGTATCCACACAACCAGCTCTTCCTACAATTTCACATGATTTTTTTCCCTCCTGCTAATAATAGCAGCAACTAGATACAGGAGTAATCTTATATTGTATCCATGGTAACTGATTACACATGTGAATCTGAATGTGGAAGACATGCTGAATGTGTACAGTGTGTGTCTGACAAATTATGTGCTATAAGATCAAGTGGTGGCAAGTATTGGAATTAGTTTTAAAAAGTTGCAACAGTTAAACAAAATGACACTTCGTAGCTAAGAGCTGCAGATGATGATAAGGGACTGAGTGCTTGGGTGACTCTGGACCACTAATTGGAAGGTTGGGACAAAATCCCGCTCTACCAAGCTGCCACGTTTGGGCCCATGAGCATGGCCCTTAATCTTGAGCCGCTCAGATCAGTTGTACATAGCGCTATATAGAAGTGTCTGCGAAACACTGTAAATGTAATCTGCAGTCCTGCCTATATACTCATTCATTTATTCGGTAAACTTCTATACCCGCTTAATCAAATTCACTGTGCTCTCAGGGCCTATCCAGGAGCACAGGGTGCAAGGCAGGAGCCAACCTCTTACAGAGAGCGCCAGTCCGTTGCAGTACACATGCATGCACACACATGCACTCACACTGGGACACTTTAGAGACACCAGTCGGTCGGAATTTCCCCACAAGAGGTACTTAAATAGGATTGATCTGTTCCCAACCATTGAATGATTGTTTTTTTAATGCCTGTATTCATATTTAATTAATAACTGACAGCATGAATAAAATGAAGGAATACAATAATAATAATAATAAATGGGAAAACAATGGGAAACTTTATAGCCACTGATGCGAATGCAGTGTATCTCATCACTGGGACAGCGGCACCGAGACTGAGGGGGTGTCAGAAATCGCACCCGTAGACTGATAGATGTATGATAATATAGCAAGAAAATGATGTAATATGAGTATGATCGCACCCAGTTTCTTCTTTTGGATTTTTATAGCAATTGGCATAACGTATTTGTGCATTATCATCACCGACTGGATGATGTGCATCGTCTTTGGAAGATCTCACTATTGCGTATTTGATTTAAGGTGCCCATGTTCAAAAAGGAATTTTCTTCAAGTTCAAATCAATAATTGTTTGAGTGAAGACTTGTTCCACTGTAGTATGTAAAATGTATACACCCAATTGCACCTTTAGCTGTTTTGTCATACATGGCACCATTTCGCAGTGGTTAGCTCGCTGTTTCATTTGCATGTTCTCCCCATGTCTGCATGGGTATTCTGGTATCGTCACAAATTGCAAATAAATAACCATTAGGTCAGTGATGTTTCTAAAGTCAAAGCAAGCAAAAGTGTTTCCTGTGATGGATTGATGCCCTGTCGAGGGTTTGTTCCTGCCTCATTCCCAGTACTGCCGGTTAGCCCCTGGTTCTACTCCAACCCTAAACTGGATTAAATGTGTACAAACACATAAAAAAGAATGACTAAATGAATGATGTTTTGTCATATCATTTAATACAAGTGGTTTTGGCTGGAACTTCAGTCTTGAGCCATGGTCAGGCCATGAACTTGCAGCTTGCATTTCCTTGTAAAACAAGCGTATCCATGTTGGTTCACTTTTCGGTTGCTGTCAGGCCATCAAGATTTGCCTTGTAGGGCACAAGAGGTCTCTTGTATTATGTACCTGCAGTTCAGTTCTATTCATTTTGAACTGTCTTAAATATCAGGATAAAGTACCTCTGGGCCACATGAGATCATAATTGGTCCTTGTCCTGTTTGAGATACTGGACTTTCTATCATTTGATCCCTAAGCTTGTAAAATTGTTATAGCTTAAAAAAGCACTTTTGTTTGAGCGTAGGAAAAATGATGACAAAGCTGTGATTCAAAAGACTGGGCTGCAATGTTTTAAGCAGCTTATACGAGAGCTGGTTTTATAAAAATGCCTATGATTGAATTAAAAACATTTTATCTCGTAGGTCAATAATTTTTCTGCACAGTTGCTCTAGAAACCCATCAGGCCCATTTTTATGAAAGAGGGGGCTTGGTGTCATGATTTTTCCCATTGAAATTGGTGCAGTATTTGCAGTGTCATCATAGCTTTGACTAGCTTCACATTTGATAATTAGTTCATCCTTTATCAGCTTTCCTAAAATATTTGTGGTACTAAATCGAGTCATATTTTTCCATAAAGAATTTGTTGGTGAACACTTGCCAGCTGTAGACCAACAGATTGAGATATGCGTTGCTTAGGTTAGCGCTAATTTAGTTTCGATCTACTGAGCTGCAGTATGAAGTCCAACTACAGAGTGTACGGCTCTAAAGCTGTGCAGTTAATTAAGGATAATTAATTTCAATATGAATACAGTGGTACCTCGGTTCTTGACCACCTCAGAACTTGTCGTTTCTCAACGAGTTTCTCAGCGCATTTTGACTAGAAAAATTTGTCTCGGCTCTCATCAGTGCCGTACTCGACGCACTTGCTTAAACTTGTATGCATCAAGCCTTGCGACTCGTTCACAATTGCCCTCGCTCAGTGAATATTTCCATGTTTTTCATGTCTTTATTTTTACATCTACAGTCCTGTATTCTTAGTGCAAATAAGTCTCCATGGGTCCAAAAAAAGGTTAGTTATAACAGCCAACCGAAAGTAAAACAGGAATTTAATCCTTCAGAACACTTTCAGACTGCAGTCAGCTTAGCAGCTATGCTAGCATCTGGAGTACACCAATAGAGTAAGTGTTTGCTTTTCACTTTCAATGTACAGTGGGGCAAAAAAGTATTTAGTCAGCCACTGATTGTGCAAGTTCTCCTATTTAGAAAGATGAGAGAGGTCTGTAATTTTCATCATAGGTACACTTCAACTATGAGAGACAAAATGAGAAAACAAATCCAGGAAATCACACTGTAGGATTTTTAAAGAATTTTAATTGTAAATTATGGTGGAAAATAAGTATTTGGTCAATAACAAAACTTCAACTCAATACTTTGTAACATAACCTTTGTTGGCAATGACAGAGGTCAAACTTTTCCTGTAAGGTCTTCACCAGGTTTTGCACACACTGTAGCTGGTATTTTGGCCCATTCCTCCATGCAGATCTCCTCTAGAGCAGAGATGTTTTGGGGGCACAACACAGACTTTCAACTCCCTCCACAAATTTTTTATCTGGGCTTGAGGTCTGGAGGGACTGGCTAGGCCCCTCCAGGACCTTGAAATGCTTTTTATGGAGCCACTCCTTTGTTTTGCCCGAGCGGTGTGTTTGGGATCATTGTCATGCTGGAAATGTTCCATCTTCAATGCTCTCACTGATGGAAGGAGGTTTTGGCTTAAAATCTCACGATACATGGCCCCGTTCATTCTTCCCTTAACACGAAATCAGTCTTTCTGTCCCCTCTGCATAAAAACAGGCCCCAAAGCATGAGGTTTCCACTCCCATGCTCACAGTAGGTATGGCGCAACTCAGAGAATTCTTCTTCCTCCAAACACGGCGAGTTGAGTTTTTACCACAAAGTTCTATTTTGGTTTCATCTGACCACATGATATTCTCCCAATCCTCTTTTGGATCATCCATATGCTCTCTGCCAAACTTCAGATGGGCCTGAACATGTACTGGCTTAAGCAGGGGGACACACCTGGCACTGCAGGATCTGAGTCCCTCTCGGCGTAGAGTGTTACTGATGGTAGCCTTTGTTACTTTGGTCCCAGCTCTCTGCAGGTCATTCATCAGGTCCCTCCGTGTAGCTCTGGAATTTTTGCTCACCGTTGTCATGATCATTTCGACCCCACGGGATGAGGTCTTGCATGGAGCCCCAGATCGAGGGAGATTATCAATGGTCTTGTCTGTCTTACAATTGCTCCCACCGTTGATTTATTCACACCAACCTGCTTGCCTATTGTAGATTCACTCTTCCCAGCCTGGTGCAGGTCTCCAAATTTGTCCTGGTGTCCTTCGACGGCTCTTTGCTCTTTGACCATGGTTGAGTTTGGAGTCTGGCTGTTTGAGGCTGTGGACAGATGTCTTTTATACAGATAACGAGGTCAAACAGGTGCCATTAATACAGGTAACAAGTGGAGGACAGAAGAGCTTCTTAAAGAATAAGGTACAGGTCTGTGAGAGCCAGAAATCTTGCTTGTTTGTGAGTGACCAAATACTTATTTTCCACCATGATTTACAATAAAATTCTTAAAAAATCTTACAATGTGATTTCCTGTTTTTTTTTTTTCTCATTTTGTCTCTCATAGTTGAAGTGTACCTATGATGAAAATTACTGACCTCTCTCATCTTTCTAAGTAGGAGAACTTACACAATCAGTGGCTGACTAAATAGTTTTTTGCCCCACTGTATTACTCAGTAAATTACATGAGATTTTTCAACACTTTATACTAAAATAAGCTTGTGTTAATGATTTTGGCCAACTGTACATTTAATGTGAGTATTATATACATTAACTTATCACTACATAACATAGGCTCAACTATGATACAGTATAGACTGCTCTACCAAACACTCATTAAGTTAAACTCATCGGTTCATGATATATTTAACTAAGGATGGATTTGTCAGAACCTATCCCCTTCGTAAAATCAGGGAGCACCTGTACAATACAACCTTATACAGTGTGGATTGTTTGGGGTCTGGAATGCAAAATTTGCTCGGTACTCAACAAGCCTTCTTGAACGAATTAATGGCGAAAACCACTAATTTTTAAATAAAAACTAAAAAATATATCCAAATATATGTGGTTATGTGGCCTATATGTGAGAACACTCACCAAATCGGCATCCCATCCTGCTGAACGGTATACTCACCAAAACAGCATATAAGACAGGGCCTCAAGTGAGTTCAACAAAAGAATTATAAATGCATAACATAATGCATAAAATACAAAATGATGTAGTTCATCTTAGCATCTTTGCTGCTTTGTTGATAAAGTATAAATCCTTAAGATACATAACTGAAAAAGGTTATGCCACTTGCTAATGGAGGTTAAACTAATGTCTTGTCTGTTGCTAAACAAATCTGATTAGTTCTTGACTTGTGAGTTTCCCAAAATTCGATTAGTGTCTCTAAATGAGCCAAGTTATTTCAAAAATCAGATTTTATTTTGCGCACGTAATTATTTCGATACACCCACTACTAATTAGCCAAATGATTTTAGGAAAAAGGTGAAGGCATTTAAGGTGGTGTGGTCACGTTTTGACCTTAGAATCAAGATCAGTCAGACACATTTAGGAGATACACATGCACATGCTCGACCCACTCTCACAATGACACAGAAGCTAAAAAGAGTGTTTATACCTGAGGCAAAAAGCCATGTGCATGAAACCACGTTGTCTGTGTTGTGTTTACTCAGCGTTTCTGTTTATTGAATCAGTCATTGACGTGCTGTGTACATACACATTTTTGAATGCTGGAGCAAGAAAAATATGGCCAGTGATTATTGTTTAGGTTTGTTTGCTCTTAATATTGAGTGGAATTTATCACTGACAGCATAGCACGTGCCAAGAGATACACAACCAGAATAAACAGCAACTGACTGCGCATATGAGACAAGTGTTTCTTGGCTCTTCAAGGATGTTGTTCATCTACTCAGTTACTTGGATTTTAAAGTGATACACACATACTGAAAGCAAAGGTTCACATACTTTTGTCAGTCACAAATATGTTCCTCAATAAATTTATAATTTACAGCATTTAGCAGACGCCCTTATCCAGAGCAACTTACAATGGGTACAGTCTTACAATCCAAGCAATTGTGGGTTAAGGGCCTTGCTCAAGGACCCAACAGTGCAGCTTGGCAGATGTGGGATTTGGACAGTCCACAAAGTTTTACTTCATTTTCATTTATTTCATGTCTTTATATTTCACGTTTCATGTATTTATTGATTTTTATTATTGTATTGAATACATTTTACATTTATAGCATTTAGCAGACGCCCTTATCCAGAGCGACTTACAATTGATACAATCCAAGCAATAGTGTGTTTAGGGCCTTTCTCAAGGAGCCAACAGTGGCAGTTTGGCAGAGGTGGGATTTGAACCCTGGTTGGTATGGTCCTGGTAAAGTTTTGGTCCATAGTCCAGTACCTTAACCGCTAGGCTACCACAGTCCAATAAATAAATAAATGTCCAAGCATAATATTTTGTCTCATTTGTTTAACTGGGTTCTCTTTATCTACTTTTAGGACTGGGAAAATCTGATGTTTTAGGTCATATTTATGCAGAAATATAGAAATTTCTAAACGGTTCACAAACTTTCAAGCGCCACTGTATACAGCACCATTCGTCTATAGAGAGGAGTATTGTAAATAATAGGCTCATTACTGGGTACCTTTCAGTCACATAAACTCACTAGTCCAGTGTAACTATGAGATTTGACAACATGCCTGGCACATGAGGTAATTCACAAGCTGTTTCTAATAAAAGTGCTTAATGAAATGTGGAAATAATGTAAATGTAATTGAATAAATAATCGCGAGTAGCTCACACGGTGGCACAGTGGCTTGGTTAGCACTGTTGCCTCACACCGAGAAGGTCCTGGTTTCAATCCCAGGTGGAGTGGTCTGGGTCTTCTCTGTTTGGATTCTGCATGTCCTCCCTGTGTCCACTTGGGTTTACTCCGGGTACTTTGGTTTCCTCCCACCATCCAAAGAGATTGCAGTTAGGTTAACTGGGGTTTCTAAAGTGCCTACCGGAACCCTGTCCAGGAGTAAGCGGATAAGAAAATGAATGAATTTTATGTTGTTGTTGTTTGTTCACTCAAGCTGTTAGCCCAGTTTTATGTTGGGTTTTAATTAAGTGTATGCTTATGCATAGTCTCTGTGTGTAATAGACTGTGTTAAATGTAACTTTAATGCAATGTAATTGTAAGACACTTGGTATTAAATTTCTTCAGATCAGTATTGAAGGGAAAAATTTATTGGGACATCCTTTGTGTGCATATGTATAGATCTTTCTTCTTCCGTAAGTGTACACCCATTTATCCCCTTGATACCAATCTGATAAATTATAATAGAGTATTTGTTGATCAAATTGTCCGTAAGTATGGAAACATACAGACAGAAAATGATATAGAGCATTCCTGATCAGTTGAACATAGAAATGCCAGTGCACTACATGGGTTGCAGCCCAATAAAAGATTATTTATTTGCCTAAACAAAATTAGTATCAACAAAATTGAAAAGTTTATGAATTATGAACTAGCATTTACATGAAAAATTAAGTATTGTCTAAGAGCTTGTCAGTAAGACACTGAGACCCGGTTTACAAGTCAAGTCAGATCTGTTTATATAGCGCTTTTTACAATGGAGCATTGTCTCAAAGCAACTTGACAAGTTTAGATTATCTCCTAATAACTACGTCCAATCCCAAATTGAGCAAGCCTAGGGCGACAGTGGCAAGGAAAAACTCCCTAGTTCTAGGAAGAAACCTTGGGAGGACCAAGACTCAAAAAGGGACCCAACCTCCTTGGGCGGCATAGATGATAAATCTAAGAGCGAACTAAAGTCATGGAGTCAAAGTTCGAATAGAATGTGAAGTATGCACATCGACATTAAGTGGCCCGGGTATATGGTGGGGCTGGAGCTGATGACGGAAAGCAGCTTGGAGTGGAGCTCCATCAGATGAACATCATGTGTGGGGCCGGAACTGCCGGAACACAGCTCGGAGAGAAAAACAGAAAATGTAATTAGTTATTGATTAAGAGCACAGTGTTTATTAACAATCACTGAGGCCAAGTGTAGCATGAGACCCCGGCAGCATTAGCTATAGAAGCATAGCTAGAAAGCTAGAAAGAGGAGAACTGGTAGGAAACCCAGCCGAGAGGGATCACATGAGACATTGGCAACCCCACGAGCGGCAGAAGACAGCAAACCAACGTCTCTGATCACCATAAGACTCTTTGACTATGAACCCCCAGCTCTGCCCTTAGTCTAAGGCAAGGATGCATGAGTCAAGATCACGAGGACCGAAGGCTAGTTCAGCCAGACCGCCCACTCGACACTCCCGGCTAGCGGACAAGGCAGGCAGGCCAGACATGACTCCAGACTTCGGCCCCAGCGACCCAAGCCATGCAACCTGGTCTAAATCTAGTCAAAAGCCTGAGTAAATAAGTATGCCTTTAGCCTAGACTTAAAACTTTGGAGAGTGTCTGAATCTCGAACGAAAGTGGGAAGTTTATTCCATAGTTGGGGGGCCATGTATGAGAAAGCCTTTCGTCCTGATGTGACTTTTTTAATTCTAGGAACTAAAAGAAAATGTTCCAGTGTGACTTTACACTGGAAGTCACAAGGTGTTTCTTGTGTCTTAAATACAGGTAAGGGCCATCTTAATATCAGATTATGTTCTACGAAACAGGACGTTGACAGAATATTTCCATAGTGTCACAGAAGTTTCGAAACTTTGCACATAGTGCTTTATTTTAAATGATAATATTAAGTAAAACACAATGATTTTTAGTACTGTACAATACAGTAATTCTTATGTTTGTTTCTTTTGTGAAATCTGAAAAACATATCAAATTAAAGCAAGTTGAATGCTATGTTTATCAAGATTGCAATTGTATTTCCTATTATAATTATGGCCATGGTTAAGGTGAGTGAATGCTGATTGGATGGATGTTAAATGATGCATACCTATATCAGAATTATATCCAGACAAAGCTAAGCCACTAAAAAATGCCTGTAAATGTACCCCTAGATGCATCATTGATATCACATGCATTGATGTCAGACTTGAATCTGATTTCCTAAACCACTTCAGGAGGTAGCTTGAGATGCATTGAGGCCACATATTAAACAAGTGTAAATGCATCCGTCTGACCAAGTTGCATCTGACTGCCAAAGCGCACCCAATACTTTATGACAGTGCACGTCATCCCTGACATCCATCACTGTCTGGACGCACAAACAATAATGGAGGTTGCGCAGAACTCGCAAGCTCAAGTATTATGAGCTGGTTTATACATTACGTGGGATATAGCAATCGGATTTCTGGCTGACTGGAGATGCATTTGACTATTATGTGTAAATGCATGAGGTTAGAAACCTATCAGGATACAATCCAGATACAAGATTAATAGAATATCTGTTTGACAGAAATAGGATTACTGCTTGGACACTTCTTGCTAGTATGTGTTATTTTGCTTCACAGGGGGTCTGTTGCTAGCCCTCTGGCCTGCTGCAACTGGTATTAACACCACTAGGATTAGCAGCAGTGGTTACTGTAGGTTCTGCTTGGGTTGCCTTTGTCCGCATTAAGCCGAGCATAGCAAGACCTACGCCCTCTCCCTGTCCACTGTCTGAGCTCGCTTGTGCTTTTATTTAGCAAGAGCTGTCATCTCTCATAAACCCTCAGCATGCTTCCATCCATCCCTTTCTGCCAAGTTCTCTGTGACGGGCGCACTTGTTACAGGGGAAAGAGCTGACAGCTCCAGTCCTACTTTTCCTTCTTAGTCCCACACCTAAGGGCCTTGAGTTCTTTGTGAAAGTGATTCCTGGTTGGAAAGAAAAAAAGTTTTTATACATATATATATATATATATATATATGTATATATATATATATATACACACACATACATAGACTCACCCACCACGTCATTAGGTGCACCTTGCTAGTACCGGTTTGGACCCCTCTTTGCCTTCAGAAATGCCTTAATTTCTTCGTGGCATAGATTAAACCCATTTGAAACATTCCTTAGAGATTTTGGTCCTTATTGTGGAAGCGTGGTCTTCTGCTGAAGCCCATCCGGGTCAAGGTTTGACATGTTTTGCTTTCAGAGATGCTCTTCTGCATACCTCGTTTGCAACGAGTGGTTGTTTTAGCTACTGTTGCTTTTCTATTAGCTTGAACCACAGTCTGGCCATTCCTCTGTGGCTTCTGGCATCAACTAAGCTTTTTTGCCCACAGAACTGCTGCTCACTGGATAGGTTCCGGTTTCCTCTTTAGACATACTTTAGGTTAATTGATTACGTCAAACTGGCCTGTGTGAGTGTGAGTGTCTAGGGTTGTTCCTGCTTTGGACTCTATGCCACCTTCTAGGAACCGACTCTCTCGTGACTCTGTTCAGGATTTAAGCAGATACAGTGAATGAACGAATGACCTTAAAGTATAACATATTATTGACGACTGGACCCAAACATTTCTGTGAAAATCTTGGATTTAACACTCCATACAGCTCTTTTCCACTTCATTCCAATTTTTGAGATTTAGCATATCTTAGCCTTTTCACCCTGTTCCCCTCCTGAAAAAGTGGTTTCTTGGCTGATACCTTTGCAGAAAGACCATTCCTGATTAAGCTTTTTCAGACTGTAGAAGGGTCAATTTGGCATCCCGAAGCATCATGAAGCTGCCAAATGCTGCTAGTGCTCAAGTGTAAGGGGACGGGGGTGAATTTTTATTTTTATTTTTTCCCAGTTTTTTTTAATACTGCATACAAATGTCTTGTATTTTCTGGTTGTAATTTAATAAAGACTAAGAAATAATTATATATGATCATTATCCCAATGTATAAACAATGGTATTTCTAATGTAATGGTGGCCAGAAACATGTGTAAATGTATGTGTACAGCAAAGACTGCAGCATTTTTCAACCTGTATACCGACAAAATTTGTATTTTCAACCACGTTATGTCAAATTCTGCCTTTTACCACCTGGTATGCGTACTTGTGTCTATAATTTTGTGCATTCAGTTGTGTTTTAAAAGTTTTTGTAATTGTTTTCATACATTTTAAACCAAAAAAGGTTATTTTATGACCATTTATTTAGGTAGATTGTGGCTGAGTTATTTTAGGCTATTGCAGCTGTGTCAATCAGAAATATCAAGGCACTGCCAGGACTTGAACCCAGATCTTTTTCCTATAACAGTTATAGTAATGTGGCAAATATAATTAGCATTCCAACTGGATTTGTCATTAGTCTGTCAGTGTCAATGCACATGGCTGTTGTTAGCCAAGACTTAATGTGAGGATAGTCCATAGTAAAGATACCACATGGCAATTTATGTTTATGCAGAACTTAAGCATATTGAGTCATCCCCCAGCTGCTGTGGCTGACATTTTGATAGGAAAAGAAGCTGAGAGAATTCTGTGAGTGGTGAGAAAGTGGAGGTAGATACTGTACATTGTACATTTGAATGTGGGTAGAAGGTGTCTGTAGGTGTCTGTTCATTAGTGTCATGCTTAGCAATGAAATCTTGAACGCTTGCCTCAATCTGCTAACCAGTCTATTTTAATAAATGCTCATTAAATATTGACCCAATCAGAAAATACAGTTGGAGAAACCACAAGTGTGTGAAACCCCAGCTGCACTTTTCCGCATTCCTTTACTGAGCTCCATCCCAGTGAGATATAAACAGAAAGCATGTAGGAGTGTGCAGCTCTGAGGATGGCTCGCTTGGAAAGCTCTGCTTTAAAGTGTCTCCCACTAGAGGCCAGCCACCTCCACTGTGTCAGCTCGCCTGCTGGTTAATCATCAAATACGCCCTACACAGACAGAAGAATAGAAACATAGGATTCTCTGCCTCTTTGTCATCTTTCAGTCTTGCCCTTAGAGCTTTCTAAACACAAATGTTGATGAGGCAGCTCTGTTTCATGAATTTAGTAGAATGTTTTGTGCATTTAAGTCTGGGGTTTCCGTAAAGCTGCTGTGTGTAGTCATCTGCTCTGGATACACATCGTTATACAGTCTCAGCTGACTCCCCCTCTGCAGGGGCTCACCTTTTAAGCTTCAGAAAATCCAGCCAACTGAGGTTTTCCTTGAGATAACCTGTTATTATTCAAGGGTAGGAAGACGTTTTTGCTTACAAAGAAAATGAAAATTTAACAGGAGCTTGAAGCAGTGTTTGCTCCTGCCAAAATTAATTAGCAGTTAATGTTTGCACTTGTGCTATGTAATTTGATGAATAACCCAGTCTTTGTCTCTACATCTGTAGCATATCAGCACTTACCATAGAGCGAAATGTCAAAACATTTCACTGTACTGAGAAAAGGCCGTGTATAAGCCCAAGTGCATGTAAACTATGTTCTATACAGTATATAAAACTTGGCTCGTTAAATTGACACAAACTGCTGGCTGAGGTTGAGTCCAGTCTTGTGTTCATTGTGTACATACTACACAAGTCAGGCTGAAACTGCAGAAGCCATTATTGCCTCAAAGTTGGGAGATCCTTCCAGTCCAAAATAACAGAACTGTTTTATTCCTATACCAGACTTTGCAGTTGATAGTAATCATTCAGGCTACTTTTTCTCAGTGACACACACCTACACCTACCGGCAATGACACAATTATTTACAACTCGGTCAATGCTTGACTTTGCATGTGCTGAGCTTGGGCTTGTGTGCAGCCTCTTGGGCACAGGTTCCTTCAGATTTCCATCAAATTCTTGTTGTGCTGACATTGTTTCCAGATTCAGCTGCTGCTCGTAGACATTCTCACTGTGTAAAAGCAACACCCAGGGAGCTCAAGCAGGGCAAAAAGTTGACAAACTGCGTTGATTGAATGCTTGTGTGGCAGTGTTATGCTGGAAGTGACTGAGCTCTTCAATACAGCCCATTTAATTTTCATTGATTGTCTACCAACATTGCTTGGCTATATGCTTGATTTTACACACCTGTCAGCAATAGGTGAAGCTGAAATGGCAAGACTCAATTGGTTCTAAAGAATTCAAGAAAGGAAAAAAAAAGTTTTTGGTGCATGGGGTGAATGTGCATTGACTGCCATAACACCTGCCCTTCTACTTATAAGTAAATACGGTATAAGTAAAAGTAAATACGGTTGATTTCCTTTGTTAGAAAACAGCTTGTTTATTTCTTGTTTCAATCCACTGACAAAGTGGGCTGTAGGCTATTTGTACTAGCATAGCATCTACCAAGAAGAATACAAAGCACTCCTGTAAGTCGCTCTGAATTGTCTGTAGTTACTGCCTATGTAACATGGATGTGGTAGATAGTCATTAGGCCTACCAAACAGTAGAATGTTCTTGAATGTAAGTGCACACTGTGGAACTTTAACTCGAACTTTATTGGTTCCGGAGGGTGTTCCAACTTGATTTGTTTGAAGTCCAAATCAAATTTTCCCATAAGTAATGTAAATAGGCATGTGCATAGTTAAATATGCAGTGGTTGTTGAAGAGGATGGAGATTGACTTCCCAACACCTTCAGCTAAAAACCTTTAAGGCGTATCAAAGATCCAGGCAGATGTTTACACTTGTAATTGTAGCGTTACGAGCTGACCAAAAATGAATGCAGTGCCAACTGCCCGTGTGAAGGCAATTCACAAGTCTTCTGTGTTGTAGTTTCATCTGTGAATGATCAGTGCTGAGTCCTGTCTGAGTAAGGAAAGGCTTGTTTCTGGGTGCTCAGCTAGACAGGCTTTCATCAACGTGTCAGAAAAAAATGCCTAATCCATCACAAAACTCACTTTCAGCTCAGGCTTATGGAGCAGATGGGGTTCTGAAGCAAAATGGTACCAGCCAGCCTTCCATATGAATGATCGTGTAGACACTTTGAATATATGTTCCTTCCAGAATCAATGAAGTATTGACTAATGGCACTTTATATCCATGCATTGCCAGTGCTTTTCCAGTTCTGAGGGACTAATACAGTGTGGTCGTCAGAAATCTGCATTCCAGTACATCATGTGACTAATGTGCAGTTCTATGGTCTGTCTGTATCTCTCTCTGTTTGCTTTTGCTTGTAGCTGGTTATTCAGGGAACAGGAAGCACCCCATCGTTCTTTCTCTATAGTCCTTGCAGGGCCAGAGGAGAGCCTGCACCTGCTGTAGCACTCAGTACCGCCAAGTCCTCCTTTTGTCCTTGGCCAGCCGTGACTGTCTTGCTTCAGGTCAGGACAGGCAGGTGCTGTCAGGGTCACCACTGTTCTACATTATTGGTGTCAGACATCGACAGGTCTTTTTTTTTTTGCCCTGTCTCTCTTCTCAGGGCATTGATCAGAAAGAAATCAACATGGAGCCCAAGATCAGATCAATGGGAGATCAGATCTCCTGCTTTTCTGCTGAAGGCAGACAGTTCCACAGTTCTGTAGCACTGAATTGACCTTTTATACTAAAAGCATAAATCTGCTAAATGACTAAGGAATCAGACTTTGTACAGAAAGTATACACTATATTCCATGAATTGGGTCAGTTGTGTTAAATGATTATTTGGGAAAGTTCCCTTAAATCTGGTAAATCTCACTATAGGTCCCTTACAGACATCCTCCTCTAAACAATATAAAATATACACAAATACAGTAGTACCTCAGGTCTCATCATTAATTCGTTCCAGAAGGCTTGTCGAGAACTGAAAGCGTCGAGTACCACGCAAATTTGTCCCATAAATAATAATTTAAATTGAATGAATCCGTTCCAAACCCCGAGAAAATCCAGACTGTATAAGGCATTATATGCATTAATGGAGTTGTAATGTACAGGTGCTCCCTGATTTATGATGGGGGATATGTTCCAACAAATCAGTCACAAGTTAAATGCATTATGAACTGAGGAGTTTACCAAGTGTTTGGTAGAGCCTGGTAGTGGAGCCTATGACAAGTAATAATACGTTACGTAATGTTTAAAACACTTCCATTAATGTACAGTTGGCCAAAATAATTAAAACAAAGCTTATTTTACAATAAAGTGTGGGGAAAATCTCATGTAACTGAGTGACTAATGGATTCAAAGTCAAAAGTAAAAGTAACACGTATTGGATTGAAGTCTGTGTGCAAGCATTGCTGCTGATGCTAACTGCAGCTTGTCTGTCTTCTGAAGCATTCATTTCCTGTTTCCCTTTCAGTTGGCAGTCAATACAACCATTTTTATGACACATGGATATTTATTTCCACTAAGAATACAGTACTGTAGATGAAAATAATGGAGATTTTCTCTGGGAAACCGCTGTTGTGAACCTGAATCACTGCATACTGAATTTTGGCTGAAACTAGTCAATTCGTACAAGTTTAAGCAAGTGCGCTAAGTATCGAGCAACCGACTAGAACTGAGACGTATTTGTCTGGTCCGATGAGGTCCGAGGTGGTCGAAAACCGAGGTACCACTCTATAGTTTAATTGTCACAAATCTTGATAAATGCTTATTCTAATGAAGAACTGTCATTTTCTTGTCTTGACAATTTTTCCATTGTGAAAACCGCAACTTGACATGTACCATAGAAACTGTTGTATGTTCACTCTATAATTCATGGCCAAAATGCCTACTTACATGGTCTGCATGTAGCTTCCCATGGTTCTACTTAATTCAGAAATAACAGGGCACAAGGCCTGCAAGCACTCCACAGTTTAATCCCCCTTGGTTTAGGCTTTGCATTAAGTATTACTTTATTTCCAGCTTGTTTAAGATCATGTTCAGCAGGTTGTTTAATTGTGTTAAAGCTGATTTGCATTTAGATTTGAAGAAGTCCTTCTGGGCTGGAATGGAAGTGAGTAAGGCATATTTTGGAAGGCTGAGTGAATTGGTCTCGAGCTGAGAGCAAGGGCCACAGTCACAGACCTGATCAATCGTCTGAACTGCTTAGACAGCAGCTCCTCTTCCTCCCCCATCCTTTTCTTCTCTCGTCATTTTCTCTCTCCTCTCTCCCTCTCTTCAATTTTTTTCCTCATCTCTTAATCGATAGCTGATGTTATCATGCCCCATCAGCTGTGAATGAGTGATTTAATGGAGGTCAGGTCACCGAGGACTTCATCTATTTTCCTGACCAACCCAATGACTGAGGCTTGATTAAGGTGCATATGTGTTCTATTTCATTACAGGGTCTTGCACTCATTTTCTGTCCAAAGTGTGCACGCAGTTTGGTTCACAATCTTGGCATGATTATACGGAAAATGTGCTTCTATATATCATGCAGCGCACCTTGTTCAAGGTATCGGTTCGAAAGTTATAAAGGCAAGCACTGGCCAGATGGTAGTGGTGGTGATGGTGATGAAGGTTACCTGTAGTACCATTTTTTTTTAATGGAGTAAGAGCTGCCAGAAGAGAGAAGCTATAAAATCAGTGGAGTGCAGAGCAAAGAGTGGCCTTGGAAACATTATTGAAATAGGGCACAAAGCAAACTAATAAAATGCGCTCCATAGAAGCACTCTAGTTCAAATTCATTGGCAAGCCATTAGTGCCATAAAACCATGTGCAAGTTTAACACACAGACCTGTGGTGAAGTAAGTATATTTCTCTCTTGGCATTTACACAGTACTGCACAGATGCCAAACCTTCTTGTTCTTGTTGATTTTTCCAAATTGAAAGAAATAAATGTACTCTATGCAACAACCAGGCTTAAACATTACATTTCTGCATTTAATTTCAGAGACCTTATGAGACATGAATGCTGTTCCATATATAATGTGTTGGGGGGTGGATCAGTTATTTCTCCATAATTCATAGTTCAGTCTGTACCTACCCAAGACAAAAGACTGGACACTCTGACTAAGGTTAATTTAAATGATAAATCACAATTCAGATTTTAATTACACTTGGGACTTTCCTGGTTAATAATGTGTCACCTAAATTTAATTTTCTCCAAAGTATCACAAAGTACAACATATACACAAATACAGTGCATTTTCTTTAATTTTATAGCATACTTGGAGTGTGTTACTAATACATAGCTTTGGGATCTGTACTTATTTTTTTACATAATATATTTATTCTTTCCATAACTGCATCTAAGCTTAATTGATAACATGCCAAAACTCTTGCATTTGGTTCACTTAGGATCAAGTAGGACTGAAGCATTTACAGCAGAGTTTTGTTGTCCAAAACTGTAGCTTATTTGGTGCCCACATGGCTAATGCACAGCCTTCTTTTCCATTCTGTTAGGTCTTCCAGTCAAGGGTCCATTCTTGTTATTCCAAGGAATGAGACCTTGTGTTACTACATGAATAAAGCAATTGAAAACTGTATTCAGGTGCATCACCATGTAGGTCATCAGCATCAGTAGATTATGGTGATTCTTAGCAATCACTATTAAGCAATGAAGGGAGACAATTACCTGTGTAATATGTTCCCTAAGATTAGTTTTCATAAGAAACAAGCTGCTGCATTCTGGATTAATTAGAGCCAAAGCTAGGAAAGTGAACAACAGTTATTCGATGTGATGATACAAATGCTTGAATTATCTCCGCCAAATCTTAGAAGTAAAAGAACATTGATCTCAAAAATGAAGAAATCTCAAAAATGAAGGAAAATGAAACTTGCATTGCTGGCAAAGGATTGCACATTATTGGTTGCCAAAGCACCAATCCATTAGTAATACTGGCATGGCCAATTAAAAAACAAACTTTTGTTCTTTAGAATGTTAGAAGACATCCAGTCCTTAATGCCTGAATAGGGTATGGTTCCAGGATCAATTTTCTTTTAATTTGTTTTTTCATTTTAATTGATCAACTCATAGTTCATCGGACGGTTTCAGAGACTTTTCCAAAGTATCTCATTTGCTTGTAGTGTTTAAAAAATATCTTTTGCAAAACATGAAAATGTAATGTGATTATTTTTTAATAAAGAAAGTTACATTAGTTAATAATAGAGCACTTTCTTGCCACATAAATTTAAGGACTTTGTGGGCATATAGCAGAGTGCAAACAAATGTAAAAAAAAACAGTTGCTACTGATTAATGGCATTATGTAAAGACAGAAACTGATTGACAGAAGCAGCTTTATCGATACAACAGAGCAGGCAGGACTGTAGTAGATTGTAGCAGTTTACCGTTAAACTATTTTGTAATTGCATGAGTGAGTACAGCAACAAAATACAAGGTGATTATCCTGCATGAGGAAGGTCTTCTGAAGCTGAAATTTCTTGGCAGGCAAATATTTCCAGATGAGCTGTCCAAACATTTTTTGCACAAGCACAAACATGCAAAGTGTAAAATAAGAAATACACTATTGGGCCACTTACCTCAGACTTGCTTCTCTCCAAAATCGTAAGATGTCCAGCACGGGTCTGAGCTCAGAACTAGCAAAAACTATTGAGAATCTGGTGCAACCATCTACAGTGTGTCCTGTCAAAAGTGGTCTTCATGGAAGAGTTGTGACATGGTCCAGAGGGGAAACAAAGCCAAGCAATTCACCTATTCACCAAAACAAGAACTGGGATGTAATACAATAGCAGCAGGTGCTCTGTACTGATGAGGCAGTATTTGAGATTTTTGGCTCTAACAGAAGGCAGTTTGTCCGCCAAAGGGCTGGACCATGCTTCAGAGATCATTTTCTGCATTCAACAGTGAAGCAAGGTGGAGGTTCCCTGAAGGATCGGGGCTGTATACTGTCTCAAACAGAGATTGTAACTTGGTCAAAGTGAATGGCCCAAGAGGCTTGTGAAAACATACCAGCTGAGTACCTTCAATAACTGTATGCCAGTGTACTTGATGCTGTTTTAGAAGATAATAATGGTCACACTAAATATTGATTTTAGGTTTCTTTTATTTTTACACAATAAGTGTTTGTAAATCGAAAATATCTTGTTTTACACTGATGCAGAAGACTCGGACACAAATAGAGAAAGCGGTCAGTGTTAAAACCTTTGCACAGAGGTGTGTGTGTGTGAGCGCACTAAGCAACATTTGGCTGGAGCTGCGCTCCTTATAAGCACTGAGATGATCAGCCACATTACCACTCAGGTGAATAACATGCATTGGATCTGTTATGCAATGTGTGGATCGGGGGACAGATGAGAATTAGCTTCTATTGGAAAATTAGTTTCTATATGCGTCGGTAATCTGCGGGGGGAGAAACAAGTGGAATAAGGACTGTCTTTGAAATGTAAGAATTGCATCTTTTTCAGTGTAGCAAAATTCCCCTGCCTCTCCTCTGAAATACCTGCATAGACTTGCCACGTAGATACTGTACAACAGGAAATAGGGTAATGAGGAGCTGACAGTGAAATAAGAATTTACCCATCTTAAATACTAAAAAAGGTAAATAAAAAACAATTTGAAAATTAATGTGGTGGTCAGTGTCGTTATTAAATAAATCAGTGTATAGGAATTGCTAACTAGATCTGCATTTCATGAAGGAACTATAACTGCTTAATGTGGCCAGTAGCCAGAATCTGGGTTTGTGTCCCAGTACTTTTGGTCATGTGTATTGTTTGTGTGTGTGAAATGTACTTCATATTGTATGTGTGTGTGTACTGTGTGTGGTGTTTGTGGAGTATGTGGTGTGTGTGTGTGTGTGTGTGTGTGTTTATATAGCAGCCAGGTCTCAGTGGTGGTATCATTAATTTCAGTTAAAATTAAAATTTTGTTTGTTGTAATTTGAATCTGAACATTCGGTCAATGAATTTCTATGGGAGATTTTGAATTGTTGAACTGAAATCTATTACAAAAGACAAATCATATCGACTCCAAAAATAGATAGCACACCACACAGTGTGAATATCTACAGAACGGTCTTTGAACAGTGTTTGTATGTTAAGCAGTTTGGGCTGTATTAATAGCAAAAATATGTGGTAGAAGAAGAAAGGGGATAAGATGGTGCCTTTCAGGCAATGTATAATAATTAGTAGCATCTTCACAATTTAGACAATACTGATATGCTAGAGTATCCCATATAGAATTGCTAATCACACTATATAATGTTGAGCTCACAGAACTTCCATGCATAACTGTATGCAAGTTGGCATCCACATGATTTGCTGAACCTATAGTTTCCTTGCAGAATATAGCCCAGAATTATACACTTTCTCCACCCTCTTGTCTTCATTTCAACAAATAAAAGCTGCACATGTAGCCATCTGTCCACGTGACGTAAAAAAAAATGGGACTGATCAGTCCAGGCGACGTCCTTCCATTGCTCCCAGGTCCAGTTCTGACACACTGTAGGCACTGAACAGGGCTGAGCATGATCATCCCGCCAGTTTGCAGCTACACAGAGCTGCACTATGCCAGCTTTAAAAAACTGACTTGTATCAAAGTATAGTTCTGTTCCTTCACACCACACGCAGTCTTGCATTTTCAGAAATGCTCATCACCAGGCCACCTGGCCATAACCTGCCTTTTTCTTCCATATTCAGTGTGTCGACTCCAAGAACTGAATCTTCAGTTAACATGGAAGTGCATCCTAGACTCTGACGTATGCAGCTGTAATGAGATAGACATGATGATTCAATCTGTGAGTGATCATAATGGCGTTGCAGTTGATAGCATTTTCAGTAGCGTCTTGCCTGTATATTCACTCTTCACTTACCTCATGCTGTTGAATTATTTATTTTATTTGGTAACTATAAGGTAATGGTAGACAGTTAATTTTATATTGTAGTATCTAGCGCTAGTAGAAAGACTCTGACAGCAGAGGGTATTTTGCTCTTTTGTGCTCTACTAATGTGGTCATAGGCACTTACAACAAGGAACTAAGACACAAGAGTAAACAAGGTAAAAACAAGGTAGAAAAAGCCCCGCCTAGTACACAGTTAATAAGTCAGGGGGTGTTTGAGGGGATTGGGGTGGTGCCACATCAGAGGACATGAGTACCTAGTGTTATAGTCAATCAGTCCCTGATGGTATTAGATGCACATGTATTCATACTATAAGAATGAAGCAATAAGAAGCTCAAAACCACGTGAGCTTCCTAGGTAGGCACCATAGGCGTTGCTATCCCCTTCTCAGGAGTGATTTGAGTCCCAGCGCCCCTACAATAAGGGTAAAAAGCCATTTTTTGTTGTTCTTTTATTAAAAAAAAAAAAAAATCAACCGAAGTCTGTCACTGATAATCTGGAGAAAAATGTTACAACCATAAAAAGTATGGCCTATGGTTGAAATAATATTTTAACAAAGAAAATGCAGTTCTGCTTTGCCTCACAAATGGTATGAAACCAATGGCTTTGCAGCAGACAGGAACTTTTCTCAGATTTATTGGAGTCTTTCCAGTCAGTGTTTCCCCTACACTCAAAAAAACTATGTAGGCAGTTGATTAAGTAGGCAGCATTGCAACGGACATCCATGCTTATAAAACAGATTGTTGAGATGTCTAGTTAGAGAGCGATTGTGTCACGGCTTGTTCCCGCCCACTGAACGCGACTGGTGTTTACTTACCTCAGCTGCTAGCATCGCCTCAGCCTAAATTGCAAATAAAATGCTATGTCGTGTGGTTTCTTGTCGGAAGCACACACACTATGACGTAACATGCTATCTGTATAGGCAGCTCATGAGGAGAGACCCATTTTGAGACAGACCCATGGTGCACCTCATCAGTCTAGTGAAAGCAGCAGAAGCATTACATCATTAGGATAAAGTCTGGAGCATACATGTTGGTAGTTACACTTTTTTTCATATTTATCCGACTCCCTAATGCCTCTTCAAGCTCCCCGATGAGTGCTACTCTGCTGCAATGACACTGTGACACACCACATGTAATTTTGTGGGATTAAACCCTGGCAGCATTGAACTTTAAACACCTTTTCTCACCCAGACAGTGTCTTCTAATTCTCTCTGTGGCCAATAGGACACATAAATCTTAAGCCTTTAAGAGAACTGGAGAAGTTTGTTTCGCACATTAGCAGCAACATTTCTTGCTGGCATGCTGTCCCAAGCACAACCTGTCAGGCCCAAATTTTCCTATCGTTTTGTTTTAGCTCCATAGTTCCAGCTCTTATTTTCACCCCGAATCATCATTTGAATGAAGTATGCCATGTAATATGATACTGAACATTTTGGAATGGTACAATATTCGTTTCCCACAGTATCGATTCCTTTCATATCAAACACACCTTCGTTTGACCTGGCATCTGTAACTCACAGATCGGTTTGTTATGCTGAAAAGGCAGCTGAAGCAAAACTAGTGTTTGCAGCCTGTCTTAATCATGCTAGTAAATAAAGCAGGAGGAGTGCTGTGTGGAAATACTTCTGCTTCGAAGTGGATAAGGACTGAAAGCCAAGGGACACGAACAAGGCTCTTTCGGCTCATTGCTGTGATACGTCAGCGCGTCTGACATATTGGTACAGGCAGGACTGGCTTGTAAACAAATGCAAGCAAACAGGGGGGAGCTGCATTTTGGTTAAAAAGCACAGTAACCTTTTTCTCAACTGATTTTAATCAGTCATTTTTGTATTCAAGTGTTTTATCTACATGGGATTCGAAAATAGTTTTGAGTCCAGTTACTTGAAATCTCCACAGGAGAGTGTATCAGCGTAAAGTGGTGGAAAATTATTCATTGTCATAAGAAACTGTAAAAACTCATGTTTGTCAACTGAGTCTTGATTTATTTTTGTTTGATACGTGTGGAACTGTCCCTTTATTATTTAACATGCTTGAAATGTGTAGAAGGATTTTTTTGCCGTATAAATGGCCTTTTCTGTGCATATCATTATTTGAGCTTTTCTTTTGCTCTAGGTCAGAACTTGGCTCATTAATTTTGAAATATTGAAAAATATCTAAATAGTGCATCTAAGTTCTTATAATTGACTGTCATGGAGAAAATACAGATACAGGATACAGATGTACTCAAAGGCAATATACAGATAGTACAGCAGTTATGCAATGGTGCTGTATATAAGATTGGGGAAGTTTTCCAACTGCTGAGACTGAAGAAGTCACTTAGATGAGTGACGAAACGTTTCTCCGACAAACCTGTATCCAGATGAACAGATTCAACTTCTGGGATTTTCTTACCTGGATTATTGAGCATGCATCAAGACGTTAGAATATGTATGTGTATATGTATGTGTGTGTGTATATATGTGTATGTATATATATATATATATATATATATATATATATATATACACACACAGGATGTAAATGCTGATGCCTTGTTCAGAGTATACCTTTGCTTAAACATTTATGCCATTTCTTAGAGGCTTTTAAACCCTACCTTGAATGACCTGACCAAATGAATCTGATGGACAATCTTTAGCAACAGTGACATTGCCGATGGTTTGTGTTGTGCTTAGTATGACACTTAAGGGTTTTTAAATATTATTTCCTTTACGAACTGCACTGTTAGACAAACCTACCTTGACGGAACAGCTTGGATGTCTATTGTTGGAAGCAGTAGATGATTTTTAGGGTTATTTCCTGAATACAGGTGTTGGTTGTATATTGGTTTTAATTCCATGACTACATGAACATATGTTTACAAAAACATGATACATTTTTTCTTTTTAGGCATAATGAAACAAAATCCATAGTTGTATTGCCAGATATAGTTACAGATCATGATGTGCATGGGTGTACAATGTTTGTCTGAGTAGTGGAACATTAAATTGCTTAGCACAATTTGAGATGGTACTCTGCTTTTCTTTGCATTGGAATAGAGTAGGCTACGTTGTTTTAAGTAGTCACTAGCGTGAGCCATTATGAAAGTCAAGTGCAGAGTTAGGAAGATGCACATACTTTTAGCTGATTAGTGCTATCTCTGTCAGAGATGGGCTCTGGGCTTATCCCTGGCTGCCTAGCTCTGGCGGTTACACTGATCAGGATTGACTTACCCTGATTCCTCCTGCTTCTCGGGGCCGGCAATGGCTCAAATTGGCTTAAAGGCTGCACACATGAGCTGTAATGTTCAGGTTTCCTTTAAGTGAGATGGTGGTGCAGCTGTACTTTAGTTAATCGTTTGACTGCCTGCTTTGTTTAATCCCTGGCAATGTGGGTAATGCTATATATAGAACATCAAATGATCTGGGAACAGTGTTGCCATAACACACAGAGTATGCATTTTCAGGAAAATTGCAGCACATCTCTGCAGCGTTGTGATATCAACTGCTGGTTAATTTGGACAGCTTTTGGTCAAATGGTCAAAAAGTCGTTGAAATGATGGCTTGAGCACAGGCAGGAGGACCTGACAGAGAGAGCTGAGTGAATCTGTGGTAAAAGAATATACAGTATTACAACATTATGAGGCCTCGAAAGGTCTCCTGCTCGTTTACAGAGGCCCGCTCGCCTGGCAAGCTGATACAAATTGGAACTGGGTGCCATAAATTGTAAATAGTGACAGAGTAGGACAAGGCAGAGACAAGATTACTTAGCCATTACGGTCAATCATAAGAGTTGGAGGCTTCTAATTACTTTTGGATTCCCTGAGTGTATGCTTTCTGGACCTGACTGCTGTGAGCTATTGAAAGTTTACTGCTGATTAAATTTGTCAGTGGCAAATGAAATGTCCTGCAATTGACATCAACGGTCGATTTTCAGACAAAAATTGACAAGACGGTCTTAATTGCAATGCTGGGGTTGAAGCAAAAGAAGGATTTTTTATTTATTTACTTATTTATTTTGCACTGTCTTGCACAACAGACCTTCTAGTTTTAGAAATGTGTTTGGTTGGACTATGAATGGCAGAGTATTTAACGCAAAAACCAAACTTGCATGAAAGAGCAGCACATCTGTACCTGGAAAGAAAGTCAGTTCTATCACAATGTTGTACCAGTTTTGATCCGAATCCTGACCTTGATTAATATTTGCAAATGATGGAAATAAATCGTCAAAGCCAGAATTATTAAACGTCTAACTAATTAGTGCATGCGATCTAAAACCTATCTCGCATGATGAATCGTAATATGTTGGGATACATAGTGTGCTATCTAGAGTGAAGAAGCCATTATGCTGTAGTGAACAGATGTAGACAGTAGGAAGCCATTTGAGATTTGGCCCACCTTGGGAGTCGTTACCATAGAAATGGCACATGCGCAGGCAGGACAGCTTGAAATATAGCTTATTTGCAATATTTGACCCAACAAAGACAAACTATTAATACCTTTTGTGAGATTTTTAAATGGTGTTCCAAATTGCAGTGCCATTTGGTTAACAGTTTATAGATCTTTCCCCATTCACAAGGGTAGGATCATGGACTACAATGTGATTGTAAATATGTGCCCAGGGCACTGTATACCTTTCAGTGAAGTCATTCCTGCTTTATATGACTACATCAGAGATTTAGTGGGTGCCATGGGTGCCACTGGTACCAGGTACCCATGAGCAGTAGTCAGTCTTCTGGTATACAGTAATACTGATAAAATAGTAATACAGACTGATTGTCTGAATGATTCAGCCTTACGTTTACTGTGTTCACAGTGCCAGAATTCAGCCAAGATAAATGGATAGCAGTTTGATGCCACTGTGGTTATGCATTTGCAAAAGGGAAAAAAAAAGTTAGTCAGAATTGTGAAAAATAAGGTCTGAAAGTATACTCTAAGTCGTAGCCCTGTTTTGTTGAAGTTTGATCTCTGTAAGCTGTTTACTGTTGAATAAGATGTAGGGTTTTTTTTTTTTTCGTTTTATTTATTTATTTTTAACTTAAAAGCCTAACTTTTTTACTTCCACGTAGACTCCATCATGTTTAGATATAAATGTATGAATTCAGCTAGCATTCATACTAGAAATGTAAACTCTCACTCGAGTTCATATATTTAAATTATGGGACTATATGTATTTAAATTATGGGATATATATATATATATATATATATATATATACACACACACACCCAACAATGGCAGCTTGGCAGAGGCAGAATTTGAACCCTTTAACATCCAGGCTGCCCAAGGAGGATGGGTCTTTATTGGAGTCTTGTTCCTCCCAAGGTTTCTTCCCTATAAGATTTGGGGAGTTTTTCCTTGCCACTGTCACCTCAGGCTTGCTCAGCTACATTGAGCAACATTGGCTCAACAATATATATATATATATATATTCACCGTATTTTCCGGACCATAAAGCGCACCGGATTATAAGACGCAATATCAACGATCGGCTGCTAACGGGTATATTTTCATAGATGAAGAGCTCAGTTTGGTCTTTACCTGGCGCAGGGCATCTTCTTGCTTCCTCTACTTCCGTACCATTGATTCGTTAATGTTGAATTCTCTCGCAGCTGCTCTATGTCCATGCTGTACTGCGTGACTGATAGCGTTGTGTTTGAAATCCGCTTCGAAAATAAATGAATGAATGCACGTACCCTAATGCTGAAGCACATACCGTATTACTCCGCGATGCTGTGCACTACGGTTGCCATAAGCTTCGTAACCTACCAAAGACCGTGCTAAAACATTTTGACAGATTTATGAGCGCCGTGTATCATCTACAATCAGTTGTGGGTCAGAAGGCTCAACCAGAATTAGTTCATACATTAGATGCACCGCATTTAAAGGTGCACTGTCAATTTTTGAGAAAATTAAAGGATTTTAAGTGCGCCATATGGTCCGAAAAATACAGTAATATATATACACATATATATACATATATATATACATATATATACATAATATGTGATATAATATCTCTATCTATATATACTATCTATATCTATATATATATATATATATATACATATATATGTATATATATATGTATATATATATATATATATATATATATATATATATATATTGTTGAGCCAATGTTGCTCAATGTAGTTGAGCAAGCCTGAAGTGACAGTGGCAAGGAAAAACTCCCCAAATCTTATAGGGAAGAAGCCTTGGGAGGACCAAGACTCCAATAAGGACCCATCCTCCTTGGGCAGCCTGGATGTTAAAGGGTTCAAATTCTGCCTCTGCCAAGCTGCCATTGTTGGGTGCCTGAGCAAGACTTTTAACCCACAATTGCTTTCATTGTGAGATTGTATAAATTGTAGGTCACTGCTAAATAAGTGAGTAAGTGTGTCTGCTAAATGCTGTAAATGTAAACACCTTCATCAGCTGATACTTTGTGGAAGTGTGGTAGCCCAGTGATTAAGGTACTGGCCTCTGGACCAGAAGTTTCAGGCTTCAAATCCTCTGCCAAGATGCCACTGTTGAGTTTTTGAGCAATGCCCTTTACCCACAATTGTGAGTGTTAAGGGCCTTGCTCAGTAACTTCAGTTGTAAGTGTTTCAATTGTGAGTCACTTTGAATAAGGGTGAATGACATAAATGTAAATTACAATTTTGTAGTTAATTCAAAATGGACAATTTATATTATAATAACATGACAGCTTTTCCCTTACAACATGCTGATCTGTCAGTGGGATATTATACAGAAACTAAATAAATCTTTAAGCTACACATTAATAAACATATGCTGTTATGTTCGATATTGGTAAAAGAACTTGACTGTTAAATATTCTTAAAGCCCTAGCATCTAATATATTTGCCTTCCATTGCTAGCATAATGGAGCCTTTGGCATTTTAACGCATTATGTGATATTGGAGCAGATCCTCCTAATCATTTGTTAATCTTCCTTAGACTAATGTCAGCAATACTTAAGAGAATTATTGCTGACTGTGCATTGAGCGGAAGTCAGAGAAGTGAAATCTTGGCTGTGTTAGCGAGCTTAAGAAGCTTCTTGACAGATTAAAAGATGAGTCTTTTATGAAATTTGTTTTCTTCGCTTAATTTTTCATGGCTTTTTTCATTTAACTCAAGCATCTGTTTATTAATGCTAAAAATTGCCAAGAAGCTTATGAATGAGGTGTTGAATAATTTAGCAAAGCAGAGTTTGAAATTTAATTGTTACTTCAACTGTTCAGCTGTTAAATGCAACTGTTGTTTAAGTTCCAACAGCAGTATGTGATGTTACTGATTTGATCCAGGTTACAACATGGGCTGTATTCGAAATGGCATGCTACATACTACTAGTATTACATCTGCCTAAAAGTAGTATGTAGGAGTGGTAGGTATTGGAAAGGACTTCATGATATGATACGCATCACGATACATGGGTCATGATACGATTATATCACGATATTGCGATATGATGCATATTGCGATATTCCACATAGTTAAATGAAAATATAAAAACAACTGAAATACAAGTTACGGTGTACAATCTGACTCGATTTTATGCATCACATTGATAGCTCAGCGGACAAAATCCGCTCAGTCAAAACACTGCACTGTGACATCTACAGGAGCAGAGAATGTAGTTTACCCTCCATTTTAAATGTTTTTTCGTCTTAAAAAATTATATTTTGAGCTGAAAATTGATGTAGTATATTGCAAAAATAAATATTGCGATATTTTGCTGTATCGATGTTTTAGCACAGCTCTAGTACCATGCACTGGGGCCGCACTCAACATGCATGGCAGAAATTGGGACGAGGATACAAAGCGAGCAATGACATGGCTTCAGCAAAACAACATAGCAGCGGATAATGCTATGGAAAAGAATGCTTCCAACTCTGTGTATAAATATGAATATATTGGTTGTATTGGGTATGTTCTCAACAGAATGAGGCTCATAAAGATGAAAAAACACAAATTTGAGGTAAATTTTCGGTAAATAGTCACATGATGATGGCATAGCAGGTAGTGTAGTAGTACTCTACATCATAGGACAGAACTTGTTACTGAACTGCATACTACATACCCGGGCCAGTATGCAGTACAAACTAGTGTAGTATGCAGTATAGTAGTGCCATATTGAGTACAGCCAGTGTTAATACAATAAAGTGTACTCTGGCAGTAGGATAATAGGAGAAACTAAGTCTTACACTATATGGCCAAAAATGTGGACACCTAGATATCGTGTGTATATGTATATAGTGTATACACTGCTCAAAAACATAAGGGAACACTCAAATAACACATCCTAGATCTGAATGAATGAAATATTCTCATTGAATACTTTGTTCTGTACAAAGTTGAATGTGCTGACAACAAAATCACACAAAAATCATCAATGGAAATCAAATTTATTAACCAATGGAGGCCTGGATTTGGAGTCACACACAAAATTAAAGTGGAAAAACACACTACAGGCTGAT